>JAJTUV010001357.1:0-540177 GCA_021653895.1 Mastomys natalensis | reverse complement strand
ATATGCATATATGTATCAAGGCAAAATAAGAATAGAGTAGGTAATAGAGAAATAACAGATACCACTGAAAGATGAGCTGGTGATAGTTATTATATATAAAGTTTTATTATATGCATGTACATTTATGAATTAAGAAATAAGAAATTGTAAGTTACCTAATTTCTGGAAAGGATGTGTAATGATTAAAAGTGGATTAATTTTATTCTGTTAAAGAAAAACCAACCAAAATTAGTTATATAAGTTTTACATCTGCGCTCCTACCACATTTCACTGACCACCATGGAAAGCAAAAGTCTGCTTTGGCAATGTGTGTAGCTGGTATTTCTACTTGAGATTTGCTTGATCAGGGGTTGGGGAGGGCTGGAGGGGACGGGGCATGCTTTACTGCCTGGATCATTATTGGTAACTCCCCAGCCAGAGCGATTTGCGCTCCCCACTATCCGGGCAGTATTCCAGAAAGAAAATGACTTCCACTCAAAACCAGTAGACGCTTGCCGATGGCTTCCTTTCTGCATTAGGCTGTCCAGGGTATCCTCCGTTCCAGCAAGTCACACGGTCCTCTCAATTTAGGGAATTTATGGAAACCCAAAGTTGGGAGAGGCAAATGCTGTTGAGGCAGGAGGGAGGAATTATGATTATGGTCCACCTAAGTTTCCTCTCTGTATACCTGACTCATTTTGGACAATTGGATTTGGTTTCGTGTGACCTACATTTCATGAGATCAGTAGTGACGGATAGGAGGCATCACATCCGTAAACAAATAAGAGACAGAGGGGTCCATAGTAGATCCTGTGCGCCCAAAACGGAAGCCATTATGGGTCTGCTCTTGCTGCGTAGAACTGTAGCTAAAAAATTTGCAGTAGACTGGAGAGTGGAGGGGGATGCCTGGGCGAGTGATTGATTTTCTTCATTTTAGCTCCTTGCTAATGGAGCAAGGAATTAGCAGGTCAGCGCGACAACGAGGTTGACCTTACACTGCTGAACAGAAAACCGCCTCCTCCAGTGCGGGGTGGGAAGGAATAGCCGCCTTCCCCTGAGAGCGTGAACATCGTGTCCACAAAGGGTACTGGGGAGTCGTGGTTTCTCTCAGCAGTCAGAGTCCACAGTAGGCTTTGTGGTATCTAAACTGCGTCTTCCATGTACACAATGCTACATCCAAATAAAAGAGGCAGAGTCTGTATGGTGTTTTGTTTGTTTGTTTTTTGTTGTTGACAACAGGCTTTGTAATTTTTTTTTTTTTTACCAGCCATCCACCAATTAGCCAATTTTGTTTGAAGTTCCAGGTGTGGCATATCCTGTTACCTAGGCAACAGCCCTTCCTTTCTTGTTAGGAGAACTGAGATGATTTAATGAAACAACATGCTCACCCCAAATGGATGAATCACGGCTGATCTAGGCCCTCCTCGAAGTCCCTACCTGTTTTTCTAGTCTTCTTTGTAGCTGTGAGACCCAGCGCTAAGAAGACACCAGAAGATGTCCACTCACAAATTTAGAGAGACATGCCTACTGCAGCTCCTCTTCATGTAGAGACAGCCTTTAACTCTTTGTATTTTGGAGCTGGTATGAGAACGTGTGAGCAGGGGCTAAATTAGCCATTCTTCAACCACAGGCACATGATGTACAGAGTAAAGCGGTGTGTGGATGGCAAGGGCGTGGTTTCTGGTAGGCTGAAAACTGGTGAGATGCTGGTACAGAAGAAACTGTAGAAGACACAAGGAAGAAGAAAAGTATCCTGTGTTCCTAGATTAAAAGACCCTATTTGAAACGTCCATACTATTCAAATCACGTGTATAAATTCAACACAGGCACCAACAAAATTCCATTGTCGTTTTTCATAGAACTAGAACAAAATCTAAAATTCACATGGAACCTCAAATAGCCAAAGAAATATCAAAAGGGAAAAGTTTGGAGGCATCCTCTTTTCTGATTATTATGTTGCAAAGCTATAGTAATCAAAATAATGTGGCACGCACATAAATGTAGACACAGAAATCAATGGTGCAGAATGGGGATCCCAGACACCAACCGTGCATACAGCACTGGAGAGGTGGCCGAGCGGACAATGTGCTGGACTTGAAAGCACAAGGAACCAAGTTAGGATCCCTAGCACTCATTTTAACTCAAGTCAAGGGTAGCAGTGTCTACCTGGAATCCTAGCACTGGGAGGTAAGAACAGGAGGGTCTTGGGGTCAATGCAAGACAGTCTAGCTGAATGGTGAGTTCCCAGGGAATTCCAGGTTTAGTTCAAGGTCCTATCTCTAAGGTGGAACCAGGCTCTCTGGTACAAGCCTTTAATCCCAGCACTAGGGAGGCAACAGCAGATGTACCTCTGTGAGTTTGAGCCCACCATGGTCTACAGAGTGAGTTCTAGGACAGTGAGGGGTATAAAGAAACCTTATCTTGAAAAAAGAACAAAAACCAAAAACCCAAACCAACCAATCCCCCCAAAACTGAACCCAATTAAAATGAGCAAAGGAGGGTGTTGTAATTATTTAAAATGGGCCTCTGGCTCAGGCCGACTATCGAAGCTGCAGCGGCTCTGCCTAGCCCAGCCACCATGTTTCTCGGCCTGAGGCCACATGCACGCTGTAGCTAGAACCGGCCGCCAGAAACACCAGCCCTGCTACCCACTAGATGCCAGCCTGAGAGATGGCTCTGCCAATCTTCCATGCTGTCTCCACAAGGCAGGGCATTGTCCAGACCATTTCCGCCATCCATGCGGGCCCAGTAAGAGAATGAGACTCTAATTCTTATAGATTAATCAAAGGCTTTATATGTTTGATAATGCTTAATAACAAGATGCCCATACAAAGAAAGTTGTATCCCAATTAGCTAACCTAATTTTAAGTTTATAAGTTGTTTCCCCACAAGCGCTCTCCATACCTGTGTGGTTCTCCATCCTCCTACATCTCTGCACACCTCGGTCGGTCGGTCGGTCGGTCGGTCGGTCTCTCTCTCTCTCTCTCTCTCTCTCTTTCTCTCTCTCTCTCTTCTCCTCTTCCTTTTATCTCTTTGTCTCCTAAACTCCTCCTCTTCCTTTTCCTCTTCATCTCCTAACTCCTCCCACCTTAGCTCCTCCTATAGGAGGGTGCTGGAGAGATGGCTTAATAGTTAAGGGTGCTTGTTGCTCTTCCAGAAGACTTGAGATCAGTTCCCAGCACTGATCTGGAAGCTCACAGCTATCTGTAACTCCAGTTTCAGCAGATCCAATCTCTTTAAGTACCAGGCATGCAGGTGATACACAGACATACAAGTAGGCAGAATATTCATACACTAAAATAAATTTTTTTAACTAAAATCATAATAAAATGTACATAGGTATGGAATAGACACTGCTCCAAAAATGAGGCATAGAAGAGCATAGCCATCATTAATATACATTAAAACCATGGGACATCACCACACAGCTGTTAACATGATGTCATTAGAAGTCACAGGGTATGTAGAAGAGGGAACACTGAACGCTGAAGGGATATACATGAATATAACCAATTTGAAAAACAATGTAAAGGTTCCAAAAATTAAAAATACTGTGTAATTAAGCAATCCTACTTTTGGCTACAGACCCAAAAGAAACTAAGCCAGTATCTCAGTGTAAAGTCTGCCATTCCATGCTCATTAATATTCACAATGGCCACAGGAACACACAACCTAAGTCTTTGGGTTAGTCAGTTTTCCTTTACTATAAAAACACCTGCTGTCAAGAGAAAAAGAAGGGGCCAAGACCCCAGACCCCCTTTGAGGATCTTCTCCCCAGTGACTCTGTCCTCTTAAAGGTTGCATGATAAGGTAGAGGTGACAATCCTGGTGAGCAAGTCTTTAACAGGTCACTTAGGAACCAAACTATAGGGGCTGCAGAGTTGGCTCAGTGTTTGAGAACACTTGGTGGTGCTCTTGTAGAGAACCAAAGGTCCCATTCCCAGCATCCACACAGTGGTTCAAGACCATCTATAACTCCAATTCCAGGGTATCCACCACCCTCTCGTGACCACCACAGGCACCAGATGGGTGCATTTGTGGTGCAATATATAGATGCAGGCAAATGCTCATTCACACCAACACACACACACACACACACACACACACACGAGAGAGAGAGAGAGAGAGAGAGAGAGAGAGAGAAGAGAGAGCGCAGACTCCCATTGACAGATGAGTTGATAAAGAAAATATCTCTCTCACATACACAGCAATATTACTTAACCCTAAAAAGAAAGAAATCTGTCATCTCAACAAGGTGGATGAATCATGAAAACATTGTGTGGAGTGAAATAAACCAGACATAGGAATTCAATTCTAAATAACCTCACTTATATCAGAAATAAAACAAGTTGAGTTCATGGCAGCCAATGCTACCAGGAACTGAGAGATGTAAGGAAAAGAGAGATGTTTCAAGCAGCAAAAACCCTTAGTTGTAAGATAATGAATATTAGAGACCTAATATATATTATGATAGCTGATAATGAGAGGATGTTGTTTACTTGAAGTGTGCTGAGATCACGTGTTCTCATTACCACCAAAATAATAGTAAAGATAATAATACAGATAATTATTCCATGGGACAGACAATAATTAGCTTGGCTGTGACACTCAGTTCGATGTGTATAATCAAGTCTTCTTGGGTTTGGAGGATCTCCTAATGGCCAAACTTGCCTTGACCAGCTCCATGACTCGCCTCACCCTCAGCACTGACTACAGTCACAACACCCATCCGAAACCTTCCATTCTACATCCTAGATAGTCATCTTCCCAAAGCACAGGTCCAGGGAGCACTGCCATATCATCTTCCACAGAAAGACACAGACACTTTCGCGCCTTGCTGCTTGCAACAGCAATCCTGAGCCTCCTGTTTGTACAGCCCAGCCAGAGCTTGCTCAGCTGATAGAGGGAAACTGAGCCAGGTAAAGTACATGCTGATAATTCCACCCAGGGAGCTTAGCAGACGGCTAGCTTCACCTGCCAAAGAAAGACAGAAGTGTGTCCCCTACCCTGATCAGTCTTACCTATTAGATCAGAGTGTAGTGTGTGCTGGTAGATCTGTTTCCAGCAGACATGGAAATGTTCAGACCCCGACCCCAGTGCCAAATTAGAGAGTTCATCAGTGGACCCAGGAATCTGGGCCCTGTTAGCTCCCGAGGGAATGTGGTACTGAAATAGTTTTGTGAAGTACTCTAGATCGTCAGAAACCCATGGGGACATGGAACAGACTTCTCTTCTTCCACCTGTGAGTTCCAATTGACATTTTTGCAGAGTAGTCTATGAATTTATATTTCCCAGTGGGGCCGAGTGAAACTAGACCAAGAAACCAATGGAATAGGTATGAAGGCAGCCAAGGGCTGTCACTTGACGTAAGGATGGAGAATGAACCTAGGGACCTCTGAGGACAGCAGAACTAAATTAAGCCTTTTCCCTATGTGGTAGGAAAGCAGCTAGTTGGTCTTAGAAGCCCTTTTAAACCCCACATCCCAAGGACGGCTGATTTGCTGCAACAATCACATGTATCCATAAATAACACACAGTCAACAGAGCCTAGAACTTTACTGCAACTTAAGCGGCAGCTTCTAGACTCTGCGTTTCTTCTCTCTCCTACTTTTACCAGGTTTGTGAGGCGGCAGGTTTGCACTTCAGATGTTCATTTATAGAGTGCCAGACTACACCTGCTTCGTGCTAGGCTTGTGCTTTGGGGGTGGTTTTGTTTGGAAAATATTATTTTTAAGCAACAGCCAGGCTAAGTGTTCTTGTCATCTTAAAGCACCCTCTAAAATGTGCTGCTTGTTAAGGACCAGAAGTTCCAGCCACAGTGGCTAGTTACTGTCTCATATGACTCTGCCCTCTTCCCGGCCTTATGTTCGCTGCTACGTTAAGAGGCAGAGATCTCTGAAAGCTGCATCTCCATCTCTTCTCCAAGAAAGTGCCACCACCTGTCAGGGACTCTGCTTCCCACCCAGTCCCTGAGTCACAAGTGGATGACTCCAGGAGACTTCTAAATGCAGCAAATGCCATAGCAATCATTTTGAAAGATGACTAGAGACAAAATTACTGTTCTGAAAGCTAATAAAAAACAAAATGTATTTTTTCTCTGCGTAAACTATCTTAGTCTGCCAAAACCATTGATAGGGAAAAGCTTGAACTCATAGAAGCTGATTGATAAATAATATCAAAATTAAACTCACCATTTTGTAAACCTAATGAGTGAATGAATGGATCTAGTAAATCACCAATGGCTGTTAATATCATGAAAAGTGAGGCAATAAGGTAGCATCTGTCTCCTGTTAGAGGTTATGACACTACCCATAAAGTCTTGTGAAAAAAATGAGCTTAAATGTAAAGTCTATAGAGTAATTAAAATTTACAGGAAGTATATGAGACAGAGGAACAAAATGATTAATTTATCTATTGAAGGGATACAGTAACCACAATCCAAGATTATAATACAAATGATCAGTTTTTAATCAGTATTATGCACAAGAAAAGGAAGATTGCAGAGGAGCCTAGAGGTGAAGTGGGACACGTGATAAAGTATGGGGCTGGTCTGGCTCCTGTTCGAGGTGTTGTTTTGTTCTATGACTGTGATTAGAACAAAAAGCAGCTTGAGAAGGGAAGAGTTTACCTTGTTGATGACAGTTCATCAGCAAGGGCAGGAACACCAGGCAGGAATTGAAGGTGGGGGCTAAAGCAGAGACCATGGAGGAATGCTGTTTCCATAGCTTGATCAGTTTGCTTTCTTACATAACCCAGGGTAGCACCACCCAGTAGGCTGGGCCCTCCCACGTGGATTGCCAGTCAAGAAGATGTCCCACAGACTTGCCTATAGACCAATCCGATTGAGGCATTCTCTCACTTAAGGTCCCCTTTTCCCCAGATGATCACAACTTGTATGAAGTTGACAAACAAATGAAGAATACAAAATCCAACCAGCACGGCTCCTTGTTGAAAAAGCCTGCAAGACGTTATAGGGCTAGCAAGGAAATGTTTAATGTTATTAAGAAGATATTGATGTGGGATTGATAGTACCTTTTGTGGTATGCTTTTTAAAAGGAGTTTTAGTTGTGAGCCTCAGTCATTAGTACCTGAAATGAAAAGTGGCGAGGAGGGACTTACCCCAGAGCAGCACAGGGGGAGAAGGAAGGAGGAGGGAGGAGGAAGGAGGAGGGAAGAAGAAGGAGGAGGAAGAAGTAACATTTAAAAATGTTTGAAAAAGCCATAGGAAATTATGTTATTTTATGGATACTTAAAATCACACATACACACACACACACACACACACACAAGAGAGAGAGAGAGAGAGAGAGAGAGAGAGAGAGAGAGAGAGAGAGAGAGAGATTACACCAATTATGGTGACACAATTTCTTCCCAAAAAGAAATTCAGAGACTATTTAACAAGCACTCCAGTGGCAAGCATGGAAACCCTCCTTTGAGTTTTTGCTCAGGGGAGTCCCAGAGATTCCCAAGACAATATAGTCTGATGCTGTGGCCCTTGGTGCCTTTCAGAAAAAAAAGGTAAGATCCTCTTACTGAAGACACCACACATTTTGGATACTGGATTTAGAAGAATCACTTTGGGTCTGACCTTGAGGCTTCCTCCCTGCGGACTAGTTCTCACAGTTTCAGAAGGAGCCGAGCAAACTGCCAATGGAGAGAAGTAATTAATAATAGTCAGACCTAACTGCAACACCAGTGAATCATGATAGCCAGGCTGGTGAGATATTCTGAAAGGCGCTGTGGTGACACTTGCAACATGGAGGTACACAAGAGTCAGCTAATTGGACGTAATGGCCTGATCAACATGAGGGTATTCATGCAGGGACTATAAATTCAGCCACCAACCTGTGGCCAGTAAGCCATATAATCTAGAGAGACCCTACTCCTGCAGCTTCCTAAACCAATGGCGTCTCTAACTGAGATCTAAATCTTATCCTTACATCCACAGAGAGTATATAGCTCCACCTCTTATCAAAGAAGCTTCTCTTTGCAGCAGGCAGAGACAATCACAGAAAGCCAGGACTGGTCAAAATGCAGAGCAAGTGCCTGTGGGATTGATGTGCCTTCAGCACATCACTTAAGACTCAGGGGAGATCACGGAAGAAAGATCAAAAGAACCAGATAACTCAGACGGTTGCTGTGAGAGTCTCTTAAAAAACAAATAGAGAAGACATGAAGAAGACTCCTGCTCCAGCACCATGTCTGCCTACATGCTGCTCCCCGCCATGATGGGCATGGACTCTAACCCTCTGCAACTATAAGCCCCCAATGAACTCTTTAAAATGTAAGTTGCCTTTGACATGGTGTCTTATCTCAAAAGGGAAGTAAGATAATGATCAAAATACAATTTATGAACTTCTCTAAGAATAAAAATATGGTATACTAATAAATAAAGGAGCCTTTTGTTTCTTAACACTATATATGTTAATATTTTTCAGTTCAATAAGATGATATCCAGGATCTATTATGATTTATTTCAAAATGATCATGAGGGGCAGGGAATGGACAAGCGTATAGAGGAAACAGGATTGTCGCTAATTGTTGAGTCGGTGAGGTTGGGTGGTGAGACGCTATGGTTCAGCACCCAGTTCCCTACAGTTTGTATATGTTTGAAATTTTTCTTCCAAAAAGTGAAATTTAAATTCTTTACAATTTCATTTTCTTCCCTTTTCCCTCTTTCATATTTGTTGTAATATATTGTTCTAATAGTGTGTGTTTATTATTTCTAACTAGAGAGTCATTGGATTTTACTCTTCTTTAGTTAGTATGTAGAATGCCTGAGGTCTTCTATATTCTAAGCTGCCTGCCCAGCTGGACTGGGACAAGAGGGACACCTAGGGAATCCTCCTTAGGGCTGTGACCCTGGATGGTGTTGCAGGTGTTCATTTGGGAATGCCACTTTACCAAGACCCCATCTTGTAAAGAAGTGTTGCTCACCTCTCTCCCAGCCGTGGGGATCTCCTCAGTCCTCTCAGTGCCAGGAAGACATTGTAAGAGTGTTTATGAAGAGAAGAGGAAGTTGAAATTGATTAAATGTGCATGGTGGGGTAGTGAATTTTTATAATATCTACTGTAAAATTAATATGTAACCTCCAAAATACTGTTAAGGAGTGTTTTCTGTTTAATGTTTAGACCCTCTCTAATGTGCTAAGGTCTACTGAGGCGAGGTAAAACCCTTACCTTAGAAAGGTATGTCCACAAGATATCTTCCAAACTCACCTAGTCCCAATTGTCTCTGAACCCTATGTTCCCGTTAACCTCTGGTGTCGAATGACTGCTGTCTTGAGCTCCACACGGTTCTAGAGAGCTCTCATCTCCTGTCCGGTCACGCTGAGTCCAGCCTTCCCGGGGTTCCACCCACATCATAGACCGAGCTCCTCGTTGACCTGGTGTCCTGGTGTTTCCCATCCTGAGAGCCATTTCCCTTCTATGTGACGTTCCCGATGTCACCCTTTGTCTCTGTAGCTGAGCCTCCCCTCTGAGCAGAGTTTCAAGTCAGGAGAATGAGGTTTGTATCCTGTGAGCAGTTCTTGTAGGAACAGCAGTTTGTAACACAGTGCGACCTGCAAAGGGATGACCCTTGTAGCAACCTCCATAGTAGCTTGTCTGAAAACATCCAGAAGCAGGGTCTCTGTCTGCCTTGTCCTCTCCGCAGGACTGTACCTGTGCACAGAGGACTCCTCTGTGGTATTGTCACACCAGATAGAAGTTTACACTGTTTATCCAAGCTGATTTGGGGGAGAAAGAGTTTATATTTAGGTCTCCAGATAAACTTTGGAATGTCATCAGGTTCAATAAATTGTACCACCTTAATTTATAAAAGTTTTTAATCACAATTATAAAAGCCAGCACTTACATAATTTGCCGTTCCGAGCATCTCCTGGGTCTCCATAAGGAGGCTATGGTGCTGTTCTTGTTTGTAGATGGGGGGACAGAGCAGAGTGGGTAAGTGGGAGAGAGGTCATGACCCTCAGTAGTCTGGCTGTAGGGCTAGTTCCCCTAAGCTGCTGTCTGCCGGCTCCCTGCAGCTTAGAGGGAATAACATGGGTAAATGAGGAAGCTGGAGGACTGGAGAGCAACATGACCCCTATAACTACTCCATGGCATTACTGGGAAGATTCACTCAGCCAGGCCGTCAAGAACAGCACTATATGGGGGATGGCGCTAAGTACTCCATTTTTAGATGAGATTAGGAGGAATTCAGTTTGGCATCTGAAGGTAATAAATCCCCATTTATCATTTCAGGGCACTCTATTTTCATGAATCTTGTAAAATCCCCACTTGGAAATGCTAAGATCAGACTTAAGGACAGCTGAGCCCCACTAGACAGCAAGAAAAGCCATGGCTCTGGTTACGTCTTTCAACATGACCACTCCACAGTAAGTACCGTCAGGACCTGCTCTTCAGGTCTACAACGTTGCTGTGAGTCTCTCGTGAGATGAAGGTCTGCTAACTGCAGGCACCTGAAGCAAACCTCAGAATAAAACTAGAAAGTGAAAGGGGGCTCATAAAATGGGACTTGCGAGGAAATGTAGAAATCACAAGGTTTCTAAAAGCGGGCTTTATGAGACCAGGCAAAGGCTTCTTAAACGAGGGTTTCAGTTCCCAAAACCCAAGCTGCCATATGGACAAAGCCCTTGATCTTAACACGCGTAGCTGTGGTAAGAAGTCAGGCGGCAATTTATTTTCTGTCTGGCAACTCGCTGGTAAATAATACTGAGATAAAACAACACTCCTTCCGTTACATTATGCCATCCCAGCCTCTGTAGTTAGGTGCCTGGCTTCTAAGTCATCAGAAGCATGATGGCTATGTTCTCTATGCCACTGAGGGACTCTGGGACAACCCTTCTCAACATGGCACAACACAAGATCACATGTCTGGGTGATCCTCTAGATGGCTCTGCTGATCTTGCCTGGGATCGGCCTTCACTGTGGGGATTTGTTGTAGAGCTGCTGGCCGATCTAGTGGAGAATAGACTCTAGTCATTGTGTCTATTCATCCAACCGACTAGGCTGGTCACTCACTGCTGCTATTGGTGGGACCAGAAGTACAAATGCTTCTCATGCTTCTGCCGGTGTCATACCTATTGTCATCGTATTGACCAAAACAACTCACGTGGCTGAACAGGAAACCAAGGGTTTGAAAAGATTTCTCTCTCTTGCTCTCTCTCTGTCTGTCTCTCTCTCTCTCTCTCTCTCTCTCTTTCTCTCTCTCTCTTTCTCTCTCTCTCTCTCTCTCTCTCTCTCTCTCTCTCTCTCTCACACACACACACACACACACACACACACACACACACAGAGACATACATACTACCTTTTGATGAAAGAAGCTGCAATGCCCGTGACAAACTGGCTAATAAGGGTGGTGTTTGTTTACCCCATCAAGGAAGGCTGAATAGAGCCACTAATGCACTTTCCCCTGTAGTGTTCTTCACATACAAGACCAAAGTGTATATTCAATAATGAGGCTGTGAGCTCTAAGAGTTTCATTGCCACCAAAGGAAGCTTTTAGTCCCTGCTGAGATGACCATGTGGCCAGAGCTAGAGCTGAGCCACTGTCAAAAGCGGCCTAGAGGGCAGAGACGTGAGGAGGGCAGAGACGTGAGGAGGGCAGAGGTGTGAGGAGGGCAGACATAGTTTGCCCCACACACTTTAGAATTAGTTTCAGAAACATAACTCCTGCCTTCTCAGAGCATCTCATTGATTAGAAAGTTCCATTTGTTCAATTAAAAAAAAAAATCCTGTTTCCTCAAACAGTTCCTAAGAGAACAAACCCAACCCAGCATGTACTTTTTAGGAAACATCTGGGGTAACTGGGATTCCCCCAGAAACACCCACTCTTTTTATATCAATTGTTGAAAGACACAGAAACTGAACATCCGATGACTGTTCTGTCTGAAGCTCTTGAGTCATTTTGTAAATGTCACACTGTGATGAGTACCATTATCTGTGTTTGGCAGGGAGGAGAACCCAAAGGCTTAAGGGGGGAACCTATGAAGGCAAATCTGGGCATTGGGAAGTACCTGGTGGATGTGGGTGGTAACCCTTGAACAATGCAAGCAAAGGGGTCAGGCTCTACGGACTCTAGCAACTGCTACTGTCTGTCACTTGTTGGCTTTCAGATGGTTAGAAACACTTGGAATTTAGAGTGTTCCCACAACCCAAAGTGGGACTTGCCGTCGGAAGCTCCATGCTTCTTAGATCCATAGCAGACCACAGAGCGGGAATGAGCAGCCCTTAGAAAACCTAGAGAAACTGAGGCCTGGGAAAGCACCACAGAAAGTCGTACGAAAGCCCAAGAGCAGCCTACAGGAGGCTGGCTGCCTGGGTATCCTCTGTGGCCTCTCACCCCCATGCACGGACCCTCCACATCCCCCCAGATGTTAAGTTTCAACTGGCTTATGTATACTGCTTTCCCTTTCAAACTTAGTAGTGTAGCCAGAGACATAAGACTCAGCCTCTCAGATTCTGCAGGATGAGACAGGGCCAAGAACGTGTAGGAGGAACCAACAATCGTGTCCCAGGAAGGGAAGGCCAAAGTCTCCAACCCAAGAGATGTTTGGTAGTATGACACACAGCTGTGTTTGGTAGTACAGTGTACAGCTGTTAACCGTCTTATATGATGTCTATGTCTCCATCCCTTCTCATATACCAGTGATGTTACAAAGCCTCCACAAATTGACGAAACTCATGGGCTGGGAGGTGACCCTGCCCTTGGCTGAGGCATACTGTGTGCCAGTGAGGATGTGGGTTGCTTTCAGTGCTCGTCTGCCTAAGACATAGACTCCTGTTTTCTCAGGTGACCCCAGTTTCCTACTCCCTAATCGTGAGAATAGAGATACAGTGGGAGCTGTTTGAATGGAAAGGAGAAGCGTCCTAGCTGCCCTTGACTCTCCTCATCACCCCAAGGCCTCCAAGCCTCCAGAGAGGCTCTCAGACACCTGGTGTATATATCCAGTTGGGAACAAAAGTACCTTTTATTATTGTGACACCGATAATGGAACCATTGCAAAGAACCACACGCAGCCGTTCTTAGTATATCACTGCAGTAGAAACTGCGATGACACAGCTCAATAGCAGAAGCTGTGCTTTTTTTCTGGTTAGAGGAGGGTCTTTATCTCCCTTCATGAAGGACTTTCCCTCCAAAACTCACTTGTTGAGGTTCCTCCATTCACCCTAACCGGTGAGGACAAGGGGACTGACCAGGCCTTTAAACCAGTTCCTGACTGGCTGTGGGGAAGAATAGCAACCTTGTATTTCCCTTGACCTCCAGCAGAGCACAGCTTCCTGTGCCTCCCTAAACCCGCCATTGACAGAGGGAAGAGGGTGTAGTTCTCAGGGGCTAACCCTTCCCTGCCGCTCCTCCTTTCCCACAGACCTGCCATTGAAGGAGGAATTTCTGAAGTTGAGATTATCTCCCAACAAGTAGACGAAGAAACCAAGAGCATTGCTCCAGTGCAGCTGGTGAACTTTGCCTATCGGGACCTGCCCTGGCTGCCGTGGACCTCTCCACAGGGGGGTCACAGCTCCTGTCGAATTTGGACGAAGAGTACCAAAGAGAAGGGTAGGTACGGCATGGCTGAGAGCCTCTTGCATAACTCCCGTTTCCATGGGTACCTCCCAAGAGGCAGCAGCGGAGGTTAGTGATGCTGAGCAGAAGAGGCCAGGAGGTGACATTAGGTCACTCAAGCTTTTTCAACTCACACATGATTTCCTCAGAGAAAGATTCTGGGTACAGAAAATGCCCATTGCTGCTGGACAACCTCCTAGGTGTTTTGTGATGTTTGCTTAGAACTTAGGTAATAGGATTTGTCTTCAGACTAAGGTGATTCTTAATATTCTTTCCGACTCACGCTGTTTACCTCACAGGGGTTAGGAGTGTGCCAAGGTCACAGAGCTCATATGGGACAAACTTGGACTGTGCTTTGCTCTGCACACAGTGATGCTGAGTGTCTGGAAAGTGGGCAGAATCCCACCAGGTGCTTTGCAGACACTGCCTCCCTCCCTGTCCAGTGAGAGCCGAAGGGTTGCTTTTACATTAACTCTTCCTATATTGCTTGTCAATCAGTCAGATCAGCGGGTTTGTTTCCCATTTAACTTCTCACTAGCCTGGTCTCTCTTACAAATACACTCTTCAAAGCCATAGTGTGATGTGCCGGCTGGATAGAGGCAAGGAAGATAAGGGTTGGAGGTCGTGGTTTTCAGTGGTAGGGGGTTAGAATGTTGAAGGCCACAGAAGGTCAGACATACATCCGTGGGTTATGCGGTAGTGTAGACTTCTGACTCTCACTTAAGCTTGCCCCCAGTTCTGCCCTGTGGCTTTTAGACACAGAGCTGTAAACACTGGCTAGCACCTAAGAGCCAGTTCTGGGCAACGCTCCCAGGTGCCTGTAACCATTTTAGAACAGGCTGGCTGCTTTAAACACAAAACGGAAGGTTTGCCATGTATTTTAGAAGCAAAGGAAAAGCCATAGCTAAGCTAAATTTGCAAAGCTCGGATTCCCTGTGTCTGCTTCCTGAAGGGGGCACCCCCTTCCTAAGATAAAGTGCCAAGCAACTGGGACACTGTACACCTGCTTCTGCAAAAAATATGACACCCAGTGTCTTTCTCTGAAAATAAAATTTTTCTAAGTATTGTGAACACAGCTAGCAGAACCCTAGAAGAAAAATAACAGGCAAATCAATAGAAAAACAAATCTCTGAAGGGATTGAGGAGATGCCTTAGTCGGTAAGAATGCATATTCTGCACGAGAAGGTGGGCTTCAGTCTCCAGCACCCAGCCCTACATGGCTGTATGTGCCTCGTAACCCCAGGGGATAGTGAAAATTAGATCCTATCCAGAGAGCTTACTGACCAGAGAACTTAGCCAAAATGGCTAGCTTCTGGTCCAGTGAGACCCTGTCTTAATAAGGCAGAGATCCGCAGAGCATGTCTGCCCTCCTGCTCTGGCCTTCACATGTACACACAGCCACACACCCTCACACTCACATGCACACATCAGGCAAGACACACAGGAAGGAAGGAGTGACATTTCTGAGGCATGTCTGGCATAGCGGTATTGACTGAGCAATCAGAATCAGGCCGCAGAGCCTGCTTTTCCTAGTCTCCTGTGACTTAAAGACTGAGCTAAGTCCTGAACCAGGACTAGCTGTGTGTGTGGCTTATGCAACAGTGGCCGCCAGTGCTCAAAAGGACCACAAAGCTAAGCCCATCTCTCTGCTGCTGCCTTTCCTGAAGTTCAGCTCGGTGAACGCCAGTCCCCCAGTCAGCAGGTCTTTCTTTGAGCACCCGGAGAGTCACTGTGTGATTGCTCTCTGGTGGTCAAACGCAGTAGTGCAACCTCCGTTAATAGAAACATGCACTGGGCCTTCTGCCCTGCCCTGATCCTGATCAAGCCCAGTTGGAGTTCATAGCATGGAAAGAGATAGGAAAATCCGTAAGGGCTCTGATTCAGAAGCCACGGTCACTGCTGTTGCCACATACTGACTTTACCACTCGGTGGGTGTGCCCCATGCAGGGGGTCTTTGATTTGCCTCTGCAGGTGTGTTCCCCAATGCTGCAGTTGTCCGGTAAATAGGAAACCTAGGGGAAAGAATTGTTGAGAGCCTCAGGTGGCAGCTAGACTGTATCCTAGAGCAAGGAAGAGCCAGGCTTATAACAGAAGCCCGGGAAAACGGACCAAGCAAAAGCGTGCAGCCGTGGAGCTAGGCTGTTCTTGGTTCTTAGTTTGTCTCTCACCATTTTCAACCTTTCTGAAGCAACACAATCCCAAGTGTAAAGTTCCGGTTTGGTTCACAGAGGTCAGGGTTGCTTCTGGTCAGTGAGACTGCTTCCTGCTGAGAGAAGCATTCCAGCTAGGAATAGATCTTTTCTATAGGAAACCAAGGGACCTCAGGGACCCTAATGGGTAGCTGCCCAGTGACTCATCCGCCCTGCATTCAGGTCCCGGGGTGTGCTGACCGTGGATGTTTAGTTTCCCAGACTCTGAGATTGTTAGGGCTGAGGAGACGGTAGGCAGAGTATATTCTAAGACTTCTAATGCAGGGTGTGAAGCGTTTTCTTCAGGTCATGGGGTAAGAATACTGTCCTCAGAGTTCACGCATGGTATAGCATAGGCCAGAATTTCCTTCCTTTTAGCTAGAATAGTATTCCATTATTGAATATATTCTACGTGTTGGCTTATCTTCTCATGGACACTTGGGTGATGTCCACACTTTACCTATCATAGATGCTGGGGCTGTGAACAAATATCTCTTTTAGACCCTGCCTTCATGTCTCTGAGGTATATACCTACAAGTGGACTTTCTGGACCACACTGTCCAGGTCCTCAGAACATCAAATGCAGATTTACCATTTTGCACAGCAGTGGTGCCATCTTACGCTCCCAGCAGCCATGCATGAAGTGTTCCACGACCCTGTGTCTGCACCAACAACTGTTAGTCACCATTTTTGAACTGTAGCCATCCTAAGGGTGAGAGGTTGGTGTGGTTTGAGACTTTGTAAGTGTGGGATCCTGTGAGGTAAGATAGGTAGTCCTGATTCATACTGAGCCACAGGCACAGGTGAGGAGCCAGCTGCGACCTGGCTGAGAAGTTTGTGTTTCAAGTTTTCATTAACATAACAAATACCCCAGAAATACCTAGGACACGTCCAGGAGGTGTACTCTACTATAGAATATCCCAGACATCTCTAAATCCAATCAGGGAGACAATTAGGCTCTACCATCAAGTGTCCTTATCCTAAGACACTTGCCTGCCATGATCTAAACTAGAGAGCTGTCTGTTGCCTAAGGGATTCACCTCGACTGCAGGCAACTTGGGGCTTAAAGAGGAAAAGCCGACTCCTGTGCAGACCTCACTGCTTCAGATTCCACCGAGCCTCTACTTGATTTGGCAGTCCTCTCCGCTGTTCGTTTTCAGTTCTTTCCTGCCCTCAGCAATGACCTTCTCTCCTGCAGCCCCACCAAAGTAGGACAGCCTCAGATGGAACACACTGCGCCCCTAGACTCTTCCCTCTATCCTTCTGGGCCTGGACTCATCAGATGCTGTCTCCTTCTTCCCAGAAACCTCTCTCCATCAGCTGCAGCCTCCCCTTGTCTGCAGCGTTCCACCCTCCTCTGTCCTAACCTCTACTCTACATCCCTGTCTCCCATCATCAGCCCCCATCGCTCTCTCCTCCTCTCCACAATCTCTTCTCGAAAGCTTCAGCGATGCCTGCTGCACTCCTCAGTCTGCTACAGCCTGGCTGCAGCCTCCACTGTAGCTCACCACTGCTCTCGAGGGCATGGTGCCTGCTCTTGACTCCAGCTTGTTAGGATGTAAAATCACCTAGGAGACACATCTCTGGGAGTGTCTATGAGGATGTTAGGAGTAGTTTAACTGAAGAGGTGATATCCACCCTGAATGTAAGTGACACTGTCCCCATGGGCTGGAGTCCTACACTGAATAAGAAGGGGAAGGGAGAAAGCAGCGGAGCGCCCAGGTCCTCTCTGCCCCACACTCCCACCACCATGGCTGCTTCACCATGATGTCCTCTATATTTCCATTTGACTATTAAGACACAATAAACCTTCTTCTCTTGCTTTTTGTCAAATATTTGCTCTTGATGACAAAAATAAGGAACAAACAGGCATCCACATCCCCTCGACACTGAAAGTCTCTGTCATTGCCTCTGTCTTGACATGGTATCTCCATGGCTGCCATCAAAACAGATCGTCCTCAGCCACTGTGCCTTCTAAGCCCTAACAATTGTCATCTGCTTGTTCCTCAATGATTGGAGTTCACACACACAGACACACATACACAAAGCCACTATCACTATACTTTTTCTACACAACGGGTAATTTTATCTGTCTCTGTAAGTTTTCAACTAGTATTGATCTTAGCCACATGTCTAAATCTCCCTTTCAAGCTCCTAAGTTCTTTCTGGATCTTCATCGTGATCCCTAATGCCTTTGACTAATGTCAGTGGAATTATCTAGCCTTCTTGTCTTGAGTTAGCTGCATCTTTGAAAGGAGAAATGTTCTCATCTCTACCCAGATAATTCTCTTTTATAGCCTTTTTGGTGATAGTACTCAAATCCAGAAGAGCTACAACCAACCCATTATGGCAGTCTCAAATACAGTGTGCCCCCCTCCCCCAAAGAACTCTTTCCTTAAAGTAGAAACAACCAAAACCAGTGGGGCATAGAAGTTGGCTGGTCTTGATCCTTCAGCTACCAAAATAAGACACCAGTGGCCCTAAACCCCCTTCCCACCTCAACAAGAACCATTGTGTCCATGGCACCTCTAAGCCACCTGAATTCTGTCCGTCACTCACAGTCACCATACAGTTGATGGCCTTTTTCCCCCATGCTCTGACTTACTCTTATTCTCACTCTGGTGCCCACAAACATCCTACTACTACCAACAGCGCCCACTGTGGGAACACCATCCCAGGAGTACCGGAAGCTGGAACTCACACAGTGGGTTCCTTTATGTGAGGATGGAACATTCCCTTCTCCACTGACTCCGCTCTGGATCATGCTGGCTGTGTACTTCTTACACCCTCTGTTCTAGTTCTGTCTGCTTGTCACGTCCACCTCCCTGCATCCAGGCTGCAGCTCAAACTAAGGAGCTGCCTGGCGCATCATGGTATTTTACCATCTTCCTTTCTCTCCCTGTGTCTGCTCACCTCTCAACCAAATGTCTCCCTCCTTCAGGAGTGATAACACAAACCTCCATGTGAATCCACAGAGGTGAGCAGACTGTCTGGGGAGGGGGAGAAGGGGAGTAGAGGTGTCAGCCCCAACTGCAAAACCCTGTGACAGCAAAATGCTGTGAGACTTGGTTTTCTTCCCTCATGCCTTACGCTCTGTTGCCAAGTCATGCATATTTGTATTGTCATCATTGTCTCCTCCACGTTCTTCCTCCAAGGGCTGTCTACCAGCAGCTAGTTACTGTGGTCTATGAATAATAGGAAATCCACTCAAACTCGCTGGCCTCTGTAATATGGAATCCAGTGCTCAGGCAGCTCTGAGGTCGGTCCAGAGACTCATCAGTGTCAGTAAGGGCCAGATGCCCCCATCACTGCTGTCAACAGTACTGGCTTCATCCTGATGCCAAAAGTGGCTTCACAGTTGACACAAGACCTGCCTGTGGTAGTCATGCATTCTCATTTGTATCTAGCAAGTGAGAAAGGCTGTCCCTAATTGGCTTGAGAACAATACAGATCCTTCCCAGAAGCTTCCAGCAGGTCTTGCCTAATGTCTTATGAGCATGAATTGAATCACATGGTGAAGGATGTGGGAATACTCATAGGGTGATTGAACCTATCTTTTGAATGGTACATGGCTATGTAGATGTGGGACATTCATATACAGCATACCACAGCCTAAAGAGAGCCAGTTTTGGGCTTGGCTGGTAATGGTGCTTACTGCAGAATCTGACAACCTGCATTTGATCCCCAGAACCCACATAGTAGAAAAAAGAACTATGCCAAGTCGGCCTCCGACCTTCACATATGTCTAGTGTCACCTATGTGTATATACACAGTCTCACACACATGCATGCACACGTGTGCACACTCACACGCACAGAGACACAATTAAAATGGAGAACTAATTTCCATTCATAACTGGACTCCCAGACAGGAGACACTTGGACGAAGCGTGGGTTCCAACAGACTTAACAGGAGACAAGACCAACAGCATATTTCTCCAGGATTCTAGAGTCAGTGGAAGACAACATAATGGGGCCCAGGGACATTTTTTGAGATGTCAAGTTAGAAAAAGAAGACAGACCCAAGATAGCAAACACCTCTAAATAAGGACTGAAATCGTTTAAGATATGACAGCAAGCAATAGCTGGGAGCGAAGAGAGGGGAGCAGTGGAGACCTATTAAGCCACAGCCTAAAAATAGTCTCTTTGCAGAATATCTTGAGGAGGTGCTCTCCAGAAATCTCCTGCCCCTCCGCCCCCACACTTCCACAGACCCCTTCATCCATGTTGCCATTGATTGGGAAGACAATAAATTCACAGCCTTGGACAACCTCTGAGGTCTACTAACCCACATCTAAGCCCAGCCCTGGGCCAGGAAGCTCCTCTAGCAAGGACCAGATCAACTGAGTCTGGGGTAGAGGACATAAGGGCAGAATAAAGGACCAACTTGAATGGCACAGTGAGTGGATGAGTGGGCAGCAGTATGATTAGATGGTATGGGAAAAGCCAGTTGTTGGGGGGTTGTGGGAACGGCACCAGGCTCCTCATGGCCACAGGTCAAAGCTAAGTGCCACCTGCATACCTCTGCAGGTTTCTATTCCTGCACAAACATCATGACCAAGAAGCAAGCTGGGGAGGAAAGGGTTTATTCAGCTTACACTCCCACATTGCTGTTCACCAAAGGAAGTCAGGACAGGAACTCAAGCAGGGCAGGAACTTGGAGGCAGAAGCTGATGCAGAGGTCATGGAGGGGTGCTGCTTACTGCTTGCTTCGGCTGGCTTACTCAGCTTGCTTTCTTATACAACCCAAGACCAGGGATGGCACCACCCACAGTCTCTACCAACTCACAACATACATGGTGTACAGCCCTGGGAGACCACTAGATGGCGGCAGAGTGCCTCTGGTGGTCAAGAGTGGGACTGGGCACCTGAGCTCAGCCTGGAGGGAGGAAGGTTTACACCCTCAGGTGGGGGTTTATGGTGTTCAACATGAGAGCCCCAGTCACCTGTGGAGGCATCCAGGATCCAGAATTTACAACTTCTTCCCACTGTGTCAGGTAGCTGGCCTCATCTAGTTGCAAAGCCTAGCATAAAGGAAGTCCTTAGATTTGTGGCCGGTTCACAGATTAGCATAGAGCCCTTAATCTAACAGCAATCTTCTCCCTTCAGTCAACCTGAAGCCCTTGCCAAGAGTCGGATCCACTTTACCACGTCCTTCCTGCCTGTTAGCGATTCAGAGATGTGTAGGAAGTGTTCTTAGTCCGCTAAGAGGGAGCAGAGGTCAAAGGGTTTAGCAGCCTGCCAAGCAGAGGGCATCTCCTGCTCTCGCCACCACACCATGAGGCCTCTCTTAGAGTTGATATTTCTGCAGACTCAAGAGATGTAAGATTTTGGGACAAACACATGTTAGCCTCTGTGGTCTCAGCTGCACACCACCTCCTGCCTTCTCCCAGGGCAGTGGTTCGAACCTTCAGCACTGACCGAAGAACTGAAGCTACCCACCTAGAAATGGAAGTGAATTCACTTCCTCAAAGGGCTGGGCGAAAAGCCTCTCCCATCCAGCCCGAGGGCTGGTTTTCTGAAGCATGGGTTGCCGCTTAGAATCAGGTTAAGGAGATAAAGCTGATGCGTGACTGCTCTCCCTGATGTCCTGGCTCATCCCACTGACCCATCTCCGACATTCAGTTAAAGGGTGTCCCTGTGGGTGTTGGATTGACAATTCTCACAGGACAGGATTGTGTCTCTTTGGGAAAGTCATGCTTAGCTGAGCTCATCCCCCTTTCTTGCATTGTCTCTAGAGTAGTCTAGGGCTAGGAGCCCACTGCAAGTCAGAGCTAATTTACAGGGATCCAGGCCTATGGAGAGGAAGGCTTCCTTCCCCTCATGTGTCCAACACTCTGCACAGTGTCTAGATATAGAACACTGTATTCCGGCACCTGCCAAGTCTCCCCATATATAAGGCATATATGGAAACTATCGTTGTCCTGACACATGCTAGCTTCATGTATGCTGGTTTTAATATTTCAGATCCTCCCAGCACCTCTTCAAAGGCAGGGATCCCATTTTTAAGATTAACAAACTAAGGCACAAAAGACTGGGCTCATGGTTTAGTCAACATGTGGCTGGGGTTAGGAGACACTAATTGCCATCAAAGCCAAACATGTGTTCTCTCGCCCCTTGTTTGTCTGTTTGTTCAGTTTCAAGACAGAGTTTCATATGTAGCTCTGGCTGTCCTGGAACTTGCCACGTAGACCAAGCTAGCCTCAACCTCACAGAGACCTGCCTGCTTCTGCCTCCCTAGTGCTAGAATTAAAGGCATGAGCCACCACCATATGGCTATAAATTAACCTTTGAAGTGCCCAGAACACTCCCAGTGCCCAGAACATACCATGCCTGGGTCTGTTAACCCAACAACAACGAAGCGTAGATCGGTGAGAGTTGGGTTTCTGTCATCCTCGCGGGCTTCTCTGATTGTGTTCTCGCCATCTTCAATGAATACTGTAAAGAAAAACAAAGGGGTGACCAGGATTTGCTGACCGTCAAAGCCAACACCAAGTCTAGTGGCTTCCAGGGCATCAATGATCAGCACCATAGAAACAGAGCCTGTGAGCCAGACCAGAGCTCCTTAAACCTTCCCCACTTATAAGCAAAGAACAGAGAACCCATTATACAGCCATAGGTACATAGGAATACAAATCAAACATGTACTGATAATAAATCAAAAGGGATTTTCTTAAAATGATTCTCTGGTATACGTATAATTTCTCATGAAAGACTATAAAGAAAATTTACATACTAATGAGATGAAGGCACCCGTTTATGTTTACAGAAAGAATTACATCATGACTGAATCTCTGGATACTCTAGGGTAGAATATAAAATAGTTTAATTTTGTTTTTTAATTTCCAATGTTGAGAGCATCACCTCACATAAATATATCGCACAAAATGACAGAGGTATATTTAGGGCTGTTTCAGATTATTAGAGAGTCTGTCCTGACCCCAAGCCAAAATTTCTTTAATGATTTTTATTTTTAGAAAAGGGTTTTACTATGTAGACCAGGCTGGCCTCAAACTCTCAGAGATCTGTCTGCCTCTGCTCTTGAGGGCTGGGCCTTTAGCAGTACTAAAATGAAGTTTGTCAGCATCTTAACTCTTAATGAGCAATTTAAAAAAACCAAACATGTTGGGCTGGAGAGATGGCTCAGTGGTTAAGAGCACTGACTGCTCTTCCAGAGGTCCTGAGTTTGATTCCCAGCAACCACATGGTGGCTCACAACCATCTGTAATGGGATCTGATGCTCTCTTCTGGTGTGTCTGAAGACAGCAACAGTGTACTCACATATACATAAAATAAATAAATAAATATTTTTTAAAAAGCATTCTAATATAATATAGTCTAAAGATACACTAATTTAATATGTACTGAGGAAAATAATAGAAAAATATTAAAAGTTTCTATTTCCTGTAGTTAAACATTTGTGTTTTTCTAACAGCAGAAGGCTTTGCAGATAGACTTGAAACACTGTAATTCATAATTCACTCCAAGCTTGAGTGTTTTGGGAAGTATCCATTGATATTTCGTGGCATGACAGCATGTGATCAGATCCAAGGCTATAGTGAGGTTTGGTGATGCAGGGTGATTCGTTCCATGGTTGATATTGGTGAGGGACTGGACCTAGGGCTCACACATGCTTAGGCAAGAGTTTTGCCACTGTGGTATCCCCACCCACTTCAGACCCTTCTATGTTTTTAACGCATGTCCATGTGTGTTCACATTTAAGTAGAGGCCAGAGGTCGACGACAGATGTCTTCCTGAATCATTCTTCAATGCATATTTTGAAACAGGATCTCTTAGTGAACCTGAGCTCACGGAGGAGACAAGGCCCGCAGGTCGGGAGGCCCCAGGGAGCTGCCTGTCTCTGCCTGCCTGGCTTTTACATCGGTGCTAGCAACTGAACTCAGCTCCTGATGCTTGCAGAGCAGCTACTCTACCCTGAGCCATCTTCCCGCCCCATCAATGTATTTATATTTAGTTAGTTAGTTCTGTGTTCAGCAACCTTTAACTATTGCCAGACTGTTCATCCCTCTCACTGTGACACTGCAGAGAAGCCACTAGACCACTCTGAGGGGAGGAAGAGAGTTTTATTGGGGGATCTCAGGACGCATTCAGTCATGTGACTGTCCCAGTTGGTTTCCATTGCTATTACGATCACCGAGACCAAAGGCAATGTGGGGAGGAGAGGGCTTATCACACCTTACAAGTTGGATCCATCATCAAGACAAGCCGAAGCAGGAACTCAAAAAAGGGACATGGATGCAGGACCTGAAACAGCCACGTAGAAATGCTGCCTGCTGGCTTGTTCTCCTTAGCGCTTAGCCTGATTTTTTTTGTTTTTGCTTTTTTGTTTTGTTTTTAGAGACAAGGTTTCTCTATGTAGCTCTGGCTGTCCTGGAGCTCACTGTAGACCAGGCTGACCTTGATCTAACAGAGATCCACCTGCCTCTGCCTTCCAAGTGCTGGGATTAAAGGCTCAGCTTGGGTTTTTTAAAAGCACAATCCAGAACCACCTGTCCAGGGGTAGCACTACCCATAGTGGGCTGCCATTCATTAATCAAAAAGCTGCCCCTCCAAACCTGCCTACAAGCCAGGATGAAGGAGGCATTTTCTCAAGGTTCTGTTTTCCCAGGTGACCCCAGCTTGTGTTGAGTTAACAAAACAAGTAACAAGTACGATGATCCTTATGAGTTTTAGGAAGCTGGGCAGGGGGTCTCCCTTGATGATCCTCCATGAGGGGCAAGGAGTCTCTGCATCTCTTGAAACATTATACACAGGGTTGTGGGTTTCTGTATATTTGGGGGCATTTGCTTATTGTTTTTGTCAATTATTGGAGAACTCTGCTCCAAGAAAGCTTCTGAGCCAGCCACTGGGGAGAAGGCTCCTGCAGGCCAGACATGAGGTGAAAGCCTTGTGTTCCAGGCTTATCTCAGCTTCTAGACTCATTCTGACCTCCCCTCAGAACTTTTCTTTGGGAACTTAACAGATAACAATCTATATTTGCAACTAACAAGGTCTTCTGCCATAGGGAAATCGTCCCCATTGCCTTTTTAGGATAACTAGAGAGTCCCCGCCATCTATATGGGCTCATTCTGAAAGAACAAAGTCTCCTCTGTCCCCGCTCCCGAGTTCTCCCTTCCACAGCCTGAGCGCACCGTGGATGTACATTGCAAGAGGCTTGGCCCTGGAGAAGCAAAGCAAGACCAGCCCTGACTGGTCTATACCCCGTGGCCTACATTGCCAAGGTTGGAAACACTACCTGACCTGATCTTTCCTGCCTGCCTTCCAGGCCACGCCTATGGCCTGACCTCCCATACAAGAGCCTTTGGAGGTTTGCCAAACTTCGTTTTCATGTTCTAGAATTTATTCTCTCAAATTGTTAGCCAAGAGTATAAACCAGAAGTCACACAGGCACTCACCTGCTTTCCACCCACGGACTCCTTTGAGGCCTCAGGAAGGTGGGGGGTGCCGGAACTTCACTGGCATACCACCCGCCAGAGGCCCATCTGTTGGTATTTGCGATTTGGGCAGCCCAAGCCCTCCCCAGAGCTGCCCTTAGCCTTTGGAGCACATGTTGGGAAATAGGGGCACTCCTGCCCTCTGGTGGCAACTCCAGCAATAACATCACTCCGGGGCTTTGAAGGGCTGAGGCCGCCCGAAAGAATTCCCAGTCTGTGTCCCGGCTTCAGCCCAGTCAGTTCTTTAAGTAACCCCGTAAACCGAGTTATAGAAACGGGGAATACTGTCTCCTTGGAATATACCTCTCCAAGGAGAGGGAACACACACTCTCCTTGGAATGTCTGAGTCACTTGCATTTCACAAGGAGTGATCCGCTGCTTGGGATTCTAAACCTGGGGCCAGCCTGGAACCGGCAGGCTCAGCCCCACCGCTGGATCCCATTCCCACTACGGAGCCCCGACCAGAAGTCCCTTTAGAGTTCTACAGCCCTATCCCTGTCTCTCTTGTTCAAAAAGTATCCACAGGCAAGCCTCCTGGACTTGTTGTGGAGCCGGATATGGCCCTGTTTACCTTCTCTGTCTTGCTCCCAAACTTTTGTCACCCCCGCCCCCCCCACACACACCCTCAGTTCATCCTCCATAATAGTCGACCTACAAGAACAGCTCAAGCTGGGTTCTCATTGAAATACAGACCCAAATTCAGTGGGTGTTGGGGAGGATTTAGCTTCCTTAACTCCCTGAGTGCCCACAAGACCGTGGCCACACCTTGGAATCACCTCACGAAGTTACAGATCACGGGCCTAACCCAGAAGTGGTGACTTCATAAGGGACCTGAGGTATGGCTTGAACCTTGGAACTTTCCAGCAATCTCTGGCCTGAATGCTGATTCCAAGTCCCCCCACTTCCAGGCCTCTCTGCCTGGACACATCTGCTGACAATAGGTCTCTTAAGTCGCTGCAGTGTTGTGAGGTCACTGTGGAAAAAAGAGGTTCACTTCGACTGTGATACAAACACCATCTCCTTGTGCAGCAAGGGGACCTACATGACCTTCCTCCCAGACTGAGAGCAGCTGGTGACTGAAGCCAAGCTCTGGGTGGGCACAACTAAGCTGCCACAGGAGTAGAATAGGATAGATAGAGTTGGCTTTGCAATGGCTTTGGGGGTTGGAGGGAGATGTGCTGGTCTTGTCACGGGGAGTGGTCACCCCAGCAGCATCTGCCCTAGATGCTAAGTGATTAGTGAGCTAGGCCCACCATGCAAGAGAAACTTGTCCTCCCTAAGTAGCTCCTGGCTCATGTCCTGGTGAAGAGAACATTTCGACAAACAAGGCAGGTCTGTGTGTTTCTCCCAGATACCTACGGGCACTGCCTTTAACTTTCTTGACCATCACTTCCTCCTTGAGATCTCCCCTGACATTGCTAAAAGTCCTTCCCAGGGACAGTCAACCTCTCCTAAGATTCTAACTAGAGAAGGAAGCACTGTCCTAGCAGACTTCACTGTAGGAAACACATTCATTGGGCTTAAGTACAGAGCACAGGAGTTATATACAGGGGTATGGGTGCTTCTCCCCAAAAAATCTTTACCCAGCAGGAATGGGGGCTTTCTTATAGCCGGATACAGAAAGCCTCTCCTCCCCTAGGCTTCCTCGACTAGCTATAGATACAGATACAGATATATAGATATTCCAGCCCTGTGCAGTTATGGCAGCTTTGCATACCACAGGTAGTATGGAGGCCTGAGTACTCAGGCGAGGGCCCCAGTCCTTCCCACCCCTGATGAGGGGCTGTAAACAGTCAAGAAGCCCAGATAGGATAATCCTTTCCAAGTAAGCAGAGTCTATAGGCACGTGGTGGAGATCACTTAGGCTCAGGTGATGGTCTGGCACACCCAAACACCTGGTTTTAAATGTCTGCTCAACTTCACCATCCTGAGGCCCCCACAGGCTCTGGGTTTTCCCTAAGTTCCCCCATCACCTTACAGGAATTATAACTCTTTGACTCCTCCCACTTCAATGTAACTGATTCTGCTGACTTGGGACACAGGGCCCTCCTTGCCCATGCAGGGGGCACGACGTCATTTGACTTGGTCCAGCTGCCTGAGCCTCTCCCCGACTCAGGGAAATCTCAGATTGCAGGTGACACCAGGCTTGCCTGCATCTCTCTCAAAGGCAAAGTCAGTATTTTCACAGTTGGTATAAAGCGGCCTCTCTGAACTCACTCAGGCAAGCTGCAAGCGAATGGAAACATTGTTTCTTTCCCTCTGCTTGGGGCTCTGTTTTGGGGCCGAAGGAGCAGCTGGCTCTCAGTGAGGCTCCTCCTCATCAAATGTTCAGGGCAGGAGGGGGACCGGTGCCCAGCTGCTTCCTCTGACCGTGAGGATGAGGCCTCCTGTTCCCCTCTGGACATCACCCAGGCCCAGAAGGTTTCCTGGCTGCTTGTTTCATTTATAGCTTCCAAAGGTGCTTGGTTCTCATTTCAAATGACAGTGAAATAGCACCAGGGCAGCAGCCACTAAGAGTAGATAGATACTGTGGGGCTGGAGCTGAGGTGCTTTAGTGACCTGGGAAAGAACTCAGGCCATTGGAAGAATCCGAGATGGGAAGGGGATGGCACAAACCCTCCAGAAGTGCCAGGTTGAAGGCTGGGCACAAACTGAGAGATGTGAAAGAAGCAAATAGGCGGTGGTGGCGCACGCCTTTAATCCCAGCACTTGGGAGGCAGAGGCAGGCGGATCTCTGAGTTCGAGGCCAGCCTGGTCTACAGAGTGAGTTCCAGGACAGCCAGGGCTATACAGAGAAACCCTGTCTCGAAAAACCAAAAAAAAAAAAAAAAAAAAAAAAAAAAACAACAAAAAAAAAAAAAAGAAAGAAGCAAATAGGGCCAGACAGAGCGGGAGACAGGAATGGCACATGGGAAAAGAGGTAGGGAAGCCGGTGAGACGGGAGGGGTGGGGCGGGGTGACATTGCTCTTAACAGTCAAGAGTGTTAGGGGCATGAAAGCAGTCTGGGCTAGTGACCCTAGTGGGCAGCAGCGTCACACTTCCGGGGCCTCCAGGTGATGGGGACAGCTGTCCATCTGACACAAGGTAGAGGCTTCACTGTTCATCCTCCCTCTGCCTCTCATGCCTGCAGGTGGCCTCCTGGGTTTTCTTCTGGATTTCCCTGGCTCTTTGCAGTGTCTCAGGGCTATGTAGCCACAGAAAGGGCTACTATGTAACACTCCCAAAGTACTTCTAGGTGCTAGAGATCTTTTGCGGTCCCTCTTGGAATCCAACTGAGAAATCCAACCTTAGGCTTCCAAGAGCGTTCCTTTTTCAAATATTAATGTGGCCTCTCCCTCCACACCTTTCTCTGACTAAACCACAGCCACCCTCAGCAGCCCCTCGAGACCCTCAGCTCTGAGCGTGCCAGACCTAGGAGGGAGGGATGGATGGATGGATGGATGGATAGATAGATAGTAAGTACAGAAGAAACCTTTCTATGCAGTCTCTGGGACATACTTGTGTTAGGAAGTTGTTCATTGTTTATCTGAAATTTGAATGTATCTAGCAATTCTACTTAGCTTTACGTGCTTCTGTTTGGGTTGACCTGTGGGAGCCTGCAAGAAAATGGGAAGTATGTTCGGCCAGTGCATTTTCAGGTTCACTGCAAGGGGCTACAAGCATCCGATTGTCAGTCTCCATGGCTTTAGCTCCCACCAGGGATTTATATCTCTTTTCCATTTGTCTCTTGAAGAGACATGCTCTCTGACCAGCCAGTCGCCTCCTCTGTCACCCCACACTCTGGCCTTTCTAGGAATTCATGTCAATCTTTCTTTCCCCCATCCAAAATGATCTGCTTCGCTTCCTCCGTCACCTGTTGAGGTCTTCAAGCCTCCCTTTCTGGGACTGGCTTCTCAAGTCTGGAGAGGACCACATCTGGTCTTTGTATGACCACCGAGCCAAGGACAGAGACCATCAATCATTCCCACACGTGTTAGGAAATATCCAGAAAGACTTAAGCAAGTCCAGTTTTCTGCCAGGTTTCTTCAAGGCTATCACCTCTGGCGTTTGCACTTTTTCTGCACAGATATGAGGAAGAAGTCGCCCCCTGAAAGCACCCATATCATTCTTTCAGGGATAGCTAAAAAGGAAAGCTGCTTTCCCAGAGCACTGACACGAGTCTACAGGAGGAGGACACTGGTCCTCCTTGCAGCAGGTTGCAGCAGATTGACTCCCTCTAGATGAGAAGGATGTGGTGATGGCCAAGCATCGGAGCCATCAGATATCATCATCTCCATCACCATCATCATCATCATCATCATCATCACTAACCTCACCATCACCATCACATCATAGCCACACTGCACTTTCAGGTTAGATACATTCTTTCATTTAGCTTTCAACAACTCTACAAGTTAAAAATACTATACTTTCCAGATGGGGAAGTGGGGTCCCAAAGTACCTGGTGCCTTGCAGGTGATCTTAGGGCATTGGGGTACACCCCAAAGTAAAGACTTCCCTGACTTGTCTTGACCTCTTTAGATGGATAATTCTACATAAAAACAGATGGGCAGGCAGAAATGGGCCACACACAAGCAGATCAGTGAGGTTTTATTACAGCACTCCAGGCTGTTCCTAAAGCCCCCCAGCTTGTGCTCCTCAGACAGGGGTTGGGGGGACCTAATATCCTAAGGACTCAGATACTCTGAACTCCTGTGTCCTGCCCACTCCCAACCTATTCAGAAGAGTCTGTCGGGGGGTGGGGGGGGCTCATCTCCCTATAAATGTCTCCCAGAAGACACCCTACACAGAGTGTGAGTCGCATGGAGTGGGCTAAAAGGCGGCCCTGACCTAACCAGTTTGGTAAACACAGATGCCGTGCATGTGGAGGCACAGCACTGGAGTAAGGGATTAGCATATCCCACGCTTGAATAGCCACTTAACTTCAACTCGGGTTTTCCATACTTACCCAATTATAGCCTTTTTTTGGTCAAGTAACAGCTGCTAGCACTCTGTAGCACCGATATCCAGATAATCTGCTCTGATAAGTGGGGATCCCATCCAGCTCTTTCTCTTATAGCTGAAAAAACAATCTAATTCCAGCCACTGAGTGCTTCAGCATAGTTACTGAGTGTAAGCAGAGGTTTCCCCCAGTGCCAGCACATGGGCTGGGTTCTGAGACACGTAGGAATGTAGCGGCAACTGGGCTATGGCCCGTACCTCCTAGGCCAGTCTGACTCACCGATGGGGTGTGAGTTTCACATACGTTTTCAAGCCAAGAAGCCTGAATCCCAGAGAATTCCTTTAAGTTCGCTAAGTCAACCTGCAAACCCAGCTGTGTCCCTTAATGACACTGTTTTACTATTTATGATTCTACCCTGTGGCGTCTTGAATAAGACTTATCTCTCAGGAAGCCCAGCTGCACAGGGTGGAGTGTTTGCTTAGCTTGCCCTACCTTCCATCCCCAGCATTTGAGGCAAGGCTGTGGCCAGGATCTCCCCTCAGCCCTCTTCTCCTTGCTTTTGTCCCTACAGGTCTAACTGGCTGAGGCCGTGCTGCGGGAAGCGAGCAGCTGTATGGCAGGTATTTTTGCTCAGTTCGAGTCTCAACAGTTTCCTGGTAGCCTGTGTAATATTGGTGGTGATTCTCCTGACTCTGGAACTTCTAATAGACATAAAGCTTCTCCAGTGTGAGTAGCAAGAGAGACACATATACGAATACATATGTCAGTATTCACTGTGCATCTGCATCCCTCAGGGGTCCCCAACCTACCCTGAGATTGTCCCCCAGCTTGTGCCACCGACAAGCTGCGGGCCCCATAATGGCCCACAGGGATTGCCGCTGGGGAGGGAACACACTGGCAGCTTCTCTGTCACCAACAACACACTTTGTCCCTTTCTATCCAACGTGGCCTCTTCAGTCCCCTCCCCAGCATTCCACAATCAGAAACTGATGAGACAAAAAAAAAAAAAAAAAAGTTGGGGACCCCTGCGTACATCTTATTTTTTTAACTTTATTGTTCTCATTTGGAATTTTCCAGGGTGAAATTTTTTTCTGGCTTAAACAGAGTTCCGTTTGGGGAAGTCGATCACCTGTAGTAACTAAACAACAACCACTTATGTATGTGCCCTTCCGAAGTGCGTGACATCATTTACATGTATCTTGATAACTCTGAAGATGCTTTTCCACACCTACATCCCCAACCCTGCCAGTAACCGTGTAGTGCACAAAACTTGATAGGACAGGACCCCATTTTACAGACAAAGTCCACAAATTGAAGTTTGTGGAATTTGGAGACTTACCCTAGGTCCGAGGAACAGACTGGGGGATTCAGGCTTCTGGGCTGTTCAGTGGCTTAGTCGCTTTCCTTACTTTGGAGATTGCTTCCAGCCTCATGATGTCTGCAGTTTGGTGCCACTTGTGGCATCAGAAGGATAAGCTTCTTCTGATACACTGTGGCAATGTGGCTGTCAGAGTGGAAGTCGACTTCCTGTCTCTACCCTTGGAAATCCCTGCTTGATGACCAGAGGCCCAAGTGTCTGGCCCTTGGCTGTGAGTGAGCAGCTAGCTTAGGGCAAAGTTCCCACACACCTTTCTTGAGGTGGACCATTCAAATATGAATCCTTTAAACATGGAATTACTGATACAGAGACCTTTCATTTCCCACTGTTGACAAAGAGTTCAGGACAAAAGGTTCAGCCACCCCCAAACCCATTTTGTTCTCTTGTATTCTCAAATGTCCCAAGTCCTTTCCTGGATCTCCTATGCTCAGGGATTGTCATAGATTCTTCCAGGACACACCAGCCTTGTCTGCTCTCTGGAAGAGCACAGAATTGCTTTTGTCTGATAAGCCTAGTTGGGTTTTATGTAGCCGCTGGCCCCTGGGTTCCAATTAAAGTATCTTCCAGCATTAAGTGCCCAGTACTGGTTTTACACTCAACCTGTCTTCAATTAAACCATGCTGTAGGCTTTCCCTCCACGCATCCAGACTGTCTGTGTTTTATGAGACCTGACCATAATGGAGTCCTTCTTTCTCTATGGTGGATTGTATTGGGACCCTAGGCTTCTCAGGTTGTGATGAGGCATCGGGTAGAACTGAGAAGCCAGCCGACACTGGAATTTTGCTTAAAATTAAGTATCCAGGAGATTGATTTTGGTGGGAGATCCAATAGCAGCTCATAAAAGGCATCTTAAATTCCATAAAACGCACAATCCAAGATTTATGGCTCTTCTAAAGCAAACCATAAAAAAGGCACAGGAATTCATTTGAGAAATAATGGGGAGAGATTTTATGTTTCCAGAATCATCTGAGGTCTTTCCAGAGTCACACAGGCCTCAGCCTCTTGGTTCCCAGTGGTATCCATTCATGTGGCTCAGAACGCAGAGGAATTTACCGTGTCTCTAGGGCTCAGCCTTCAACGGTCATACTGGCCCTAAGCCAGGAGACCCAAGCGTCTCCATCCTGGAACCTGCTATTGTAGCCTTCTTCCTCTTGGATTTGCTTGAAGACCTTATTTTTATCCACTCCCAGGGTTCACAGATTCTAGAGTCATAGATCTTCTATCTAACAAAGATATCTTTCTTTGATCCCAGGGGAACTTGAACCACTAGAAACAAGCCCTCTAGGGAGACAGCATGGCCTGTTTGCCATAGCACTCCTACCTCCTGTCCCTAAAGTCCCCCGATCCATCCGGAGACCGTTCTGCTCTCTTTCTACCAAGGTCACCCCACTTTGTCTGGACTCCAGCAACTTGCTTTTAGCCTCACTAACACATGAAGTGTGACCTGCTAGTGTTTGGAGGCCGTTTGTAGTTTCCTGCCGTTTAGAAGGGCCTTCTGAGGATGCCTGGCTAGCTGAGGATAGAATAAGGAGCTGGCAGTGCCAGCGTCACCCTTGTCCCAGCCCACAGGCCCTGCTGCTGGTATCCATCTGCTCCTCCTGCCAGGTGTAGCTCCAGTCATCTTTCCAAAGCACGCTGCTGTCACCACCATCGACACTACTGCAAGTTCAGAATGGAAAGACAGAGAGGCTTGCCTGGAGCCCCACACAAAGCGCGTTAAGCTGTGGAGACAGTGTGCTGTGGGACTTGAAGCTACCCACTCCGGTCCACAACTTTGCTGTGGTCATGACCCCTCCTCCCCCAGGTCTGGCTAGGACACAAAGGATAACAGCAGGGGGCAGGAGGACTCTGGAAATGGCCTTTGAGCAGACGGCTGGGTGACTGCTAGAGAGAAGAGCATTTGGGCCACAGTGCTTTCTCCGCCTCCACAGGACCCCTGGGTCTAGGAGCCCTTACTCTCTGACCCAGTTTCTGATAGATCTAATGGTTTTCCACAAGCACCCCGGGATCCCCAGGGGCCCACAGAGATCTATGTTGGTGCAGCACAGCCCCCTAGACTGGTGTGTTCAATTCCTCGCTCCTAAACCTGGCCCTCACTGTGTTCATTGCAGTTTCCAATGCAGTCCAGTTTGCTGCTGTCATTCACTGGATCAGTCTGGTCGTTCTCTCTGTGTTCTTCTCAGAGGTAGGTAAAGATTCGGGCCCTGAAATCTCCTCTTTGGGGTGACTCACTCCCAGGAAACCTGGGCTTTATTTCATGACATATTTCCTAGTGTCAGGCCCTCTGCTGTCCCTGAGGCTGAGTTTCACCATAGGATATGGTACAAGGAATGTTCACAGACACATACATGCAGGATAGTGGCCAACCCAGCAGCAGACATTTGCCTCTAAGCAGGCGACCTCTGCTCTGAATCCGGAATATATGCAGGGTTGTCAGCTCAAGTCTGGTGATGGATGTATGAAGGAGAGTTTGACATGACATAGCTGAAGAACGGAAGATGTTAGTGTGGCCAGTGATGTGTATTCAAGGACAAGGCCCAGGAAAACCAGATGTAGAAGCAATTAGGGTTTGCTTGCCTCGGGGCCAAGGCATAGAATATAGTCTTAGAGCTGTGCAGTGAATTTAACCAGGTCCTGTGGAAGGATGGAGCTCCAGGCCGCAGATGTCCCTGGGACAACAGAGAGCTAAGTTTCTGAAGCAGTGTCTCAGGCAGATGCTTCCTAGTATTACACATGTTGGTGGCTGGAAAGCTAAGTGTTATCTTGTAACCCCTCGGTTTAGTGTGGAGGTAGAACAGACGCACGTGGCCACTGGGTCTCATGACAAACCTTGGCACCAGGGCACTCCTCAGTTTTTACATGGGGAGTGACCGACACCTCGTTTGACCAGTTCCCACGCTGGCAGTGATACTGTGACCCATATCTGTGGGACACTGGTTTGTAGCTGCTTACGATAGGGCCTCCCAGCAGGATGGGAAAGGTTTCATGCTGTGGGCAGTGGAGGGCAGAGAGTTTCATATGGAACCAGTTCTTTCAAAAGAGACAAGGACTGACCAGGTCAGCTCGCCCCTTGTTCACTCCACCAAGGTCTCCCCTCCTTCCACCACAGGTACACATCTGCCCACAGAGAGCCCCAGTAGGGTCTTCCAATGACAGAAAACACAAATAAAGTATAGAGCCTTCTGGGAACACAACAGGCATGGGGGTGCATCACACATGTATGGGTGCACACTCACACATGCACAGGCATAGGTGCACACACACACAGAGGCATGGGTGCACACACAGACATGGGTGCACACACGTGGGTACACACACACACACACACACACATAGGTGCACACAGGCACGGGTGCACACACAGCTGCTATCACACTGAAGCAGAGCGCACAGCACAATCTCAGAGGAAGGCGGTGAGCCAGAGAAGAAGATGAACATGGGCGAGGCTATAGAGTGAGCGATTATCTGCTGTGGTCAAAGACCCCAAGAGGCCAGAATCCCGGGGCCTTTTCTGGCCTAGCCAAATGCTCTGCTGTCTCTCTCTCCCTAAAAATAAGAGGAGGTCTAGGCCTTCTAGTTCAGAATGCTGAGTCTGCATGGGGCTGGACTGGGTAGCCAGCGTAGCAAACATAGAACACTGTCTTCTCCAGGCCTTGGCTTCTGTAGCTTGGGACCAGTAAGCATGAGCTACACTTGAGACAACTCCTGCAGGTCACAACTCTGGCTTCCCAGGAACCTTCCTAACCAGCTCACTGAGCCCACTGCTGCTGCTCAGGTCCCTAGAAAGGCCGACCAGTACCTCGGATCCCGGCCATAGCTTGGGATCTCCATAGGGTCCATCCCTGTCTGGCCCCTCATCTCTGCTTGCTGGGGTTCCCTCCTGCAAATCCCTGGTCCAGGGCCAGCTGTCTCCTTGATGCAAACCTTGGAAAATGTGCCCATGCCTGTGACTGCCAACAAAAATGTTTAATCAGTTGCCGTGGCTCTTCCCTCTGCTTTGGTTTTATTGGCTTTTGCAGAATTTATTGCCCAGTGTTAATTTGGCATCCCCTTCCTGTCAGTACCAGAGACAAACCACCTGAAACAGACGAGCTCCTGTGTGCAGGAATAACAGCCTCAGAGACTGGGCAGCCAACCCCCACAAAGTGGGGAAGGGACTGGGGCTTCCCACAGACTCGGCTTTCTCTGCAGAGCCTGTGGGGATGCTGAGAAGGGCTCATCCCTTGCCTTGGACCTTGTCAGTAGGTGGGGAGGATGGAATGGAACTAGACTATCAAAGCAGCAGTAAAAACTCCCCTTCGCAGTCTGCCCAGCATGAAAGAGGGGCTGTGTACACTGGTCTCCTGTTGAGGCATCCTGGCTAGCTAGAGGTGGGCTTCTGTAGTCTCACAGAGCACCAGGAAACCAAGCATCAAAACCTTGGTGCCAGCCAGCTCTCAGATGTCTCCTTAGCACAGGACTGGTGAATGTGAGCCTTTTGTGCCTTCACAATGACTGGGGTACCTCTAACAAAAAGCCAAAGAACCCGGAATCCCTCAGCAGTGTGTCAGGCCTGCATGCTTGCCTGCCAAAGTGCTAGTGCGGTCCATATAAAATACCACATAGGGCCCGGATGTAGCTTAGTCGATGCAGTGCTCACCTAGCATGCACATAGTTGGTGCAATGCTCACCTAGCACGCACAGAGCCCTGGGATCGAGTGCCACACCCCATAAGCCGGGTGTGGTAGTGAATGTTCACAATCCCAGCACTCAGGAGGTGGAGGGAAAATGAACAAAAGCTAAAAGTAATCTTCTGCTATATAGAAAGTTCAAGGAATAGCCTGGGATCCATGAGACCTTGTCTCTACATACACACATACATACACACACACACATACATACATATACACACATTTATATACTACAAAACATATACATACATGAATGGGTGAGAAGGGTATCCCAAGGTTATAACAATTATGGTCAAAACTGGACAAAGCTCTCTAGGCTTTGGTCTCTTGTCACTGCCCCCTAGGGGCCTGGCTTTGGCAGGTTGAGAAGGAATCAGGAGTCTAGGTGAAAGACCAGGGCCAAGGTCAGACACTGAGAGCAAAGGTCTGATGAAGCAAGGCCTGTGAGCACAAGCCAGGGACGAGAAGCCCTGTCTTCTTATCTGGGAGAAGCGGAAATGTCCCCTCTTAGATCTGGCCCCTTCTTTCTCCGGTACATATCCAGGGATGCTGCTGAGAGCCAAGGATCTCTTTGAGAGGTCAAGAGACCTTCTCTGGCTAGCAAGCTTGCTTAGGCTAGTTCCACACAGGTGAGCAGCCAGGGGCTGCTGCCACTCCAGGGTCCTTTCCTATTTCTGAGCATTGCTCCACCCCTAGTTTCAACTGAGCCTTAGGGAAGGTCCACGTTACAGGTTGGGAAGCTGAGACCTGGAGAGGTGGGGAAAACTGTCCAGAGTCCACAAGGGGAAGTCAGACATAGGCCCCCGGTGGGTGAGGCCCCATCTTGAACATTCTAAAGTTCTGAGGCTGCTCCAGGAAGATAGGCCTCTTTGTCCTGGACAGGCCTCAGGGTACAGATAGGACAAAGGCAGACGGTCTGGCTTGGGCTCAGTTCAAGGACATCTGCTCAGAAAGGTCACAGTGAACATTGAATCTGGGCTTCTAAAATAAGCAGGATTGGGTGCCCTTAGGCAGACTACGGTGAAGTCCCAGCAGGGGCCTCTGGTAAAGTGTGCTCCTGTAACTGGGCCCTGTGGTACTTGGTCATACAGGGTCATCATGCTCCCACAGGACCTTGGACAGCAAGAGTAAGCAGAGTCTTTGGAATCAACATAAGAATTGTGCAAATGGGGTTTCCTAAGCACGGCCTGCCCTTGGCTGAGACCAGGCCGAGCTGGCCACTTGAAAGCAGAGCCCAATGCTCCTCTTCGTGGGGCTGCAAAAGCTCTCAGGGCCTCCTGCGATCCTTCCAGGGAGAAGAGACGACAGCAGACCTGTAGATGGGGCCTCAGGGTGATGGCTGTGCTGTGGTGGCTGTAGCTGCTTCCTCCTCCCCTCCCCCTCTCCCACCCGCTCCCTTTCTTCAGACACTGAACTTGGAGCCCACCAACTCAACTCATCTAGGCTGACTAGTAAACCCCCAGGAATCCTCTGGTTTTGGTTTTCCTGGTCCTATGAGAACAATACCATACCAGGCTTTTACATGGATGGCAGGATGTGAACTCAGGCTCCCATGTTTATGTAGCAAGCATTTACCGGCTGGCCCAGCTCTCAGTGTGACTTCTCATAACTTTCAAGTGTACCAGTTTGGTACATACATGATATTCAGCTGGTGCCTCCAGCTACTTCCAAAGCAGTTTTACCCTGAAATGAGACCCCACACCCATCAACAATCACTTCCATGCCTCCTTTATAGCTCTTGCCATCACAAATCCACTCAATGTCTCTATGAATGGAAATACTCTTGTTTCCTGTAATCAGGATCATGCACTAGGCAGCCTTTTGTATCTGGCCGGCTTCTGTCACCGAGCGTGTTTTCAGGATTGGTCTACACTGCCGTGTGAGTCAGGACTCCGTTTCTTTTTCTGTCTGAGTAATATTCTCTCATATGGGTATAGTACATCAGTCATCAGCTGAACCAAGCGTCTTTTCTACAATTTACATTTTTTAAAGGGGAGAAGGTGTCTACCACTGAGTCATTTCTCTCCACCACATGGGTCTTGGGGCTCCGTCTCAGGTTGTCTGGCTTGTGGAAAGCCGTTAGCTGAGCCATTTTACCAGCCCCAGCCAGCTGTCTTCTGATGTCAGCCGCAGGAGCTCCTCTCTGACAGCAGCTTCCCAGAGATGTCCCCAGGCAGCCCCGACTCAGGAGGAAGCTCAGATCTGACCATTTGTTATGTGAAGTTCATTGCTGAACCAACTGAGCCACACACTTCTCTTTCTACATCAGCAGCCTCCTGGTGATTCCAGATGCTCTGCCTACGATTTGTCTCAGGATGGCCCTGAGAGCCTCAGTCACCAGAACAGAGATGGGAGAGTGTGTGGCACTGTCTGTCCTCTTTGCTCCAGAAGATGAAGGGAGTGTTTGCTCTCAGTGTCTGTCTGAGAGAAAGTTCAGCCACTAAGACGCTGTGTGATCTGGGACACATCACTGCCCTTCTCTGGGCATTGTCACATGAGTATCAACACAAGGAAGCTAGCCCAGAGTGTGGGTTGCCTTTCTGACCCCACCTGAGGTGAGGCCACTGCTTAGACTGTAGGGTAGAGACTTTCCTCTCTTACCCTCTCCATGTTTCACACTGATGTTTGAGAATCAGGTTCCAGACCTGCTCCTGTAGCCATGAGCCTGAGTTCATTCACTCGTGCCCACCTGCCCGTGCAGAGTGGACAGATCTTCCAACCCCTGAAAGGCTTAGCCAGGTACACCCTAGAGATGCCATGAGCAACTCTTAGGTTCTGAGCTCAGGCTTTCAAGGGCCTGCCTTCATTGTAGACATTTCTAGAAAGTTCTGTCCTGCCTGCTACTTCATGCTATGTCCTGCACTTCATTCTTTCTCCTCTTGGGCACAGAAATGGATGGAAGCCTCTTCTTCCTCCTCTTCTTCCTCCTCTTCCTCCTCCTCTTCTTTTTCCTCCTCTTCCTCCTTTTCCTCCTCTTCTTCCTCCTTTTCCTCCTCTTCTTTCTCCTCTTCCTCCTCCTCCTCCTCCTCCTCCTCCTCCTCCTCCTCCTCCTCCTATCTCCTGGCACAGGGCTGGGCATGTGACCCCAACCACCGAAGGACTGAGTCAGTTAAATATGTATCTGAGAAATTACTCTTGAAAATCTGATTTCCGCTTTTTCTTTGCCATAACTCTGACAGCAACCTTTAGGAGCCGTTAGGTCAAATGTGAAGCTAATTGTTATGTGTAAGCTGGACGCTGCCGATTGCTCTTCACAGTGTAGCTCACAGTCAACAGAGGTCTGCAGTCCTGTCGATGGCCAACTCATCAAGCTCCCGGGCCAGGAATTACAATGGAAGGGCTGTGCTATGCCACAGGACAATGGATACCCCCACTCTCATCTCTGAGGCCAGAAATAAACCCAGATCTGGAGTCTTCTGACTGCACAGCCTTCTCCTCAGAAAACATCCTTGCTGACCTGGCCCCAGAAACAAGAGGGACATGACATTCAGCCAAGAGGGTTATGTTGGCTAGGAAGCCACGGGACAGACAGCCGTGATCACTGCTGGTGCCTTGTATATGCCCGGGCAGCCCCTGAGACTCCATCTGAACAGGCCGATGTAGAAAGTAATTGAATGATTTTACCTACGTAAAAATTTAACATGCCAAATAAGAAAACAAGCCCCTCCTCCAGTCTCATCAACCTCAGATGACCACTGTTAACTTCATCTATGCCCAGGGGTCCCTCTCCCTCCAGCCTCAGTGTGGGCTTCCAGCAGGAGACATGAACCCCTGTCCTGATTGGCTCCGGTGAGGGACCTGTTAAACAACTGTTCTTTGTAAACTTGAAAACAAGCTCCCAGTCCCTGCCCTAGACCCTGCCCCTGCCCCAGACCAAACCCCTGCCCCTGCCCCAGACCAAACCCCTGCCCTAGCCCCAACCCAAACCCCTGCCCCCGCCCCTTCCCCTGCCCCTACCCCAGTCCAAACCCCTGCCCTAGCCCCAACCCAAACCCTGCCCCCGCCCCCGCCCCTGCCCCTGCCCCAGTCCAAACCCCTACCCTCACCCCATCCCCTGCCCCCACCCCCACCCCCACCCCCCACCCCTGACCCGACCCTGACCCTGACCCTGCCCCCGCCCCCACCCCTGACCCGACCCTGACCCTGACCCTGCTCTAGCCCCTGCTTCTGCTCTAGCCCAAACCCCTGCCCCTGCCCCAGCCCCTGCCCTGTGTCTCACACTGCAGCTAGCCAGTCGGTATTGGCTTTCCTCTCTCTCTGCGCTGGGGTTTTGCCGCTGTCACACTGACAAATCACTTACTATTTCTGCATCTGTTCTGTCCTCACAAATTCATGGGAAGAGCCCTCATAGCTGTAATGGAGAGAGTTGACATTCCTGATACTTTTCTTTGCTGCGATGGGATGATTCCCAGAAGACAAAGGCTGTTTTGACTCCATTGTCTTGCCAGGCAATTTTTAGGTGCATTAAGTAAGTTCAAACATGTCTCGGTGTATTCTAAGTATAAAACCCAAGCAGAAATGGCCTGGTTAACACAAAGCATGTTTGCCTGATCTTATGTACTGACTTGAATAATGTGTATCAACTCACTTATCCTGTTTGACTGACGTCTTAGAAGTCTTTTGATTCTTTGGGAAATGTCTTTTTCCTATGTATACATGTGTATGTACACACATGTATGTGCAGGTGCATATGTGTGTGTACACATTTGTCTGCACACAGAGGTGCTGGAGGACAAACTTGGAATAGTTGTTCTTTATAAGCAGTCCACCTTGGTTGTTTTTGAAGCAGGGTCCCTCCATGATCAGGGGCTTAGCAGTTGGGCCAGTGGAATCCAGGGTCTGCTTGTCCTCACCCCCCCACCCCCCGCCAACTCTGAGATTACAAATGCCATGCCTGGTTCCTGAGAACTGACCTCACGTTCTCAGGATCGCATGGCAGGCAGTTTACTGGGTTATCCCCTGTCCCTTTGAAATCTTCTGTATTTCAAAAGGAAAACTACGGTTTTGGTGACATCATGGTCTCTGAGAACAGTGCAGTGTTGGTATCTGTTCAGTGACTATTCACGACAGTCAGTCACAAACCCATGCCACAGCACGCCATTCTTTCAGTCTGCTGGCTTGTAGAAGAACTGAACTCACTGCTGCTTCCTTGGAGTGTTTTTAATACACTAAAGCATTTCAGAATAAAATATAAGGATACCTTGTAAAGAAACCAAGACCAGGGGCACTATAGTAGAAACTAGGTTCTGAGTTGAGGAATGTTTTATGAATTTACCAGGAAACTTGTTTATCAGAAATGACTGTGATTTCATGACTGTTTGTCAGGCTCTCAGGAGCCAGATTAGTCCTGCTGTTCCATTTGTTCCATTCACAGAGACCAGATTTCCACAGGTGACATGTTAGCCTGCATGATATGAGATGACACATTTAAGTCGGGGATTTTAGTTAGAGTGCTATCATTGGAGAAGCTAGTGATGGAGAGGGTACAGGCCTGGAGAGAGCCATGCCTTGTAGCAAGGGAGAGTTGATGGGCCTCTAGGCATAGGGGTCACAATGAAGCTTTGGGGACCGGGTCTGCGCTGGAGGTTGACAGGACAGGAATTCGAAGAGCAGTTAGGAGACCAATTGGCTGAGAGGGACTAAGTCATCCAGAAAGGTGACAGTCAGAATGGAGTGTTGAAGGAGCCAAGGGGTGGGCAGAGAGGGTGGGCAGGAAGAGGATGGGCACAGGGATAGGTGGAGAGCTCTAAGCGGCTGGCTTAATCAGTGAGGGAACAGTGATGTTCTTTTGCTGTCCTTGGACTGATAATCAGGAAGACATCTAGGCTGGAGACATAGAGTTGGGGCTTCAGAGAACTGGAGGTGACAAAGCCAAGGGTGCCAGGAATGAGAGGGGGCGACAGCCCTGGGAGACAGAAACCTGCAAAGGTAGCTGAGAGAATGTAGCCAGGGAGTTGGAAAGAAAAGTCCAGAGTGGAGGAGGGGCAGAAGGGCAGGAAGAGGGTTGCCCTGGAAACAGTGCTTTCCCAGCAGGGCAATTGCTAGCACCACAAACTGCTTGTCAATATGAGCCAAACAAGATGCTCTCAAGGGCGTTGGCATGGGGGATGGAGGGCTCATTGGTGACACTGCGGACAGTTTGGGGGATTTAACTGCAGCATCATCCAGCTGAAGACAAACTGCAGCAGGCTCACTAGAGACGGCTGTGTTTAGGACTTTTGCCTGGGAAGACGGGGTGGGAGGTGAGTGGCTCAATGGACAGATGTCGTCCCCAAGAGATATTTATTTTAATTTTTAGACTTGAAAATGTTTCTGTGTTGGGAGAAAGTTCTGGAACTAAGCCTTGCTCAGTGTCTGGTCAGCAAGGTCTGGGAGAGTGCTCTGTGTACTGTGAGTGCTCCATCAGTGTTGCTCCCTTAATCGGCAGACACATCATCACAGACCTGCTGGCCTTCGCTTTACTCTGCAGCCTTGAACACTTTACTTTAAAGTAGCTAGGAATCTAATGCCAGAATGAGCCAGCATGAAGACAGACAATGAAGTTAGCCTGCTTGTAAGCTCAGGACCCCTGCAGGTATCAGTTACTGTGTCTAATTGGGCTGCACCCTCTGGACTCTAGGAAGAGCCCTATCCCTGGTGATTGAGGGAATAAGCTGCAATCCGTGCTGTGTTCTTGTGATCCTTCTCAAAGGACACTTGTCACTTCACAGACCTTTTTTTGCGGAGGGGGTGGTTTGAGATGAGTTTCTCTGTGTGTAGTCTTGGCTGTCCTGGAACTCTCTCCTTAGACTAGGCTAGCCTCAGACTCACAGAGATCTGCCTGCCTCTGACTCCCAAGTGCTGGAATGAAAGGCATGTGCCACCACTACCTAGGAGCTTGGGTTTGTGCACCTTAGTGTAGTGCTCATGGAAGCCAGAAGAGGGCATCCAAGCTCCTGGAGCTGGAGTTAACAGGTGGTTGGTTGTGAGCTGACCACTGTGGGTACAGGGAACCTAACTCGGCTCCTCTGGAAGAGCAATGAATGCTCTTCATCACTGAGTCATCTCTCCAGCCCTAGAATGCCCTTTTAAGAAAGCTGAAGACTGGCCGTTTCCCCTGCTGCAGGGTTTCCCACTGTATTAGAGTTCTCTAGAAGAACAGAACTAAATAGGATGAACACACACTCACACACTCACATTCACACACTCACACATTAACATTCACACACACTAACATTCACATGCACACATTCACACACATTCACACACACTCATACATCACACACAGACATTCACACACACACACACACACACATTCACACACATGCTCAGTCACTCACACATTCACACACACTTACTCACCGGAAGAAGTAGGCTCTAATAGTAGGAAGGAGTGACTTAGCCTCAGGACAAATGAACTCAGTGAGAGGAGGGCAAGCAGGCAAAAAGCAAAAACTTCCTTCTCCTATGCCCTTTTAGTGGGCTGCCACCTGAAGGTGTGGCCCAGATTAGGGTGGGGCTCCCCACCTCACATGATCCATTAAAGAGAAAGCCCTCAGCTGTGCCCAGGTGCTTGGGTTTTAGTTAATTCCAGGTGGGGTCAGGTTGATGGCTGCCACACCCACAATTCCTTTTCATTGCTGTGCACTTGGACTGATCAGAACTTCCTTCACTGCTCTCACTTAACGTTTAACCCCAAGGAAAACTTGTCCAAGATCCACATCCCTCAGGGGTCATCTCCAGCTCAGAGATCTAAATCCACTCACTCCCAACCCCAAGCCATGGGCTCTGACCTGGGGTGTGTTGCCCACTCTCTAAGGAAGCTGCGAGCCAGGAATCTTCCTTTGCCAGGAGCAGTTACCTTTTTGAAAACTGTGCACAAAGCCAACATATATACTAGCAGCTGCGTCTTCCTCTACCCACCATGATCTCCAGCTGCTCTTGGGTAAGAGGCTGATTCCCCAAGGCGAGGATCTCAAGCCACCAACAGGGCAGAAGGCCTCTGCCACTGGACCAGATGTAAAGCTGAGGACTCTGCCTCTCTTTCTGCCACCTCAGAAAAGGTGATGGAAGTCAGCTTTTCCTCCCTTGAGACTAATGAGCTGGGCTCAATGGAGAAAAGGTGAGGCAGAAGGGCCCAGGGACCAGATGTACCTACCATCTTAACCTCAGCGCCTGCACTCACACGGAGAGGAGCTCGGTTTATAATAGATATGTAATGGATCATCTTTAAGGTGTGGCCAAGACTCTGCCCTGCCCTGCTGATGTTGCTATCCTGAGAGCAGCCAGCCTGGAATGAAAGGGACTGACAAGCCTTGGTCCCTTTGAGAAAGAAGCAGCCTGGCTGGTAGCAAAGTCTACTTCTCTCAGAGCTTGCAGCTCTGCCATGAAGTGTCGGGGTTTTGTAGCCACCCTGCTTAAACAGCATAATATAGGCCTTGAACCCAGACTCTAGTATCCTTAGTCTCCCTAGCAGTTCAGGAATCTGGTGTTTTAAACAAACATGAAGTGGGATCACTGCACATTGAGAAGCTTCTCCTCAGAGATGTAAGATGTGCTAGGTCTTGGGGAAGGTGGGTCAGGCCCTTTGGTCCATGACTGGGAGTTTTCAGCATAGATATTTGCAGAGGGAAGGAGGCTATAGGACATCAGCCAGCAGGTGGGATATTGAGGAGCTGGGTTCTCACTCTGGCTTTGACTTCAACTGGAAGCAGCTGTCCTGGGTCATTGCTTGCTGAAGTGTGTCCTGAGCCCTTGTCCTGTCAGCTATCTTTGCCACAGTTTCTCCTAGCCTAGGAAAACAAGTCTCCAGTTAGTGGTCTGGAGCTGAGGCCAGAGTTGGAAGTCAGATGCACAAATGGGCCACCAAAGAGGTCAGGCAGGTGCCTGAACTGCTCTACCTGCATCCCTGGTACCACAGTGGCTGCAAAGCTAGGTGCCCACATCCACCCTGGGGTATCGCAGCCCTAGGGACTGTCTGCTGACCTCCTCAGCTCTCCCTTCATGCCTAGCCACACCCTTCCCCCCTCCTTAACCTACATTCTACAGGAATTTCAGCTAAGACAAGTTTTATTTTATTTTACTTAGAGACAGGGTCTCACTTTGTAGCCCTTGTTGGCCTGAAACTCACTGTTTAGAGCAGGATGGTCCTGAATTCACAGAAATCTACCTGCCTCAGTTTCCAGAGATCGGAGATTAAAGATGTGTCCAGCCACACCCCAAGCCTTGCTTTTGAAGAAGTATAGCAGTTCTTTTCCTCTGAGTAGTGAAATTCATAGACACAGAAAATGGAACCGAGGTGGTGAGGGGCCACAGGGTATGATGTTGCTATCGAATAATGCAGATTTCATTTGGCTGTTGTGCAAAGGGTCTGGTGGCGATTGCTACACACCAGCATATTTAATTCGGCAGGAGTGTGTGTGCACTAGGGGCTAAAATGGTGCCCTGTCTTACAGTCCCCTTAAAGCATCAGAACCCAGGCAGTTTCCTTTCTCCAGCCTGGAGCTTTTTTGCTGGGTTGAGTGTGGGTATGGATACTGTAACATTCCAAAGAGAAAAGTATCAAGTCCAGCACCCTAGGAGGGAACAGGCAACAAGAAAAGAAGCCAGGAGAGCATGGGGGTTCCCACCCAGTGTGAGTAGCCATGTAGAGAGGGAAGCCTCTGGTCTAGATAGCAACTTTATCTCAGTCTCTTAGGACCTTGGCGGCTTCTTTAGCCTCTGTTCCTCTTGGTTCATGAGACTCACATGTGAGGAGTGATTCGGCACAGCCTACATAGCAGGTGTTACTCTTATCAGTATCTAAAACTGTGTCATCGGACTCACCTCTCCAGCAGAAGAGAAAAGTCATACACAGGGAAGAGAGAGATTTGAATTGCTCAAATCACACAGTCAGCCATTATTGTGTGTGATCTTAAGAGACGTGGGACCCTCACCCTACGCAGAACACTTCCTACCCCTTTAGTTAAGGCTGGAAGAACAGGTTTTATTGAGTAGGGAATAAAGGCCTGTGTGTGGGCTTGAAGCTGGTGAAGACCCAGCAAGCTTCCGCCTCTCTCCTCATCCTTTCTTCACTGAAAGAAGGCACAGCTATGCCTCCCTACACACCACACTCTAGAGAAGGGAGAAAGTAAAATGAACAGAGCTAAGTCTATTCAAGGGCACAGCCCCAAAATGGTCCATGGTGCTTCTAATCAACCATTGGGCATAATGCACAACACACACACACACACACACACACACACACACACATGCACAGAGAGAGAGACAGAGACAGAGATAGACAGAGAGACACACAGAGAGAAAGAGAGAGAGACAGAGACAGAGATAGACAGAGAGACACACACACACACACAGAGAGAGAGAGAGAGAGAGAGAGAGAGAGAGAGAGAGAGAGAGAGAGAGAGCAGGGAAAGCTAGCTAGGAAATGTAGTCTTTAGCCCTGTGGACATGCCTGAAGACTTAATGCAGGACAGAGAGATATGGAGAGCATCCACTCTCTTCCTTTGCCATGATGCAGTCACCAGGTAACAGGAGACTCAGCACATTTGTAATTGCGTTTGTCAGGAGAGAAGGGGCAGGAGATGAGGCTGAAGAGGTATGCAGAGCCTTGGGTATCATTCACTCTAAACTCTCTAAGGCGTTTGTAGTGTATTCTGTATATGCTGAAGGCCTTTGAATGAGCTTTGCATACAGGATACTGAGGGGTAGCACACAGGTGGAGGGGCTGAGCCTGAGGACAAGGAGACCACAGAAAGCAAGGCCAGCACTGTACTGGAACTGGGTGCTGGTAGTGGGGAAGGGGAGGGTGTATAGACTGGGTTGACACAGGGAACAGTGAAGAACTGTACTTGTCACTGAACATGGAAACAGTTGTTCCAGATCTGAGCTCTGGAACCTTCTTGGAAGAGAGGACAATAACTACGTTTTTTTCTTTTAAACTTGTCCTCAGACTGTTCTGCGGATTGTGGTGCTGGGGATCTGGATTACATCGAAAACAAAATAGAGGTATGACCAGTTTCTGTCCCCAGATCCTAGAAGCTGGGACATGCTGTCTCATCCACCACAAGAGCCCAGCTTTGTCCAGCATGCACCTGACCACAGGGGGTGCCACCTGGATGTGGTGGGAGGAGGCTAACCCTGATTTTCCAACTGAAGAATTCTTTTTAAACTTGCCTTGAAATTCACAAAATGTATACAGTTGAAATAATTCAAGAAGCCTTTGAGAGGTACTTTAAAACAAATAAATCTACTTGAGTCACCCAGCCATGGTGCAGTGGTCAGGGAAGCCGTAGGCTTTTCCTAGCCTGGGTATCCGCTCTGCTCCATGGAGCTGGGGCTGCAGCGAGAGGAGCCGTCATTGCAGTGCTGGAGGCTCAGCTGCTGCCAGGGATTTGTGCAGTAGTCTGAGGCCAGGCTATGCTTAGGTATCCAGTGTCAGCCATTCTCCTTCCTCCCCTCTGACTGATTTTTTGTTTCTTTGGGCCCAAACCTGGGAGCCTACACAGAGGTCTGGCAAGCGTAGAGAAAGTCAGCGCCCAAGGCTTAACCACGTGGAGCACATCCCTCCTCTACCTGTCCTGTCCTCTTGGAGCATTAAAGACTGCATTTGTGAGAGGTGACACATGGCCCCTGGGTTCTTGCCATCCACAGATAAAGAGGCCCCTGTGAGCCTTCAGCTCCCGTACTGTCAATGAAGGATTCACCTCAGTCTCTGACCAGTGTCTAGGACATAGGATGCAGGCCTAAACTAAGAGCTAAACTAAGGTTGTCTAAACTAAGCTGTAGGAGGGCGAGGTCGTGGGAAGTAGAAGAATGCTTGACCATGTCCAGGAGGAAGAGGGCCCCTCAGAGAGAAAGCACAGGCAGCTGGAGATGGGGTGAACTTCTGGGAGGCGCAGGCTACCTGGAGAAGGTGGCCTGTAGCAGTGCCTTCCTGGCTGCTCTCCAGCCTGACACACAGCTGATCTGGAACACTGAAGTACACCCCTTCCTCAGGTGTTTGACGGGGCTGTGATCATCCTGTCCTTGGCCCCGATGGTGGCGTCCACTGTGGCTAACGGACCCAGGAGCCCCTGGGATGCCATCAGCCTCATCATCGTGTTCCGAATCTGCGGGTCAAGAGGGTGATCGATGGTGAGTCCCCTGCGGGGCTGGGGCGGGGGCGAGGAGGCAGAAGCTGTAGCTGTCCACTTGGGAATGGAGGACTCCGTGGTACAGTCAGTATGGGGGGACCCATAGCATTGAGAAAGCCAGGCCTGCCCTGTCTCCTCTGCATGGTATTCTGAACTACCCACACAGTCATGTGTCATATGTGAGTACCCCACTTCCCAGCCCATGCAACTATTTATTTGATGGGGGCGGGTTTGTGTTTGAGAGAGAGTCTCAATATGTAGCCTTGGCTCTCCTGGTACTTGCTGTGTAGACCATGCTAGCCTTCAACTCAATGAGATCCACTTGCCTCTGCCTCCTAAGTAAGTGCTGGGGTTAAAGGTGTGCACCACCATACCGAGCTCTGACGGAACTCTGTATGGTGTGCATGCAAGGCCAGCCTCCCCATAAGACTAAAATCTCAACCCTGAAGAACAGTGTCATAAAACTGGGACATGGAAAAGAAGGTAATGACCCAGGGAGGGCCTCTGGGGTCATCTTGGGGAAATGAAAGAAGACCCAAGTCACTGGGCTCCCAAAAGTGGTCCTCAGAGGCAAAGGACATTGCAGGGAGGCTCACCTCTCAAACCTACCAGGATGGGCTGTCTTTCTCCAAAGACAAAGGTGCAGGAGGTGCCCAGCAATTCCTAAGGGCCTCCATGCCCTCTCCTTCCCGAGAGCACCCCTGAGGACTGTCAGGACACAGTTTAGACCACTATCATAGATGTTAAGGTTCTTTACAGCCCTGAATTTTGGCTGCAATGATAGAGTTCTCCCAACAGCATGAGCCTGACGGCTGTAAGGCAAGCAGGATGACTTCCGGAGTCTTCTCTCTGTTGGAGGGCAGCCTCTCACCTCCCACCTGTGAACACGAGGACATGCTTCATTCCCAAGCTTGCTTGTGTCTGTCCTTACATTACAGCATGGTCACTGAACTGGAATGTGGGGGATAGGAAGGACGGCTCGGGAACTCATCCCACACATTCTCCTCATGACAGATAGAGAAACTAAGTCAAAGAAGAATAAAGGGCCACACTGTGAATGGTGCTCAGAACCATGATTGAAGGCCCCCTCTCTCTCTGTGTCACACACACACACACACACACACACACACACACAACTTGAGTGCTTTTTTTGACTGTTTGATTCATCCCTCCTACTCAGGATTCTATTCTGGGCTCTGTCCGGTGAGAACATCTTCCCTCAGGGCAGGATCCCTTTGGATCCTGGCAGCTGTGGACAGCTGCACATTCCTCACTAGTAGAGGCTGACAGCCCTCCTTTGACCCTTCTTCTCCTCAGATCACACTTGGGAGCTAAGGAGTGCTAATTTGCCATTCTCACCCTGGGTGTGAACTGGTCTCAGGAACAGCCCAGGCAACAGCAGTTAGGGACAGCTTGGAGTAAGAGGCTGTGAGCGCTCACTCTGTCTCAGGGAGAGCATGTTGAGAGGTCTAGAATACAGTGGCAAGAGACACATGGGACCTGTGACTAGGCAGTCTGAAAAACCAGAAAAGGCTTTGAAAGGTGTGACTCCCTAGGGAATAAAGTGTAGAGGTCAAGGTAGTCTGGATTCTGAAACTTCTGTGGGTTCTAGAGCTGCTAAGCCAAGAACCCCAGGGAGGGGCTTATGTGGCTACTGCTGAGAAGTCATGGGGACCCCACACTCAAAGCCTTGGCTCTCTCTCAGCATCTCCCTCTGTTTCAGAAGTAGGATAATCTGTGAGAGAAACCCAGGGTATCGTTGACTTATGTACAGCACAATCTTCCCCTTTTTTAAATGGAAGTCTGCAGAAAGTGGCAGGTGTCACTACCTACAAGTGACATGGCACTTGCTCTCTATTCAGTACTAAAAATACCTTCTATCTTGTTGCTCTACTGCACATAACCTACCATCTCAGAGTTACTTCATGGTCCAAGATGGCTGTACCTGTTCTGGTCACAACTCTTCTTTATAGCCAGGAAGGATGAAGGAAGAAAATACAAAGCTAAAGGGACTCCCCACTAAGTTTGTCTGTCTGTCTTGTCTATCATATCTGTCTGTCTATCTATTTATCCATCCATCCATCATCCACCTATCATCCATCTATTTATTATCTATCCAACCATCCTTTATCATCTAGTCATCTATCTACATACCTACTTCAGAAATAGCCTTTATTGATGGATCAGCTCCAGAAACCAAAAAGGCTACATTTCAGTTACACCCTATGCCTGCAGGCTCTGAGGTCCCCAGCTCTGCCAGAATTTGTCTTATGGACACCTGTAACTGTAACAGAAACTAGAATGTCATCAGTTTTCTTGGCAGTTGCACCAATACTCCAAAACTCCAGGGCTCTGTCACTATGGAAAAGAAGGAACTGAGTCTGGGTTGTGGCCTCTCTGTGCTTTCTGGATGCTTTTGGGTACCTGCCCCCACCCTACATCCCTACAACCTGAGTCTGAGCTTGGAAGCTCTGCTGAACTCTGGGCTTGCTGCTCCACAGTGCAAGCCTAGCTGCTGGCCAGCTCCTCACATGGTTCCCTCTGTCTTCCAGCCTATGTCCTGCCAGTCAAGTTGGAGATGGAGATGGTCACCCACAGTACGAGAAGGCCAAGGCCATCCAAGATGAGCAGCTGGAGAGACTGACACAATCTGTCAGGAGCAAGGGGTAACACTTTCAGATCTGTCCATCTCTGCCCAGGCCTTGCTGAGGTCCCTGTAATGCCAGTCATGTCAGGATGCAGAGCTTGGGGACTGCAGTCAGTGAGTGTCCTCAGCCCCTGAGACAAACCTCCCTCAGCTCCCACCTGTGTCCCAGCCCCAGCCTATGCTCCACTCACTCTGTAGACCAGGCTAGCTTCGAACTCAGAAATCCACCTGCCTCTGCTTCCCAAGTGCTGGGATTAAAGGCGTGTGTCACCACTGCCCGGCCCAGTTCTTTTTCTATACTTTGGGAACACGGCTTTTCATTCTTACAAAGTATTTCTGAGGGACAAAAAGAGCCATTGTGGACCCCACTGTCCACACATTGTCCAGGGCTCCTTGGACCATGGCAGTCCTTAAGATCGGAGTTCTTACTCTAAAAAGACAGGAGTGCAGCCCCTGAGCAACTCTGCAGTGCCACTCCTTCTCTCACTGATGTACCCAGCCTGGTCATCAGGGGGCCTGCTCTGTGCTAGACACCAGAACCCCACTCTAGCTGGGATATGGGCTGGTTTTCTCCTCCATGGGAGCTTTGGAGAAATGCATTTGGTAGCCAGAGCATCCACAAAGGCAGTGCCATGCATGCCCCACAGGGACCCTGAAGGCCATGGTCAGGGAAGGTTTGAAGAGAAGCTGATTTGAGCAGAGCCATTTGGGAGAAGAGCAGGCAGGAGGCCCAGCATGAGAGTTGGGGCTGAGGTGGGCTGCAGAGCCCCCGCCCCTGTGAGCTAGGGAAAGCTGCAGGAGTGTAGGGTAGGCTTGGCGGGGCTCTGGGCTGATCACGGTACCTGGGAAAAGGGTAAGTGTCTCTGTGGAAGTGTTAATCTTCTATGGATCTTTCTGGCTGCTTCTGGAGAGTAGGCATAAGGGGACAGGTGGAGACAGAAAGCCAGAGCAATAGCAATCACCCAGGTGAGAGTAGACCTGGTTTATGCTGGGAGTCTCGAAACTGAGCCAGGACAGGTGGAAGTGTTACCCAGAAACCAGCTCAAAGTGGATTGGGAACTTTCAGTTCCCTGTACTGCAGGAAAACACCATTGTTGTTGGCAGCTTGAGAGATTCAGCACAACATTGCATTGCTCCTAAATTTACAAATGCCCAAAAGAAAAGCACAGTCCAACCACAAGCCACCATCAGCCATGCGTGTTCACGGAGGAGCAAACCCTAATGGCAACCTCGAGTATCCTGTATCGCGTGTCTTGTGTCCTGTGCCATACAGGTTCAAGTCACTCCCCTCATGTAGGCTCTTCACTCAGGGTCCTGGGATGGGAACGTCCTCAGTGTCTGCACAGGAAAGAGCAATAAATAAAGAAGACCCACGCTAGGTAGTGACATCTGGAAAAGAGATGAACAGAAATGAGCTGTTTTAATTTAAAAAGCACCTGAAACCTGTCATCTTAGCTAAGACTGCCGAGAGGGACAGACAGCTGGGGTCCCTGTGGGCAAGGGGTGGTCTGGTGGAGCAGGACTCAGCTTCTGCTGAGAGAGTAGGAAGCAGGCCACTGCTCTCCAAAGCTGGAGCCCACTCCTCAGATGCCAGAGACAATACCTCACTGGCAGTGTGAGCGGAGGTTTGATAAAACCAGACAACAGATACTCTAAGGGGATATAGGTCAGCCTTGGTTGTTATGGCAGGCTGTGGATGACCAAGAATGGCCTTAGGATGAGATGGTTCCAAGCAGCCCTGTTGCCTGTGGCCTTTGTGGCTTGGGTGCTGATAGAACCTTAGTTTTGTTCATCTGAAAAATGGAGGTAGTAATAAAATCCTCAGAGGATGGTTAGAGATTTAAATACTGTTAATGGTGGCTCACTCAAACTGCTTGCTCACTCATGCTCACATGCCTGCTTTAGAAATGGTGACTGAGTCATGGCTTGCCGACGTACCCCTCTTAGGGTCAGGGACAGATCTGTCTCACCTGTAATACCCTTGTCTCCCAGCCCACCTTGTTGGGGACCGTTCCTTACTGTGTTTTCTATTCAAGCTCAGTGAAAATTGCTCCAAGCTGGTGGTGCATGCCTGTAGCAGCATTCAGGGGGCAGAGACAGGAGGATTGTGAACTCCAGGTCAGCTTGATCTAAGAAGTGACTTCTAGGCCTCAGGTACATAATGAGACCTTGTCTCAAAAAAAATGAAAGAACATCACTCATGTCAGGCATGGGGCAGCCTGATCCACACTGGCCAGAGAGCAATGCCTTACAGGCACTAGCCTAGACTTCGTAATAATCTGCATTGTTTCCAGAATCTCCAGCCTGCTGTCCACCGTAGCCCTGCCCCAGCTCACCCCATCTCATTATTCTGTCTTTGCCACAACTCTTGTCTCTCACAGCGGAGTTTTAGAACATATTTAATAGGTCCTTTTCTGAGAGGAATTTATATATGCCTCACACGCAGAAACCGACCTGTAAATGTGAAATATGCAGGTCTCTTGTTTATTTGATTGATTGACCCACTGACTGATAAATTGATTTATGGAGATGGGGATTTCACTGTGTAGCTCAGGCTGACCTTGAGCTTAAGACCCTCCCATAAGACTCTCCCACTGTCTCCACCCCCACCTCACCACTTGGCAATCAACCCCACTTTCCTCTCCTTTAAATATGCTTATATTTATATTTGCTACGGTTGCATGCATCTTAGTTCTTTTTTTTTAAAAAGGTTATTTTTGAGCGGTCTTAGATTTATATAGTTCCCAAAGACCCTATGCAGGGTCACTTGTTTCAAATATCTTGTATTTGTATTATTAGTTACAATGACTTAACAGCACTGAAACATCATTCAAATTACATACCATTCCAGGGTCCGTATTCCATCTCGTCCTCCAGACTCTGTTGGCCCTCTCTATGACGGTCCCTCCCTCTTTCCTTGTCTCAGTGACTGATGATTTTGGCGGCACTCGCTGGGTGTTTTGTAGGGGTCTCCCTATTGAGATCTGGTGCAGTTTTTCTTTGGTAATAATGTTTGGAAGAGACTGTGGCGTTTAAGGTGCTATTCCCACCAAGAGTGACAGGGGCACACTGTCAGCCTGGCACTGCTGGCCTGACCACCTAGCTGAGGCTGTTCGGTTTGTCCATTGCCATGAGGCATCTCATTTCTTACCACAGGCCACAATCAGGGTGCCTCAGAGCCCATCACACCTTAAATGAAGTCTGTGACAGTGGTGGTCTAGTCTAGGTATGGCAGGTGAAAAATCAAGGTTCACAGAAAGGAAGTATCACACAGCAGTCTGAGGCAATGCCTGTCTACACACACACACACACACGCACACGCACACGCACACGCACACGCACACACCCCTCTCACACACACATCACATGAGAGCTCAGATCTAGAGACAAGGATTCACAATTTCCCTCATGATCTCTTCCGACCACTTGACATCTTTTTGTTCCTCAGAATCCCGTGAGGAAAGGAGAGTGTAAAGGACCTGGGTGGAGGACATACAGCAATCCATTCTTGCCTCTGAGTCCTGGCCAGCTCTTTGCATTGGCTGCTGCAACTGTGGGATACATGGATCTCACAGTCCCCGAGACTGCAAGTCTCTTCTTGCTGATTTTATTCCCTGGCGGGACCACAGCCAGAGTTCTAATGCCTGTGCTGGACGAATGGATACCAGAACAAATGGCTGGTGGCTGTCATTCAGGGAGGCATTGTGGACCCCCACACACACACCCGCCTTCTGTCTTAATCTCTGTCTCTCTCTCTGTCTCTTTCTCTCTCGGCCTTGGCTAAATCAATGGCACATTAGATTAGTGGTTCAATCGATGAGGTGTTATGCTCTTCTGAGTCACCTTACAAGCCACTTCTGAGATGTCATGCTTGTTGATGCCCAGGCTCTTGCCGTAATTCAGAAACACACCCCAGAGCCCCATCCTGTCTGCTCTTTGCCCTTCAGGCCTTGTAACAGTACTTGGCCCAAACTAGTACAGCCTGGCACACTTGGGGAGGTAGTGTTTACCTCTGTTGGGTCCCATGGGGATGAGAAGGAAGTGGAAAGCTCCTTCCCCAGCTGTGTTTACCTTGAGATTTTTGGGAAAATACTGATGATCTAGGATCACTGAGGGGTGACTTGAAGCCAAGGGAGCCCTGTGGTACCTGTGTACCCTTTAGTACAGCTTAGATCCTGTGCAAGCACCAGTTCCCAAAAACAGCATCCAATGGACAGCAGACGTCAGGATGCTGAAAATTTGCCTTTAGGAGTTGCCAGCAAGCCTGTTCCAACCTTTGCTCCACCAGCAACTAGTTGTTTCTCCCCTGCCCTGAGCATCGGATGCTTTACTGAAAAGATAGAGGCAACAGAGTTGTTATTGTATGGGTGCCGTAAGGAAGCAGTTTAATTGAATAACATGTATGCAGGCTCTTATTGTATAAGACAGGACAAATAGTGCTGAATGGGCCTCTGTCATGGTCATTATTTACACAGATTTGGCTCTGACAGTCAAGATTGGCAGCCTAGGTTTTGTTAACCCCTCTACAGATGGGAAGACTGAGGTGTCCACAGGCTGTCCTTACCTGCCCGGACTTCATTTCTCTATACTGCAATAGGGTGTCCAACACAAGGCACAGCTAGTCATGGTGATATCATTAGCTGCTGCATCAGACTTCAAGAATGGGGCAGGACAGGATGCAAAAGTGCTTGTCATGAGTGCTTGAGGCTCTGAGTTCAGATTCCAGCATCTATATGAAGAGCTGTGTGTGTGGCCCGTGCCTGTCATCTCAGTGCTAGGGAAGTGGAGCCTGGCTGAACCAGTGAGCTCCAGGTCCAGTAAGAGATCTTGTATCAATAGAGAGAGTACAGAGTGCTTGGGAAAGACATCCAACACCGCCTCTGACTTCCATATGCACTGCACATAGCACATCCATATACTAGTGTGTATATACACACAGGAATGCTTACATATACACACAAAGAACTCCCAAGACTTAACATATAGAGTGTGTTTGTCATTCTTAGCCTTACCAGAGCAGGTTGAGTGGACAGAGCTAAGCAACTGTCTGTCCCACTGTCACTCTGGCCTCCAGGCTCCTTCCATTGTGTGGCTCTTCTGGATCTTCAGCCAGCAGTGCAGAAGAAAGGAGACTGGAGAACGAGTCTTTATTTGTCAAGTCTGGAAGTGGTGACATTGCTTTTGCAAGTCTTACACAGTTCAAAGATATTAGATGTCGACACTAGTCATCTTGGTGTCCCAAAGAGAGAGTCACTGTAGAGTCACCTAACCCAAAAACTGAGGCTAGTAGGCTCATAACCCTTTTGTATCACTGGAGCCACAATTTCATTCACCAAAATCCTCTCTGTGAGAGGTGTCTCTCCCTGGCCGGTTTCCCCAAGAAAAAGATGAGAATTTCCACCCAAGAAGCTCTGTGCATTTCTAAGGCAGAAAAGTGAAGGATACAGCCCTCCAGTGCTCCTATGTAGGAGCTAGGACAGTCTTTGTGTGGCACAGGGGTTAGGTACAAATGGAGTCCATCTCCTTAGCCTAGCCTCGCTCTGGACCTGGAGCTGAGAATCCTGAGCAAAGCTCAGTCTGCACAAACCGCTCCCCTTTGAGGCTGTGCCCAGAGCTCAGAGACTGGGCCAAAAGGCAGGGATAACAGGAAACGACATTCTATTCTGCTTCAGCAGGGGCTCATTCTAGGGAGTCCCTTCCCTCCCGGCAGAAGTCTTAAGCCCCACCCTTCTAGCACAATAGCCTTTGTTACCTCGGTTTTTCAAAATTTCCATGGAGGAAAGTAAAGTTATTATTTTTTTTAACTCGGGAAGTAGTTTGTAAAACAGCTGATAGCTTTAGTGACAAGCCTATTTAGCTGATAAAATTAGCTATCAGAGAAATAACATATGTTATCCTTTGACTATAATTTAAATTTATGGCCATCTACCCATCATCTCCACAGTGGATGGAAAGGGGCCAAGGTCAGTCTCAGCCTCACCCTGCTCCTAAATCATTAGTTTGCAACCGTCTCCTGATTTTTATTGTTACCAACAACGGTGAGGGTAATGGAGGTAAACATTGGATGGCATCCCAGCAGCAGATGGCTCTGAGGGCTGGGCAGCCTGTGCAGACAACACTGACAGAATGGAGCCAAATGATTGCTGCTGCATTAGATGCCATCGAGGGCTGGATTGATCAGGTTGCAGCCCATGTGAGTTGGACGCTGTGGCCAGCCCATTAAAGGCCAGGAAGGCTGGGTGTGGCCACCTTAGAAGGGCCTGGTTCGCTCCAGTAATGCAGTCTGGGGCTCTCCACGGGCCCCTGCTGATCAGGTTGGGTTATTAGATTAGAAACAGTTGCTCCATTTTTTTTTCTTTAGCTTAAGGATGGGCTTTTGTGTAATGTTTGCTAGTGGAAGATTTACTTTGTCATCAGAGGCACTGTGCACGTACCTTTGTCAGAGGCCAGGCTCTGTGAGCTCTGGAGACCCTGGGGGACATGCTATTTCTACTGATCGTTTTTCAGCAGGTTGACTGCAGGGGGTGTCTAGGAATTGGGGGTACACTATCCTGCTTATAGAGTAACTAGTTTCTTTTTCTTCCTCCCATCCTTCCTTTTCTCCCCTAGGAGTTTTTTGAATAGCTCAGACTGGTGGTTTTTACTGGATCCTGAACGTTGGGTGGAGGTGGGGTGGTAATGAACACCCCAAGCTCGAGCTCTGCCAGTGTGTACACTCCCAGCTGATTCTGGGTGTGTGCCACACCTCCCCCGCTTGTTTTCTTTCACATATCCACTTACCATCATTTTTAGACCCTTGCGTGTTAGCTTGAATACTCACACAAGTCTACTTCTTCTAGCTGCCTTTTCCTTTTCTAAATGGGGACTCTTCCCTGTTTCCTTGCATGGCTCCTCAGTCTCACTGGAGGCCACACACTGTTGGTGTGTTGAGGTTCTGGATTGTGTTATCATTCTTCAGAGAGTCGGTCTTCTGGGAAAGGCTTCAGTCGGCAGCAACAGGGTTGGCCCTCATGAAGATTAGCTGAAACTGGATTTCATTACCCCAGCCTAGCCCCAACCCCCAACCGGAGTCCCAGGGTAAGACTCAGAACTCAGCCAGTCCACTTGTCCTGAACTGGATAGAGTGAAATGAAGCCCATCAGGACACAGGATGCATCCGGTGTGGCGGGAAGGATGGGCTAAGAGCTCAGGCCCCTCCCCCAGGCCCACGTCATCAAGCCGACCTGTGCTCTGTTTGGGCTGATCCACCCTTCCCACCCACAAGACTCTAAGTTCCCTGACACAAACAAGGTCGTGGAGCTGGTTGCCAAAGGCTTTGCTTCTGAAGAGCATGTGGTCCTGGCCTTCCCTTCCCCCAGCACTGAAGGCTCCTTTACCTCCAGGCCTCAATTAACTCATCTGGCTAATAACACCCTGACATTCCTCTGACAACCCTTCAGTCAACTGGGGAGTGTATGTAGTCGTATTAAGTATCAGAAGAATGGGGAGCCAGGGTCTGAGGGTCTCACTGGGACACGATGAGAAACCCCCTGGGCTGTCTCAGCCAGTGCCCAGAGTGGAATGCCATCTGGCCCATCTGCAGTTAGGAGTCAATCATTGTTACTCGGGGCGATGCCTGAAAGCATCCGGATACCCTACATCCTCTGGACATGAAGTGTCTAAAAACCTATCCTAGCTGAGAACAGAGTTGCACACCTTTAATCAGGAGGCTGAGGCAGGTGGACCTCTGTGTTCAAGGGCAGCTTGGCTTACATAATCAGACCTTTGTCTGGGGGAAAAAACAAAACAAACAAACAAAACAAAATGCCTCCAGCTACCTGTGTAGCAGGCTGCCCCCTCTCTTACCCCCATGCCAAAGCATGCAGGGACGCCCTTGCCTGTTAAATAGCTTCTCTTGACTTTTTCTTTTCCTTCAGTTTTGCTTTCATCCTATTCCAAATCTGGCCATCTCTGGACCACTGCAGTAGGCCCGGTGGGTATCCCCGAGTCTCCCCTTCTTCACCCCACAGCCAGCGGGGTGCTCTCTGTGTGGGTCACAGCACTAATGCCACCCCTCTGCCCTGTGTGGAAATTTTCAGGCGGTTCCTTTGCTCTGTAAATAAAGACTAAAGTCCCTAAACTATCTCACCCTGGTTACATGGCTCCGCCTAGCAGCCTTTGCAGCTTCCCCAGCCCTGCTTGCCTGCTGATCTCTGCATCTGGTGTGTTCCTCCTGTGCCTCAGGCACTACCGCAGGACTGGCCTTGTGATTCTCAGCGGAGATGTGTCCCTTGCAGTGGCATAAATCATCTCCTCCCTGGATTCACCTAGGACTCACCTCTAAGCCGGGGAAGGACATTTTCATCCCAAAACATGTAACAGAATTTTAACATAGCTCCTACTTGACTTCTGAATGGAGAATTAATGAAAGAGAAAACTACACGGGCCTGGGTTCACATCTTCGGTTCAGAACTTGTTTCTGAGCATATGTAGTCTTGGCCTGGGCAGGCCCTGACCTCCAGCTGGCTGGCCTGAATTCCAGTGAGACTTCCCAGAGAAGCTCTAGATCGATTACAAGCCATCAATAATGCATCCCTTCAGAGGGGCCTAGGAGGCCATTAGCTGGACCTGCAGTCAGAGCATGGCCTTGGAGAAAGTGGGCGCATGTGCCCATGGGAAGTTCCCATCAGCCTCGGCAAAGGGCCCCCATTCCCACAGAGTTTCAGGAAGATTACCTCATGGAACATCTGGACCTTGTATATAGAGAAGTGGCCCTTATTCCCTTCAAGAAAAGGCCACCATAAAATTTACAAGCCATATTTTCTCAAACTCTGAGACTACTAGCCCATTTGAGGCTGGGTTATTGAGGTACAGTGTCCCCAGTCAGGAGTTAGGACTGTGGCTGTGCCAGGTTAGGGGCTCATAGTAGCCACAGGTTTGGGTTGAAGTACAACAAGGACCCACATCCATGTGTGACCAAGATCAAGGCTCAGTGTATGGCCAGTCATGGAGGCTGGGATCATAGAGTCCATGCTGGGTGTGTAACAAGGATCAGTCTACAGCCAGGATCTGGGCTCAGTGTATATGGCACCATCTTTGTCTATACTTCAGGTTATAGTTGACACTCAGGCTGTAGCTGGAGTTAGGCTCAGTCTGAAACCACAAGACTGAAGGAGCTAACTAGTTCAACTTCATTTACTTTAAAGTATTTGAAGGCTTCCTGTGTACACACAGCACACAAGGCCCATGTTGGTGTACCAGGGCCCAGTCATGCCTGTTTCTCTCAGTCTATCATGACATTGTGCTAGTAGCTTGAACTCAACTAGACAAGCATGTGTACTGCACAGCAGATAGACAGGGGCATGTACTGCACTGCAGATAGACAGGGGCAGGCACTGCACTGCAGATAGACAGGGGCATGTACTGCACTGCAGATAGACAGGGGCATGTACTGCACTGCAGATAGACAGGGGCAGGCATTGCACTGCAGATAGACAGGGCATGCACTGCAAATTTAGTGGAATTTGCTTTCATTAGTTTTTAAGAACGTTTTTTTGTTTGTTTGCTTGCTTATTTATTTTTGCATGCAAAGTAGAAGGTTTCCTCGTGGCATTTTTGCATCTATTAAGGTTTTGTTTCTGTTTATCAGCACACAACTGGGGGTAGTAAACTAATGAATGATCTTAACTGAAAGGGGAGGAATAATTGCACATTTGCATCTGATTGCCTCTCAGACACCATTAGGATGAGAGCTGAAGGGAGGATTCAAATATATAGAACGGAGGGTACTTTGAGTCTCAGGGGTTGGCTTAAAGAGGATACAGAGTTCAAGGAATTTAGGGAAAATGGAGGATATAGTGACTGACATATAAAAATGGAGGGTCTGTGGCCGACATGGCCACAGATGAGGAAAAGGGACTGACTCTGCCCTTAAGAGCTCCAGAGACTCTCGAGTGAGACACATCAGGGCAAGGGGGCTGGGTAAAAGTCTATACAGAAATGTAAAACATTCTAAGGCTTGTCTGGCCAGGAGGCCACACTACACCCTAAAAGAGGCTATGGGTTTGTCCTCTAGAGAAATGGAGCCAGAGGCCCAGCACATAAGCTGTGCATTGACCAGGTGCCTGAGGAGAGGGCTGCATGGCTGAAATAAGGGTTAAGAGAAGGACCCCTCCCAGTGATGTCCCATCCCCTGCCCTGCTCCCAGTGCAGAAGCACCCACCCAGAGGTGCATCCCTGACAGAGGTTAATGAACATAAGTGGTCCCAAAGACATGGCATGCAGATAGTGACCTGGAGATGCCCAACGCTGGGCCACCAAGCTGGTCACTGCTAGGTCACTCCAACGTGAGTAATTAAATACTTTCAGTGGTACTCCCGTTCTGCTTTCATAAAAATGGATGGACTGAAAATGAAAATAGGCCCCAGGGGGTGTGGCCCAGTTGGGAGAGCGACTGCCTAGTGCAGGAGCTTTGAATTTCAGTCTCAGAGCTGCATGGAACCAGGCAGAGTAGCATCCTGGCACTCAAAAGTGTGGCCAAGGATCACAAATTGAAGGTGAGGTTGGAACTGCCTGGGACTACATGAGGCCCTGTCTAAGGAAGAAGAGAGGAGGGATGGAGACAAAAGTAACTGAATGAAATCAGTGTAGTGCAGAGAATTCAAAGAGGTTGCTCTGACTGAGAGCCCAGCAGGTTGGAGACCAGGAAAAGCCCCTAAGCAGACATCAGCCAAATGATCTGGGACAGAGGGGACGGGGCATCATCTGATTTAGGTTTTCCAGAGTCAGGTGATGGCCAGCAGTAGAACTGGAGACAAGTGATCAGCCTAAGAGAACAGGACTAGGGAGTGGGTGAGATGCTGAGATGAGAAGAAACAAGGAGGTGAGGAGAGTTTTTGACTGTATCTCATGTGACACCAGAGGAACAAGTCTGGAGACAAGGAGTACTATTTTGACCAAGCGAACGGAGTACATAGTGATGGAAAACAGGATATGCCAGATTGTCACTGTAATAAGGGGGCAGGGCGGGAGATATGCTTTGGGACCTCATGGACAAATAGGTAACAGAAAGCATCAATACTCTGACTGTGTAGAGGGTGCAATGTGTATTTTGAACACTAGGTGGCAGTGAATACTCACTACCCACACAGACCCTTTGTCCTACACCCAGATGTCTCAGTAAGATTTGAAGTGTGGACACCTGTCTCAGTCAAAAACCCGGGAAACATTTAGAAGCTTTTCTCAGAAGCTTTCCAATGATGATGGTGGTGGTTACCACTGAGGTTTGTTGTTTTTATGTTTTGAATTTTTTATCACATCTTTAGAAAGGGACATAAAACTCAGAGACATTAAACTGCATTTACAAACCAGGAAACTGAGACCAGAGATAACCTTCCCAAGGCCACATATCCCAGTACTATCTAGCTGAGAGCCATCTCCCACAACTCGTGGAAAAGGGAAATGGTATTACTGGACGACAAAGAAGCCAGACCAGAGTGTACATGCATCCCTGCTAGCTGGGGATGGGAGTCTCCTGACTTCCGTTAAGCACTTGTCTGAGGTGCCCGAGGAGCTTGCTAAGAAGTGCAGTTCTCGCCTTTGGGTGCTCGGGCCTTTTATCCCCACATCCCAGTCTGCCACCCAGGTCCCTGTCCTTCCCACCGGTGCCACCCTGCCCCGACCCTGGCAAGCATACCCACCTGCAACCCTTGTGCCTCTTGCAGTTTGAGATCCGGCAGCTGCGCGCTCACTTGGCCCAGCAGGACCTGGATCTGGCGGCCGAGCGGGAGGCGGCGCTGCAGGCTCCACACGTGCTCAGCCAGCCACGCAGCCGCTACAAGGTAGTGGAGGCCGGCACGTGGGCCGAGGAGACTGCGGCCGAGAGCATCGTGGAGGAGCTGAGACCCTCGCAAGGTGAGCCCCACTGTCCCCAGAGTCCCAAGGATTCCTCCCTCATCTCCCTCCAGGTCTCTGCACAGAGAGGGTAGGACATGGGATTCTCAGAGCTGGGGCCACTTGTAGGTCAGCTCCTTCTCATTTGAGGTGATACTCCGAAGTTAGTGCCCTCAGAACTGCCTCTCAGAGCCCAGGAGGAACATCTAGCCAGGGGATCGTGACACAAATTAAAAAGTATTCAGATTTAGTAAAGCCATTCAAATCCCATTGTGAATGAATAGTTGTTACTTTCCTTGTACTTGCAAAAAAAAAAAATAATACGGGATGGATGGATGATAAATGGAAGGAAGGAAGGAAGGAAGGAAGGAAGGAAGGAAGGAAGGAAGGAAGGAAGAGAAGAAAGGAAGAAAGAGAGTGCAGCCCATCATACTGGGAGAGCCACAGGGGTGGAGTGGGCACTTTGTAGGGAAACTGGTACTGATGTACTTTCTCCAGTTCGTTTCACAATGGAGCCTCAGCTCCTGGGATCCTGCCTCCACTGTTAGAATGGACTGCCTTCCTCAGTTAACTCAACCTAGACACCCTCATACTCTTCTCTCTTCAGTTCAGAACCTCTGGGCACCAGAGGTTTGTCTCCTTGGTAATTGTATATCCTGTCAAATTGACAAGCATTAACCATCACGGTGACAGAGCCGGGCTCCTAGTTGGAGGTCTGAGACCTTCCTAATGGACTGCCACTTACCAGGGCCCAGAGAAGAAGTCCAGGCCTAAAACCAGAACAGTCTGTGACCTAAGCTTTGCAGGCGGGCAGATTGAAGGTCGTTAACTGAGTGATAAGGACACAGGCGCTGTAACCCCAGCTGGGCACTGTTTCTATGTCTAAAGCCCATGTCTGCTTCCAGGCAGCTTTACCTGGGCAGGGGATTTTGCTTCTCTGGACCCTGATTTTTACCTGCTGTTAAGAGGTGTCCTTACAGGGACGTAAAGAAAACAGTCACATCCAGGAGAAGGTGGTGCTGGGCCTAGATAGACGTGGGACTTGGGGACTCCCAAAGCCAGCTTGATCCAGGAGTGACTTCACCTTGGTCACCTGTGTTCCTCCTTACATCAAAGGCAGAACTAGAAAGGGCAGGCCAGGCAGGAAGCCACACTTCCTAGCTACATGGCTTGAGACTTTAGTGGCCTCACCTCCAGCTCCCTCTGCTGCCTCACAGGAGTGTGAGGAAGGAGGAGTGTGAGTAATCTCCCCCCACCAGTGTACTTTCTAAAGTCATCATGCCATTCCTTAATACCCTGACTGTGCTCTCTCTGAAAAAACGCCCAAGTCCCTTCGAGTAGTGTGGTCATTTGTTAGATGCCTGTAACAAAATACCCAAGCTGAGGGACTTGAGGAATGGAGATAGTCTCACAGTGCTAGGTTCTAGAATCTGAGATCGAGGTGTTGGTACTGTTAGTCCTTCTGAGTGCCATGATGGGGCACCTATTCCTTCCTCTTCTGTAGCTTTTGGTGGTTGTTGGCAGTCCTTGCCTTGTGGAAGCACCAGTCGCTGCCTTCATCTTTACATGGCACCTCCCTTTGCGTCTGTGTCCAAATCTCGAATCTATACAGGCCCACTCTACTCTGACAGGACCTCATCTTGGCTAACTGCACCACAATCGTGTTTCCTGATACAGCTCATATCCTGGTACTGGGACTTGAAACTTCAGTATAACACATAGAGGAGGGACATGGCTATGCAATCAGCAGCAGATGTTAACTGAGACCCCTTCCTCACCTGCTCCTGCCCCATCACCCTGTGGCATCCTTGGGTACCTCCCTATCTTTTAATGCACACTTACCTGGTGTATAGCAGTCACCCACACACAATTCAGTCCTCAACTGCATGTCCACAGCTGTCCCTAGACACAGTGGCACAGCCAGTGTCTCTGAAGCAGAAGACAAAATGCAGAGGCTGTGAGAAGCCTCACTGATTCATGGCCTAAAGAAGTCCAGGAACTCAGGGCAGCCCCCAGCTGATTTCTCTCTGACCGGGAGCCATGACCAGGGTGGGACTTTCCATGACATGAGAAATTACAGTCAGATGAGCGAAGAGCATTCTGGGCCACTCTGAAGATTAAGGAAGGGCAACATTTGTTAGTAGCTGTGACTTCCAGGGTAGCAGGGCTCAGAAGGCCTCTTCATGCACAGTAGGACTCAGACAATCCAGGCATTAACCTGCAGACATAGCAGTGAGTCACAGGAGCCTTGGGACGTGGCCAGCATCACCTTTGTACGGCTGTCACTCCTTAAGTGGGGGAGGGCTGCTGGGGAGGGCAAGAGTGCCCGCTCCAGCTCCAGCCCAGCCACATCCCTCTGAGACGGAAGAGCTTCCTGAAGTTGCCAGCAGGTCCCAGTCAGACAATGCCGACTGCCTTCTGTTTAGACTTGCTTCAGCACAAATCATTTTTAAAACCTGGGCTGCAAAGTTCCAGGCTTTGGGGCCTGCCAAGTTCACAGTGCCCCTGTATAGTCATTAATACTTCTCTCCCAAATTTATTAGTCTTGAAACTCGCCCATAACTTATGAAATACAGCTCCTGGTGGGAGTGCCACAGATTTTCCCATATATCACAACTTTGCTGTCCCCCCTTGCTGCACCAGCGTCCAGAGAAGCAGCCACAGGGGTGCCTCTGGCCAGTCTGTCCTTGGCCTTCCCTCTGCCAAACAGCAAGGAGCAGGCTGCAGGGTTTATCCTTGGGGGAGACAGGACCAAGGTACCCTTGCTGGCCCCAAGTGTATGGGCCTGAAAAAACTGCTGGGGACGCTACAAGCCTGGGAGCTTTGTTAGACAGATCTGGAAAAGCCTCACAGACTGGCATCTGAAGTAGTCTGGGACCCAAGTCTGGCCTTGAAGGTCACTTAGTCTCCCTGAGCAGGGCTTCATGGCCTGTACAGTTCCGTAAGGCCCCGGGACTCAAGTCGTTGCTTTTGCCCTCCTGGTAGTTTTGGTGCTTTTTGTAAGTGACTTGGTTCAACAGCTGGTCTTGGAGCCCCGGAAGCTCTTCCCTGAGAAAGCCTGGGGGTTCGGTTGTGTGCACTGCCCTCAGGCCTGGCATGCAGCAGGTGCCCTGGGGATATCAGCATCTTCTCAGGGAGTGCTGCTGCTGCTGCGCCATGCAGGAGCAGGACAATGGGGCACGGCCTCTTAGGTTCTGAGGTGTGTGAGTCTCCTCAGGCACCCTCCCTACTCAGCCACATGGAACTCAGCTGTTTCATCATCTCTAGGCCAGGCTCAGCCAGCTCACCGGCCTTTCTACCAGTGCCTCCTCTGGACTCAGCTTTGCTAGGATTAGTCAGATTGGGTTTGCAAAGTGCTCACTCTGAGGGATGAGTTTCCTGAGACTTCAGAGCCGATGGGAATGCTGTGAGCCAAGGATTTGGGCACGAGAGGCCTGTCCATGGCTAGAGACTCATGTCAGTGGGCTGTATAGCTCTCTGGAAGCAGAAGCCCAGAATGGCTGAAAGATTTGCTAAAGACCACACCGCAAGTATCCTGGAGAGCACCACCGTCCGTTTTTATCTGCAGCTTTTATTTGCACCTTCTCTCTCCACAACCAAGGTCTGTCAGGCTCAGTCCTCAGCGAGTTGCTTCCACAGACCCCTAGGGCTCCTCGGTGCTAAATCAAAACAGACCTTAGCAGGGAGGGGCTTGTTATTAGGTGGAAAGTGGGCAGTGCCTTGGGAAGCTGGCAGTGTGGTCAGGCATTCCTCTGCCCAGCCTCATGCCAGTCCCACATGTAAGATATTAGGGAGGAGAGTAAGGACACAGGCTGAACAGTGCAGAGAGCAGTTCACAGTGGCCCTGTGGCCTCTTGAGGGGAAATGGGAGGTTTGGCGGCCCCATAGATCTGTGACCTGTCCAGATTTCTGTTTTGCCACTTGACATATGTCAAACCAAAGTATGGAGGGAACTGAGTGACATGTGCTTCCTGCTCTTAAAGGTTTTGTGTCCCCTGTATGGACAGGGAGAGAGGCTTAGCCCTAGGGTCCTATTCTAGGAGAATGGAATCCAGGAGCCTGCATGAAGCATGTAGCACCAAGGTCAGTACTAGAGGAGCCAGGATAGTCCTCAGACACAGAAACCCCTGTGCAGCATGGGTCTGGAGCAGTGGGGCAACGCATACACCCTGGACAGGACCCCAGTGGCCACCAGGGACTAGGCTTGGTATCCAATACATTCAGAAAGGGAGTGATCCCACTCATTAAACCTATAGGCAAGTCATAACCTGGAGAAGTCGTGAAGTCCTGCCCCTAAGAAGCAGGGCCTTAGCAGAGGGGTCAAGGTCCTTTGATGGGTTAGCTACAGGCTTGATGAAAGTTGGGGTATTAAGGAAGCTGAGGGGGCACTTGTTAGCAGCCAGGATCTCTCCTGGGTAGGGACCCATTCACCAAGGTGAAGGTGGGGAGGCAGGGGAGAGAACATGAATTTGGACTTGAGTCAGACAGACCTGGAGGTCATCCAGGAGGTGTCCAGACCAGTCAGTGCTCAGGAGAGACGTCTTGGCTGAAGGTTCCCTGACTGAGATTATTATTATTACCAACACATGGGTGAAGATGCGGCATCCTTAAACATGTAGGCAGCAGAGTGAGAAAACGAGGCTCGGGCACCTTGGTGGCTGAGATGTGGGATGTCTGCAGCAGGCTGCAACTCCAGGCTACCACCACCCACCCCAGGTCTGGGACAGTGGGGAAGAGCCTGGATGGGGGGGTCACAGGAGGTGCTCGCCAGGCCTGCAGAGGAGAGCAGGGTGTCTGCTGGCCAAGAGGTTGGCGTGAGTCAGCAAACGGAGTTGCTAAGCACATTCGCAGGGTATAGGCTGCTTTAGGGGATGATTATGTCTTAGAAGGTCCAGTGTGTTAAACAGTCGCAACCTGGTCAGGTCAGGGCTGAGGATGGGTTACAGTCACAGGGGGTTCATCTTGGTTCCCATGTGCAGGGAACTTGGAGGCTCTGAAAAACCTTGTGTGTAGTTAGGCATCAATTTCCTGGAAATGCCCTGCTGCTCTGAATGGTGGCTGCGCCCCAGCCCTTGACAGCTGGAGACAGGAACTCCTCCTTGTTCTACTACCTGGCAGGGAGCTAGACCCTGGGTAGGTAGGAGGCATTGATTCATCTCTGGGAGTGGTAGATGATCTTGATGCTTCTGGGACCTTCTGGTGTCTCAGGGCCTTCTAGCCATGTAGCCCAGCAGCATCTTCACAGTCTGTAAGAGCCTTGGAGAGACCCTCACGTAACAAATAGAGAAATGGGAGTGTAGCAAGGGACAAAACCCGATGAAGATCTGGACCAAAGGTAGCGCCAGAAAACAGCACCTGATTAAGTGAACACTCCCTACTGCCCGACCCATGGCCCAGTGGCCCTGCCCATCTATGGTTTGCTGGGAACAGTCACCTCTGCTTCCCAGTGTAGTGACAGAACTAGGCTGTAATTATAGCAAAGGTTGTGGATGTCCACAGAGAATCTGTGCTGGCTAATGCAGGAGGCAGGAGCCAGCCTGGGCCGCGCCCTCTGCTCAGCATCAGTTCAGAACACACCTCTGACCGCAGGCATTTCAAGATCAAAGAGGCCAAGAAAGCTTTTAAGATCCATGCGTCTCCCACTTAGTCTCTAGATCTGAAGGGGACTGGCTTCAGCAGTCAACTCAGGTGTACCTCAGAAGGTAGCCTCAAAAATCAAGTCTGTCACATGCAGACCTCAGCCGGCAGATGAGCCAAAGGGTGTGCTGGGGACTCCGGTATGCATCTAAGGCCGTCTGTTGTGTCTGACTCTGTTCTAAGAACCTGACCTGCCTGCTAGCTTTCTGTAATCTTCACAATAACTCTGGAGTGTAGCCATCACTATCCCCATTTTACAGTGCTCAGAGGGCAACTTAGGACGTGGTATCACTCACCACATGCACCCCTCTCTGTCCTCATCTCTATAGAAGCCACGGTGAAAGATGACATGAACAGTTACATCAGCCAATACTACAATGGGCCCAGCAGTGGTAAGTCTGGGTTGGGACTGTTTGCATGCACTATGTAGCCCCAGGACACTTGTGACCCCAGCAAACCCTAAACCTAAAGATAGGTACAGTCTGGCCTGGCTTCAGGTAGCAAGGCCTACTGTTATGACCCTATAGACTATGATGGCAGAGCTCAGGGTTAAAACACACCTGGAGCTTTAATCCTCAGCATATGGGTTAGCTGAAACGCTGATGCCCTAGAGCTGAGCCTGCAGCTGCCAAGGTCAGGGCAACTCGATCCATCTCTGACCAAGAGAGTTGAGTGCAGAGCCCTACAGAGGGAAGGGTTTGTAGTCCAGAGTTCAAGTGATCTCCCATCCCATGCTCAGGTGGCCCTGGTGGAAAGCAAACCTATTCAACCTAAGTGGCTAAAGGGGCAGCAGGCCTTGGGTAGTCCTGACATGCTTAATGCTTCCTTCATGTCCTTGACATCCTCTAGGATGCCTCGTGTGTTTTCCATGGGGGAGAGTGATTTTATACCCAGACCTTTTAGCATATTGGTTTTCTGTGGCCAAAGTCTTAAACCTTGAGTTTGGATTTTACAGTCCTTGAAATTCTTGCACTCTTCACTATAGACATAGAAAAATATATGCCATGTAACACGTATTTGTTTTTCTTCTCCACTATTTAACCCCTGAGGCCACGTCTCTCTTTTCTCCTTTCCCCTGGCCTCATCCAAACTGCGGGTTCTCCAGCTCTGACCCATCTTCTCAGTCCTCTCCCCACAACTTTGGGGAGAGCCCTGTAGCTCTCCAGCCAGTGTACAGCTCTCCCATCAGCCCCACTGCCTCACAGAGAAAAGAGTTACTGTGTGCTGACTGCCCTGAGGGTAGTCAGTCTTCAGAAAACAGACACTCAGGACACACACAACCCAGCCCATTTAAAACTCCCAAGAGTGTGGCAAAGTGGATCTTTGGGCTCTCTGGCTAGCCAGCTGGTAAATCCAGTCTCCAGGAGAGATCCTTTCTCAAAAAAAAAAAAAAAATAATAAGGTAGAAGAAATACAGGAAGACATCCAACTCAACCCTGGGCTCCACTCACACGTGGGCAGGTGCTTGTATACTCGTGAGCATTCACAAATCAGTTACTACCGCCACTAGTAGTAATAATAATAACAACTCAATGACTCCTCAAGAGAACCCCATTTTGTTTTCCTGGGTTGATTGGGATGGACTAGGTTGGTCTATTGTGAAGATATTTCTGCAACTTGGTTTAAATAAAAGCCCACAGCAGGCTATGCGAGGCTCTCCTCCCAGACCATTTCCACCCCCAGAAACGAGCAGTCCCACTGACTGAGCACAGTGTGGGCCTCAAGGCCAAAGCACTAGTGTACTTCTAAACTTCTACTGGGAAGAATTGTGGGTCCCACTGCATGGGTGACTGGCTAAAGAGTGTCACATATCTGTACTTCAGTTCACCAAGGGGGACTGGCAATATCTCCCTCAGTGTGGGCAGTGATAATGACCTGGGTTCTCAAAGACTGTCCTTCACCATGGCTGCTTCTGAGGCCTAGCCACACTTCTCTTGCCCAGCCCCACACTGGGCTTTAAAGTCCAGCCAGGTGGGCAGAGGCAAAGTGTGATCAATAGAACCTTTCTTAGCTGGGCAGTGGGGACAAACACCTTTAATCCCAGCACTCTGGAGGCAAACCCAGGTGGGTCTCTGTGAGTTTGAGGCCAGCCTGGTTTATTGAGTGAGTTCCAGGATAGCCACCAGAGCTACAAAGTGGAACCCTGTCTCAAAACAACCAAATTATATATCATATATATATATAAATAATAATATATAACATAAAATTATATAATAATAATATATATGTATTTCTTTCTTGCAGACAGTGGAGCCCCAGAACCAGCCGTCTGTGTGGTCACTACAGCTGCCATAGACATCCACCAGCCCAATATCGCCTCAGACCTCTTCTCAGTCGACCTGCCTCTCAAGCTCAGTGGCAACAGCACCTGCGCCAGCGGCACCTCAGAGACCACCTCCCACTCTGCCTGTGGCTCAGTCACCAGGGCCCAGAGCGCCAGCAGCCAGACACTGGGTTCCTCCACAGACTGTAGCACCCCCCGAGAAGAGCTGTCCTCTAAGCCCAGATCTTCTCCCCTGCCACTGCTTCTGCCCCATCAGCAGCTGGTAGCAGAGGCCACAGTCCAGGACCTGATGTCCTCTCTGTCAAAGGACCCCTGTCCATCCCATAAGGCCTTGGACCCAGCACCCCTGGCCCAGCCTACCCCAGTGGCTCAGTCCAGACCAGCCCTGAGCTGGAGCATAGGGTAAGTCTGTGCAATCAGAAGAACCAGGAGGCCCTCCCTGTTCTTCAGATCAAGCCTGTCATCCACTTGCAGCCCACAGCTGGGCTGGAGGAGAAGTTCAGATCTTTGGAATCCAAAGAGCCAAGTTGCATACAGTTCCTGAGGCCTAGAGAGCCTACCAGCTTGTTGAGTGCAAAGAGGGGAGACAGCCATCTTGAAGCTCTTTCAGGACCCCAGAGGCCACCCAGGGCCATACATGGGGCTCAGGATCCCACCTGATCTCCCTCAGGGTGCTGTCTGCCTCCTGGGAGGTGACACCAGGCAGTGGCCACATGCCTCAGACCTCAGTCAGAGTCTAGAGCTGGGGCCTCCTTTTGCCCTGCTCAGGAGAGGGTGGTGCTCCTGGCTGGGGTTTTGGGTTTTTGTTTTGTTTTGTTTTTAAACCATTTTTATATAAACCAGCCTATGGCCCAGCTTCAGCAGGGTAGAGTGTGGGGGCCAGCTCAGCCTCTTCTGTTGCCTTCGTTCCTGATGCCCACCCCGGATACTCGGGGACAGCACTGTGAGCAGGGGCTGCCCAGCCTCACCCCAAGCCGTCTTTCCAGAAATGCTGGGGGAGTCGACACAACCACGGAGACCACATCCAAGCCTGTTTCACCCGTCATTCTCTCATTCCAGCATGGACATTTCCAAGTCTTCACAGGCCATGAGGGGATGGATCTGGAGGCGGGAGGGGGATGGGAGGGGCGGGGCAGCCATTTTATGACCCTGGCTTTAATAATAAAAACCAGCTGCACTGAGACTTCTGGATAGCAGAGATTTTTGTTTGGTTGCCATTGTCTACAGTGGTTCAGAGTTGACCTGATACATACTCATCTGGGCCGCTCTGTCTCCTCTCTGGCAGCCCCAAGGCTTTTCCAGAGCGAAGGCCGGTGGGTGCTTTCCCCTCCCTATCTCCCTCAAAAAGGAACCCACAGCTGTGCCTCCCTCACTAGCAACTCCTGGGCAGCTCTTGGACCCAGGGCTCCACCCCTGGGCCTCAAACTCAACCTGGTTCAGAGCCGAGCTCAGCTTTTGTTTTGCCATCTGCCCAATTACAGAAATGCATGACGTCACTGGCTTTCTGTCCATCTCTGGTCATTTTCCTAGATACCTGACCCCAAGTCTCGTCCCAGCTTTGATGAGGCTCATGTCCTCCAGTGGGCTGGACTGCAGCAGGCTCCGACTGGCCTCGCTCTGGCTCTCCTTCTCCACCACATCCTCCCGGGCTGCTCTCATTTCCACCTGCCCCAAATCTTTCAGAGTTGTGTGTGTATGGAGGCAAGGGCAGGAAGGAATGGTTTGCTGTTTTAAGGGATCCTATTCCTCCACAAGACAAGATGAGAGTCACAGACTTCTTTCAAATCTCCCCTTCACTCTTCATAGGTGCTTGCCATATAGTGCAGCCTGCCCTGGCTCTAGTAGGCCAGGTGTCCTCCAGCTCCTGGGGCCTGCTGAGTTAGCTCTGGAGGGGCAGCAGCCCTATTGTGTGATCAGCAGCTGCCCCTTTGCCTGCTTCTCAGGTTATTGGGCCTAAGTCCTGCTTAGAGGCTCAGGCCACTGAGCCACCCTGGAAAGGTGGTCGGAGAGGAGGGAGTTGTTATGCGTAGGCAAAGGCCACGCCTTGTTCATGAGATTTGTAAGGATGGTGCTGGAGGATTGCCAAGTTTGTTCCCTCACAGAAAAGGGATTGAACCACCACAGAAGACAGAAGAGAAGCCTCGAGAAAGGGGCTTTACCCCCTAGGGCTGGGAGTCTGCTAAATGGACACAGGCCTGGGTATTTGACAGGGCTAGAGGGTCCTCCCCCTTCCCCTATTGGTTTGTTTAGCTATCACTCTTAGGCCCCCACAACCCACCCTTTCCGTACCCCACCACCAGCAGCCCACCCTCCCCAAGCCTCAGATTCATGCCTTCTCATCATTTCTCCTCAGTACCTTGTGGGAACAAGAAGCCGTCATCTCATAGAGCCCACTTTCGCTTTCCTTACACATCCATACCCACCTAAAGCTCCTTTGCTCTCACCTTCCAGAGGTTGCTGTTGGTTTACTCATTAAGTAATTACATAGTGATGGATAGGTCCCACTAAAGGCCACTTTTTTTTAACCCTCTAGTTTTACGACAGGCCTTTTCTCAGGTTTATAATCTATAAGCGAACATGGTGAGCACCAGGATGAGTAATTTACCCATAATCTAGAGACTATTGAATGCTATTTCTCCTCAGTCTGTTTATGTCATGGCATCTAGAAAGTGAAAAAGTGAATAAAGAAAGCAGGAGTGCCCAGGGCATGATGGGACAGAAGCAAAAGCTGGCCACAAAGAGCAAAGTATAGAACAGTAGGTAGGAAGAACAGCATTAAGACCCAGCAGAGCCCTCATCTCCAGCCTCCCACCCAAGCATGCTGGTCCTTCTTGGCCTCTAGTGGTTACTGGACCTGGGAAACCGCTGCTGAGGCAAAGGATCCTAGGCATACAGTTTGTTAAGCCAGTTCGGTAAGTCCTAAGGAGAGTAGAGAGGTGAACAGCCATGAGTAAGGGAAGTAACAGCCTTGCCTCTTCGGGATAGGAGAGGAATACAGCTGGAAGTCTGCTGAACAGGGCTTGGAGCCCTCCCTTTCCTGTCGGTCCTCTTTAGATATCTGTCCTCGATCTCCAGGCTCTCCCTCATTTCTCCTCCAGTGTCTTCTGGAAAAAGTCGCTGCCACCTCAGGAAAGCTGTTTGAGTCTTGCTCTACCAACATCCCTCTATCTAACTGAACAAGAGCGTGACAAAGGTGTTAAGGGACATCCAGCCAGCAAGTGTTGGGTGTGGCCAGGCCTGCCACAGGAAGGCTTTCTGAAAGTCTTGGAGGTTGGCTGGCTCACCAGTCAGCACAATGAAGCCTCCATTTCTGAGGCCTTTCCATATGTCAACAATCCTGTGAAGCAGGCTGAAGTCCAGATGTCCTTGGGTCATCACTAGTGGGAGGTACATCTGGCACAGAGCTCAGCATTGGTGTCTCCCACATCCAGAGCACTTGGAGATGAGGTGCATGGCTACTGTGTCAGTTTTCTGCATCTCGGCGGGCGAGATGGCACTACAGGCTCTGTCATTTGCAGGACAGGAGCCTATGAGGTCAGTAACCAGTAACCTACCCCACAGGACTGAAACCAGCCACTCTCCTCAGCCTGCTGCCACTCTACTGAACTCTGTTGTCCCTGGTCCTGAGCTAGTGCAGCTGATTAAGCAGATTACCCACTAGGGCCCGAGCCAGGTGAGCACTGCAGATCTGCGGCCAGCCAACACCCGCTGCCAACCAGCACCCACCTCTGCAGTGAACCACAGGATAGTGGAGGAAACCATTGCAGGGAATTTTAAAAGAATAAGAATATCACTTTTTAATGGAGTACTTTTGACACAACAGCAAAATCGAACCACTTCCAGAAAACATGAGCAGGGGATTATGGATTGTCTTTCCCAACTGAGAGCCAGCTGTTAGACCATTAGAACAAACAAAATGTCAGGTGGAGATGGTGAGAAGCCATGAAGCAGAGGTGCAATGCGTAAGGGAGGCAGACCTATGAGAGCAGAGAGAAGTCTTGTGTTAGGAAGTGTATCGGGGATAGGATGGGGAGAGGGCTGTGTGGGAATATACAGAAACCATCAGTGGGGCAGGTCACTGGATGCTGGTTTGAGGTGATGCTAATGCTTCGGAAATATGTCACAGAAGGGCTTGCAGGATAGCCTCGTGGCTTCAGGGGAATGACTGTCCAACAAGGGACCAGAGCAGAGGCAGGCAAGATGAAGAGCATGGGAGCTGAAAGGGTGAAAACAGGGCAGGTTTGGACAGAGGCAAGAACAGCAGAGAGCAGAGTAGCCAAGCTGTAGGGTGAGGGTGGTCAAGACCCTGGAATGTGTAATAGCTGTCCTTGGTATCATGAATATACATAGGACACCAGACAGCATTACAGTTCCTTCTCTGGAGCCCTCTCAGGAGAGAGAAACAGAGCCAGGCCTCAGTTACACCCCCATTACAGACCAACCCCAAGGCAGATACTCTAGGCCTGTGGTAAAAGCTCTGACTTTTATGGTTCCCCAGAGTGCTATAGTTGGGGGCCTGTGAAGGTGGGCCAGCACTCCTTAGAAGGTCTCCAGCCCAGAGAAGATGCTCCCCGCCCATTAGTCCTTTAGAAAAGTCCACTCTGGGATCCCAAGGGAGACTCCCACAGAAGGGGAGCAGCTTAGGTAGCAGTTGCCGCATGATGTAAGAGCAAGAAGGTGATACCAGAAATGGCTATGATAATTTCCTAAGGGGACAGGTGTTTTGACAGTCTCACACCCTTGCCACAGCCCTGCAAACTAGGCTTACTTCCCCTGCTTTGTAGGGGAGGAAACATGGGCACCGCAGGGTGAGATAACTGTTCCCCCCCACCCCATCGCCCCCCTACAGGCAGCTCACTAGTAAAATGTAGTGGAAGGATTCAAACACAGGTGCTGTGTGGGAGGTGGGGAATCAAACCAGGCCCCATTAGTAAAGCCAAACCCCACCTCCCCAGTGCTCTGCTGCCTGCTGTGCCCTGAAGGGCTGGCCTCCTTGCTCAGCCTTGCCTTCGGAGCCTTGAGAACTTTGTGTCCATCCTGACATGCTGAACCCAATAGGACAGCAAGGCTCACAACCAGCAGTGAATGCCCAGCCTGCAGGAAGCCTGCAGCCCTGGCCAGAAGCCACCCAGGGCTGGGAAACTGGAAGGCTTCTCTGAGTGGCGTGACTGGTCACCCTCCTGAGCTCTCTCTCACCAAGGATTCAAACCCAGAGCCTAACTTTTCAGGTCAAGTCGTATAGATAGGGATGGGGGAGGAGCGCCGGTTTCACAGACCATGTGTGGCCAGAGGCTGGAATATCCTGAGCTAGTCAAGAGCAAGGCTCTTATCACTAAAGAGAGACCCTAGAGCTGGGGACACTTTCCCTGGGAGCTGGTGAGAGGTTCAAGCCTATGGTACCCTTAACCCTAGCTCTGATTTGTATAACTGCTGAACAAGGGCTCTCACAACTCTGGGTATCTGAACCAATACCTCAGGGCTAAGGTATCTGCTCATCCCTGTCCACCCCAACTCTAGGTGCAGCTGTCCCTTACAGTGTGCATGGCCTGGGTGTCTGGATTCCTAGACCAGCCCTGTTTCTGTCTTGCTTTGTGACTCCAAGAAAACCCTTGAACTCCCCCCCTCCCTAGCACAAAAATAATGACTTCTATGTTCCCCACCCCTGAGGGTTGCTGGGATAGCTAATGACATAATGGAAGGGAAAGCCCTTTGAGAATGTTTCAAGGGAAACACAAGCCGAAGGCTCCCTTATCAATAATAGATGCCTGGGTGCATTTCTGCCAGCCAGCGCACACTCAGCACTTCTGGGGCCGATGCCCAGGAGATTCGCCTTATTTCATTTCTGCTACTGATAGTTCAGAGGGAGGAGCAAGGTGGTAGACCGATGGGTACCCTGCCTAGCTGCCATAGCCTGGGCTCTTGCTGCTGGTACATCCTATCTGTTCCCTTGTAAACAATGTCTCAGAGTCACCCAGTTTCAGATAGGAGGTACCTGCCTTTTCCTTCTCCAATACTGGCTCTAAACCTACCCCTCACACATTGAGGAAATCACAATATTGCAAATTTTTCTTTATTTGGCTCTATTGCTCAAGTTTGGTTTTGTGTCCTGATGCATAGTTAATTTAATTATCCAAAGAAAATGATGGAACACTCACGACTAATTTATTACCAGCTACCAAGGACACAGCGCTGACATGATTTCATACAGAGTCTCAGGCTGCAGCTTAGGAGAGCAGGCTGCCTCCTCACCCTGAGCAACCAAATGAGATTGACTACCCAGGAGGTCAGCCAGGACATTAAACAACGTGATGACTGTGGCAGAGCCCCGTGCCTGAGATTTACAGCTCGCCTTTCACCTCACCCTCCAGGAGCCTCCCCAACATCAATTAGGCCTCATAACTAGGAGGACTCACCTCCGCCTACATTGCTTAAAGAAGGGGCGAGGACTGTGGATCCTGGTTGGGACAGTGCCACAGGAGAAAGCAGACTGGAGCCATGCTGCTGTATAAAATCCCCTGCTTCCTGAGGAATAGCAACCTAGAAAAGGCCCTGGGAATGAACGTCAGCTTGTTCTTGGGAAACCTATGTTTGTTCATGCTTGGCCTTCTGCCTCCAACCCACCCCTTTCTCTTCCAGCCACACCCTCTGAACCTGGCTAGCTACCACATCTTTCCTCTACTCCAGACTACCCTGGCTGGGTCTCAGGGTAAGGCCTTGGTTGTCTAAAGTTACTACTAATCCTGAGTCCCCAAGAAGGCTGTCAACTGTGTCAGCTTTGGTCTTCTCATCTGTAGTATGGGGATTCGTGAGATTAATGAGACCATGCATCTAAGGGTCTCAGCTCAGCATCTTGGGCATACAAAACTCTCAACAATGTATGGTCTTTACCCACACAGTGTGAGCTGTCTACACATTCAAAGGTTAAAACATAACAAGTACTCAGGTCAAGCTACTATCTTGCAGATGATGAAAATGAAGTCTAAATGGAGAAGGAAACCAGGCATGGTGGGTCATGCTGTCATCCTGGTGCTCTAGATGAGGCAGAGGATAGCCATGGGTGTGAGCTATATATTGAGTTCTAGGCCAGCCTGGGCTACCGAGTAAGGCAGTATCTCAAATAATTTATAATAATAATAATAATATTTTATAATAATAGCAATAGTTATTATTCAAAAAATTAAGAGAAGAGAAAAAATAAATAGGCACCTTTCAGCTAGGGTCGGGGTGATCAGCCTTGATGTCCCCAGGTGGCCTAACACAGGGACAACAGCAGAAACTTCTAGAGAGGCCAGAGGGGAACGGCATCTGCCCTGACTGCCTGGGCCACGTGACTAGTTGTGGGGGCTAATGAAGGTGATGCCGAGCAGGCCAGACCTCTGGGCCTCCTACTAGACTGGATGACATGGAAAACAAGTGCCAGCCTCCTTCAGAGGACGCCTCAGAGCTACCACTGCCTCGTGCTACTAATAACAAGCTTGGAGCTCTGAAGCCATGCACATGGAGAAGAGTCCCGGAGGAGCTGGGGAGTGAGAGAAGCTGGGGCAGTGGAAAGGCCGTGCACCTCTAAGCAGGAGTCCGGTGTGGTCCTTTATGTCAAGACCCACACCTCTGGCCATCGTCTCCACCCTCTGCTCGGCACAGAAGGCAGCAGCAGTGACACTGCTGTTTCGGATCATCCAGTATGTCGTCAATTCTTAGTAAGAAGCCATATTTGCCAAAATTTCTGCTTTATGTTCCAGTTCTCCCACTTGCTATGTGACCTGGGGCAAATTCCTGGGCATCTGATGTCCTGACTCACTCTCCTACCCACTAGCAGAGCGGTGTGCAACAGCGTTTTAAAAGCCAAGGTTATCAGCAAGTCTTCTTCACTCAGTCTCCAGAGTCCCCCAAAACTAGGGCTATGTAAAATCCTGACAGTACATTCCCCTTATACGGTCCTTTTACAGGATTATCAGTCAAGAGCCTCCAGCTAACTGTATCCATCTGGCACAACCAGTCAGGTTCTCTGGTTTCCCGCTTTCTCCAGCTCACTTTTATGTCCACCAAAACAAACCCCTAGTCAGAGGCAGCATGAAACACAGCCATACTGAGCATTCCTTTCAGAATGAGAACATAAGGCGCATTTACAGCTGGGGTTTCCAGCCCTCCAGCCAGCGCAGACACACCCAAGCTCTGGCGGCAACCGGGCTCCCCCGCTATCCTGGGAGGAAAAGCTTGCTCTCCCCTGGCCTCACCCACAGCACTGGACCCATTTGCACAGTCTCAGGGGACCCATTTTGTAACCAGAGCATTTTTAGCTAAACCTATACAGGGCATGAAGCCGATGGACTCCTGTAAAACATGTCCAAATGGCTTCCATCTTGTTTTCCTTTATCGGGAATACACGATATGTTTATGAGTGGAGAGTGTACATGCATGTGGACCACCAAAGTTGAAATCTGGGAGTCTTCTCTAGTGCCGCTTTATTTATTGAGGCAAGGTCTCTCCGTAAACTCAATTCTAGCTAGTTTAGTTACTAGTTAGCCAGTCCTAAGATCCAGCCTCTCATAGGTGACCCCCACACCTGCCAGGCTATTTCATGCAGTTCTGGGGATCCAAACTCTGGTTTCCATGCTTATGTAGGAAGCATTTTATTGGATAAACTACAATCTCTGCCCAAACTGCTGACATTTAATTATAGAACATTCAAACAATAGCCACCAACTAGCAGAGAGGATTTTTAAAGTATTCAACAAAATTACCCAACATGCCCCTAAGACAAAACAAAAGCTATGGACCAGCAGGCTGAGATCCTCATCCATTCTCTTGGGCATCTGCTCACACTGCCTAGAAAACAAAGGGCACGGACAGCAAAGTTTTAGCAAAGGATGTGTAATGATTTAACACAGGCACATCTCTGCCGACTGACCGTCCCTCCGTGCTTTCATGGAACCATCATGAGAGCAAAGTCTGAGAAACACTGAGTTAGGAGGGAAAAGGTCTAAACTCGTCAATGACCCCTACAAACTGGCTTCCCTTAACCCACACTTCCCAGGTTCCACGTCTCTGCCCCTCACTGCCTCAAGTATCCACATGAACTCTGAGCTCAGCTTCCTCTTCCACCCTACACGTCAGTGCGAAGCCTCCAGCCCAGGAAGAGTGGTCAGGTCTGGCCCACAGGGGAATATCCAATGACAGTGCCAAGTGTTTGCTCTCTGCTTTTGCATCTCCTCTCTTCTATTTGAGTAAAATCATGAGCGGGGAACAACCATGCCTCCAACAGCCCGTGACTCAGAGACTAGCACAGTGTCCCCTCTGACAAGCAAAGCTAAAGCTATTCTAGGTTGTGGCTCCCACACATCACAACTGCTGAGCTATCAAACACTGCAAAATGTCCCTGCAGCACTGCTGAGCACATGCACGATGCTGGGAGCACTGTCACCACTGGGCCTTGGGCTGTGTGAGGGATGGGGCTGTCCTGCAAGGGAAAAAGGCTGCCAGATTGCCAGAAGCTATGGGAGGCTGACCCAACCCGGGATGGAAGCACACATGGGTAGCAGGCACAGTGCCCTCACCCTCCTCCACGGTTTCCAGGGGTCATAGAGCAGGAGCAAAGAGCCATAGGAACTGATAGTTCAGGTTCCAAAACAGTGGAAATAAAAGGGATACCTCGAACCAGGCCTCTTGGATTAAGTTTTCATTTTCATCTCCACAGCTGGACTTTTGTGTGTACATATTCATATGTGTTCACAGATGTGTGTGCTTATAGAGCCAAGCAATCAATTAAGCTCATCAATTAAACTAGCTAGCTATCAGGCCCCATAGATGTACCTATGCCTATCTCCCCAGTGGTGCCGAGACTTTTTACAAGATACTAGTTACCGACTATGCAGCACCAAACCTTCCAGTCCACTGGACTGACTCAGAAGTACACTCCACGCTGGCACTCACCGGGACGTTCACTTCTATGAAATCCTTCTGAAGACACCATCCCAAAAACCACTGCCACTGCCTCACTGGTGGCAGGAATCACTTAGTGCTCTGTCTGAGGCTGATGACTGTAGGCCTGGTCTCCCTATTCCTTGAGTTGAGGGAGAATCAGATTTCTAGTGACATCACCATTCTGAAGGCAGAATGCCCAGTTTCAAACTGGGCTCTGGTTTAGCTGTCTGAATTTGGAGAAGTTATATAATGTCAGTAATTATTACTGCTGTAAACCAACAAAAGCAGGTTAAAAATATATGGATCATTATGGAGATTGGAGGAGTAGCAAGTGCTAGGACAGTGCCTGGCTGTATGCACAGCAAGTATGATATAGTCAAGGACTGCAGAATACCTAAGTGACAGTGGTCCTGAAAGACTGCCATGTTGATGCCAATTTCCAACTGTGTGGTAGTGCATCACACAATGTATTGACCACACATCTATGGGATAGGTGTAAACAAGTCGACTGTGCTGCAGGTCACCTGAACACACAACAACACACACCACCACACACACACACACACACACAGAGAGAGAGACACTATGTATAGAGTTGGCTGAGCCATCTAGGTTTGTAACTCGATGACATCTGGAGATCAACATGAACATTTCTCAGGACTTGCCAGCCTGCTAAATGACGTGGCTATGCTAAATGCTCTGGTGATGACAATCAGCAGCATCTAGTAAATGCTGGTTCTTGGAGCTAGGAGAGGCAGCTCTGTCAGGACTCAAGTGGGAGAAAGGATAATCAGTTCACTCAGAGCAAAGGTGTTACCCGGGGTGTTCTCTGATCAGCCTATCTCAATGGGGTGCCCCTACAGCCATCCCATCTGCCATTGCTCCTACCCCTGCAGTTGGGATAGAAGGGAAATGGAGAAGCCCTTAAAAAGCACCTCAAAGACAGAAAGATACAGTAATCACTTTCCTGAGGTGACTGAAGCCATGTATGCACAGGCATTTCAAATCATGGTTTTCTCTCCTCTGTCTTACTACTTCAACTGGGGCAACCAGAGGCACAGCAAGAGGCCCTAGAGCTCTGGCATCCTAGGATCCCATGGTACTGATATGTCCATGACTTGTGAAGTTATCACTTTGCTGCTGTCATCTTACCGCACTAAAAGGCTGAAATGTCACAGCTTCCAAAAGTGCTTTGTAGGGAGATGATTAAGCAGCAGAGGAGGGGCCAAGCTGCCCACATGGGGTCTAAAGGTCCCAGTAGCCTTTGCTTCACTGTCATGCCCTCTCTCCTCCTTGTGGTGCACGCTCAATCCAGGGCACCAGCTCAGCTTCTGAAGCTATGTTTCCAGTTGGCAGTACTTCTGATTCTACTTTGCAGACAACTCCCGTGGCCTCCCTGCCTCTCTCAGACCTGCACTCATGCTGACCTGTATTGTTGGTACACCAGAATCCTAGGGAAGGAAGTGAAAGAGGTGACCACGTGCGCGGAGGATGCAGGAGTCCAGTTGCCTTTTCCCACAGAGAGGAAACTCCCAGGGGAGTAAAGGACAGAGCATCTTCTGAGCAGAATTTAAACATCCATAGTAGCACCAGACTATCTGCATGAGAAGTTATACTGTCTCAGAGTTGTCCCTCCCTCTCCACTCTGCATACGCTGCAGGCACCAAGTCCTAGAAACTGACAAATCCCTAAGATGGACAACTGAAGTCTAAGTTAACGCAGCCAAGGCTTCCAGCATGATCAGGCTCAGGTCAGGGTTTTTGACACATTAGCTGTTTTTCTGAAGACTAGCCTATTTCTGGAACATTCACACTTTAGAGGTCAAGCTTTTGTAGCTCTGAATTTGGCAAGCCAGCCCCTATCTTTTGGGATATGGCATTCAACAATTATATTAGGGTGACTAGGCTATGAGGATTCCATGCTTACAATCTTGCCTAAAATAAACAACACCCATGAATAAGACAAGTGATGGTGATGATTATGGAGGTGAGACCCAAGACAGACATAACTATGCGATCCTGTTTATACAGGAACTTGCTATGTAAAAGTTTGGAGTTCACAAAGATCCATTTGTCTCCAGGTGCTGGAATTAAAGGTGAATGCCACCACACCTGCCTAGAACTGGATTTTATTCCCTTTCTTCAATTTGTTCTTTAATTAAGAAGCTAGGCATGTTTCTGATAGTAATTTTAAAGGATGACAAAACTTTATTACATTTTTTATTTCAGAATTAGAAAATGTCAAAAAATAATTGTTTGGAACCACAAAAAATTAAAAAGGAATATAATAACTGATTCATCAAAAGGTATTCTCGCTGCTATTAGCATATTTTCTTTCTTCAGATTATGAATTTCTATGATTTCAGCTGAATACTTTTGACAGTTTCCTTAAGATATGATTTTGACTATTTTTTCTTCAGTATTTCTGTCATTTCAGGAACCACCTGCAAAACAAACAAAGAAACCAAAACAGTAGTTAAGCTTCTTGAGCCCTCCCTGAGATAGGGCCATTAGCTCTGGGGAGGCCTTAAGGCTAAACGGTGGCAGATCTCTGCTCAGCAGCAAGTGCTATCCAGGCACATGGATTCCCTGCTCACTTGCTCTCTCCCCTACACAGATGGCAAACCCTCCTCGAGGAGAGCATGAGGAACACAGGCTGTCAGGGCTACAGCCAACTTCTGCCCAGACATCACTGGAAATTCTTAGCAGGAGACTGGTTTTCTCTCCAGGGCTCAGAGCAGGGAGACCTCCTTAACTCTGTATCCCAGCATCCTTCCTCCTTACCTCTGTATCCCAGCATCCTCCCTACTTTCCTCTGTATCTCCAGCATCCTTCCTTCTTACTTTTGTGTTCTCAGCATCCTTCCTACTTTCCTCTGTGTTCCCAGTATCCTTCCTTCCTTCCTTCTCTGTGCATCTCACTTTCCTTCAAGTCTGCACACAGTGTCACTACTCACAACGGCCACATCCTCGAGCACCTCTCTCTCATTCTCGCGCGGCACACTTCACAAACATTTTGATGGCTTTCTCAACATGTGTTACTATCAGATGGCACATTCAAATGAACTGAACATGCAGTGACATTGCCCTTCATTAGAATCCAGGTTCAGTGCCGACGCCCATTCTAAACAGCTAATTGCAGCCCTGTCTTGTCAGGACAGTGGCTGCAGCTAGAGTTTGATGTTCTTCTCACTGCTTGCACAGCCGCAAGCAGAGAGACTGTGGGACGACACACACATTCTGAACACTAGCTGGGCCACTTGTGTAAAATATCAATTACCCAGTCCTGCAAAGGGCTGTGGGCTGCCCTAGCTCACAGAGATCTTCGTTGACCGTTACACTGATGAGTGCAGCCTCTCAATTATTTAAGAGAGCTACATTTCCACCAGGTGGAAATAATGTGTTCCTACAAAATTTATTAAGGAAATTGTCGACATGTTGTTTCTTCCGAATGTCACTTTGTCTCCAGCCTATTAAAAGGCCTGTGTTTACCATGGAGCCAGCAGGCATTTGCTCAGGGCAGCACTAAGTGCTGGCACCACTTCCCCCGGCTTTCCTCAGTGGAGGGACCATGAGCTCATGCCAGTCACAGGGTTGACATGCTCCCGGAGCCTCATGTGGGACCAGCATGTTTCATGAAAATATGTCATAGCCCATTTTTCCCCAGGAGGTCAAACATTTATAACAAAACGACCCTCCAGAATGTTCCTCCCCACACTCTCCACAACAGAGTCAAGGGGATTTTCTCTTGCCGTCGTTTATTAGTCTTAAAATAATTGAAACCAATAACAGACTTTACAAGGGTTCTATATAATCCTTTAGGGGAACATGCTAAGTGTAAAAGCTGAAGGGCCTGGATTCTTAGTTTTATTTTCCTTTAGATATTGCAGAGGTATCCAGCTCTGCTGAGGAAGGACATATCAAAGGAGACTTGAACTGAAAAAGAAGGCAGTCTACTTCCATACACATATGATGAACATGTTCCCTTAGCCTCGGGAGAGTGGAGGTGTTTCTGGGTAAGTGATTTCTCTTCAGTGTGCTGAAATGTACTGGATTGAGTGATGGCTGTTCAGCTCCATGGTTATTCTAAAAGTCAACCAACTGCATATTGAGTTTGTTGAGCAATTCTATTACTAGAGATAATACTCTAAATGTGGTCATCTTATACCAGAATGTAGGAGAATAGGACAACAGCATTACGTGCTACAAATTCAGGAATTCTTAAGAAAGACGAGACCAATGTAGCAAAGGAAAATTCAGGACATCACCCTAGAGGAGAAACAAAGTTTGGTTCATGAGGGGGCAGGGAAGAAGGGAGAGAGAGGAGCCAACAGAAGTAAATACTGCAGGTTTGAGAGGAGCAGAGAGCACAGTGGTGGTAGTGGAAAGACAGGGCATATCAAGTTCACGCACGGGGACACTATGGTCTCTTCAATATACGGTACAGAACAAACAGATATCCACGTGGAAAACGACGAAGGAGGGTCCCTATCACACACCATACACAAAAGTGTACTCAAAAAGGATGACTATAACCATGAAGTTGTTAGAAGAAAGCCTGAGAGTAAGTCTTCATTACTTTAGGTTGGCCATCGACTCCCAGATACAAACAATATCCCAGATAATAACCAAACCCCAAGTAATGAAAGGAGACAATAAACAGGCTGGACTTCACCAAAATTAAGAACATTTGTATATCTGATATTATCAAAAAGTTAAAATAAAGTTGGACACACTGATACTACCGTTGATCCCAGCACTTGGGAGGCAGAGGCAGGCAGATCTCTGTGCCCAGCCTGATCTACATAGTGAGTTGCAGGCCAGCCAGGAGAACAAAGTGAGACACTGTCTCAAAAACCAACCAACCAAAACCAAATAAAACAACAAAACTTTACTCAGTGGGAAGAAATATTTGGAAATCACATATTTGATAAGGACTTTGTATTGAGATGCAAACAAAAAGACAAACAGCCTAACCAAAGACTTTGGATATGGCTCAGTATCCAAGTAGAGCACTTGCCTAAAATGCATGAAGCCCTGGTTTCCACCTCTAGCAGTGAAAAAAAAAAAAAAAAGAGAAGGAAGGAAGGAAGAAATAAAGAGAGAGAGAGAGAAAGAGAGAGAGAGAGAGAGAGAGAGGGCGGAGAGGGAGGGAGGGACTTGGGTAGAAACATTCGATAAGCATCAATCGTGTGCTTAAATCTCCTTACGTCACTAGCTACTGATGACCTATGACTAAGGCTGCAACTGAGGCACTACTTCATCCTGTGGATGGCTCTAATTAAAAGAACAGAGAACAGTAAGTGTTGGTGAGGCTGTGGGAAAAGAATGTGAACAATGCATTCTCTGTGAAAGCAGTCTAGAAGGTCTTTAAAAAGCTAAGAAGGAATTACTATACGACCAGGCAATTCTGCTCTGTGTACATGCAAAGAAAATAAAAGCAGGGATTTGAACATATATTAGGAAAAAGTTTTCTTAGGTATACCACTTAAAGCATAGGCAACAGAAGATTTAAAAAACAAACAAACAAGAAAAAAAAAAGAACTAGTGAAGACTTAATTAAAATTTAAAATATTTATACTCTCATGAAAGTGGAAAGGTGTCTCAGAATGAGACCACACTGGAAATCACTCCTCATCAGCTAAGTTCTAGTACCAATATTGCTTACAATTCAAAAACAAAAAGGCAAAAAATTTAAAAACACAAGAGTCATTTCTACAGGGAAAATATGTAAATGGATGCTAAGAATACAAAAAGATAGTCAACATCATCAGCTATCAGGGAAATACAAATCCAAACCATGATGCACTTGATATCCACAAAGACCTGTAAAGTCAGAAAGACAAGCAGTGGCAAGCTAGAGCATGCATAGACGCCTCGGGCCCCACCTCCATTCAGCTGCCGTGAGAGCAGACACAGACTTCTACGTCAACCCTAACTGACAAAAGAACGCCAAACAAGCACCCCTGTCTGTATAGAAGTCTATACGCTGATGCTCATAGTGTCACTATTCACAATAACAAAAAAGCAGAAACAACTAAATGGACAAACATGCGGCTTACTTCAGTTAAAGATGCTGTTTGTCAACAGAAAGAACTGAATACTGAAATGTGCTATGGCACAGCTGAAACCTGAACCTTAAGCTCAGGGGAAACAGCCAGAAAGATCACAACATTAATAATTTCAGTACAAAGAGGCTGGGATGGGCAAGTCTGTGGACTAGAGGTGGATCTGGGGAGTGTACTGCACAGAGATTGTGGGTACAGGGCTTCTCTGCAGTGGGAAGCAATTATATTAACATTAGGTTAGTATTATAGCAGCATGAATAGACTATCAGTGTATTATGTAGTCTATCTACATTTATTCGTGTATAAGTAAGTGGGTGCATGTACATGCATGATTATGTATGCAGTGATGATAACGTTGTGGGGCAGGAATAACATGTGTTCTCTCATTATACCATTTGAATCCTAGAGATCAGCTTGTCAGGTATGGCAGCAAGTTGCCTTTACCTGTTAAGGCATCTTGCTGGCCCTAATTACACATTTTAAGGATACTAAAAGCTATGTATATTGCATGTCTGTGGGGGTCTATGTGTGTGAATGCAGGTGCTCACACAGGCCAGAAGTGAGTGCTGGATCCTCTGGAACTGGAGTTCTAAGGGGTGTAAGCTGCCTGATGTGAATGTTGGGAACCAAACCTAGATCCTTCACAAGAGCAGTATGTGCTGAGCCATCTCTTCAGCCCTGAATGCTACATTTTAAAAGGGTAAACTTTTCAGTATGAGATTTTTTTATATTAATAAACCATTATATTAAAAAGGTCAGGTCATTCTAATACCTTTTATAATATTTACCAATTACTTTGAACAGCTATTATATTTGAACAGAAGAAAATAAAAACAGATTTATTATAGACTGTAGTAGATACAGTATAATTGCAATTGTTACTGCCTTCTTTATGGTGGGCAGTATAATAATTACAAAACTTAGGATGAAGGTAACATTCAGCAAGACTGATTAAGCTGAGATAATCTAGTCTCAAGACAGGACAGAATCTGAACTAAAGCCCTTGGTACATCATAGCAACTCCACTTTGTGTCCTAATTCGAAACTTGTGAAGGGATAAGCTATAAAGAGACACATTTTCTCTTTTGTGAGACTGGGAGTATAGCTCAGTGGTAGAACAGTTGTCTAGCATTTCTAAGACTCTGACTTTAATCCATAAACACGCACGCATACACACATGCATACACGCGCACACACGCGCACACACACATCCCTTCCTTCTTTTCACACTAGCTTCTTCTTCACCAAGACTTCTCAGTGGCTAAACAACTCCCTCACAGTTATACACCTAGGTCAGAAAGGAGCAGCTGACCTACACACACTCTCCTTGCCACAGAACCTCAACATCACTGAAGTAAGATTATATTCTTCCCAAGACAAGGCCTGGGCTCTTTAGAGGGCCCTGAGTGGAAGGATGACTTATGAGAGAGCAGCCTCCTCACTTTTCCATGCAGTCTAAGCCAACAGGAGTGTCTCTGAGTAGTTAAAGGGTCTCCATCCATTCTTCACTGCCCTGAGTCAGTCCTCTTGCTGGGAACTATGCTGTCTCTATTCTCAGGCTTCAGACTTTCCAATGTGCCTGCATTCCCTCAAGGTAGTTCCACATCAGGGATTCCTATTCCAGCAAACCTATTTCTCCTAGGGCTGAATGCTGCTTTCTGTGTCAACTTCTATATGAGGGATTCTGCACAGACAGGCCAGGGCACATGAGCAGGCTGGGACAAGCATGAGCTATGTATCTTTAAATGTGGCCAACTACATTTCAGATGATCATCAACTAATGTTTACAAATGATGTGTTTAAAATGGGGGGAAAACGTGTTTTTCCTTAAAACCATCACATGAGAAAGGCTTTCAAACTCAGTAAACAAAACATTCTTGCTGAGCCAGTTATACTAGACTTGAGTGCTGCCAACTCCTCCCTGAAAAGGCTCGGGTCCTCAGCGATCCCTGCATGAAGAGCTTGACGGTCATTTCCTTAGTGTATCTGCCAAATGTGGTCCTAGGCTCTATGGATGGTGTGACTTTACACTGTGCTGATTTAGTGTGTGAAATGCCAAGAGCCCTGTGGATATTTTACCATCTGGATTTCTTTGAAAGAAGCTATGTTATATAGTAATATCATAAAGCTGTTATGGAGATTATATTTTAAATTATAAAATATATTAACAGCATGTACACAGACACACAGCATACATTTTTGTCTTTCTTTTCATCCTTGAAAAAGTCCACTAGATGACAATGTTGGTAATATCAATCCCTCACAAAGACTAGCTTACCTTAAATAAATCTGCGACTATTCCATAATCTGCCACTTGGAAAATTGGAGCTTCTGGGTCTTTGTTAATAGCCACAATTGTCTGTGAAATGAAAAATACAGAGTTGAACTTTGATCAAGAAAACATACCAAAAAAAGAAAAAAGAAAAACAGAAAACATACCATACTGTTTGTTGCTTCTGTTTTAAGCTCCCTGTTACAATGTACTAATGTTATTTAAATATTCATCAAGACTAATTTGGAAGTTCTATGCCAACATTATATATGTGTATATATTATATATGTATTAGAGATTTGGGGGTTGTATTATAGTAAAATATCTACCACTTAGCCTATCTCAGAGTAAAGAGTTTAAAATTATTATCTCCTTGAAATTCTTTCTTAAGTGGGAAAAAAGGTTGATTTAGATAAAATAGTAACAAATCTATACCCCAAATCATAGTGTTTGTCAACTTTTGTTTCCTATATATTCTATTCCTTTTATTATTCTAAAATCATCCTGGGTCTGTTCTGAGAATAGAAGCTATTTATCTTGCCAACCTGCTATTGAAGGAGAACTTAAAAAACATTTAAAGTCCTCATGTATGTGGCAAATACATGCAATAAAACAAACAGGTTACTGACTCTCTTGTGAAAACTATCAAAGACTAGCCTTTCCTCCTATAGATGCATTCTTTTTTTTTTTTTTTTTTTTTTTGGTTTTTCGAGACAGGGTTTCTCTGTGTAGCCCGGGCTGTGGGCTGTCCTGGAACTCACTCTGTAGACCAGGCTGGCCTCGAACTCAGAAATCCGCCTGCCTTTGCCTCCCAAGTGCTGGGATTAAAGGCGTGCGCCACCACCGCCCGGCCTATAGATGCATTCTTAACTATGAATGGTTGTGGTGGTTACTTACAGAGAAGGGGAAATGGTTTGGTATTTCCCATAGCTGTTTTGAATACTACTGCAATAAGTAAAGATCGAGTTGTGACTCAAATGTAGTATTGTTTTAATGAATATAGATTATAATTCAGTTCTCTAGAGGCAAAGTGAAATTTCCAATACCTATCATTGTATCTTGAGAAACACACTGTATTATTTTGATGTAGTCTGACCTAAAATAAAGTTTTCAGAACATGTCTAATTCCCCTAATAGGGCTCCTGAAAGGGACAGTAGTACATGCTAGAATAACTGAAATCGGTGCTCAGCATAGCCTTGATGATGGGTAGCTCAGAGACAATACACGGGGTTCACATGTGAGTCTTAAATCCAAACTTGTAAGGACAAATGCACTGCCTCACAGGCCCAGTTTTCATTGAGGCGCTTCTCTTCTGGGAATGTGTACCTTGATTCACAGCTTGAAGTAAAGATTTATTTAATTGATGACGGTTAATGATTCTCTTGGAGACCACCTAGTCAAACATTTGACAGTTTAATCATCTGAAAGCTTTTCATCCTACTACATAAAAATTATTTTAAAAGAAAGAGCATATAACAATGGGCTAGGAACCACACTGATATTAAAAAGAGTAGATGGGTATACCTTTCTGGATTACTGAAACAGTATTCTTAGATGATCAACTGTAAGACTGCTATGATAAAGTCGTATTTGTTCCCAAAAGCTCCTTGTAAATTCAAGCTTTCCTCCTATTTTAAATGGACACATTGTATTCAACTATACTACTGAACTATCACTAAGTAACAGTTCAGCATATTGACTTAATTTGCTATAATAATCAAATCTCACATTATACTATCATGCTAATTAAAACTGTAGCTCATAGATAATTCAATTAGCAGATTTATGCCATTCTAATATTCTATTTTAGAATTTAATCAAAATTACCAACAGAAATCAGTGGCTCCAATATAAGACAGACGCAATAATAGTTGAATTTTTTTTTCTAGTTTTTTTTTTTGAGTCAAAGGCTATATAGCCCAGGCTAGCCCTATCCTAGCCTCCCTGGTGGTAGGACTAAAAGGGTGTGCTGTCACATCTGCTAGATTAACTTTTATTCATTTAATCATTTAATTGTGTATCTGTTGACTAGGTGAAGAGATGCTACCATTTATTGTCACAATTATTCCCAGTTCTGGGCTCCACATTTCAGCTGTTCCTAACTTGCTGAGACATACACTATCAAGTCTGTTTGATTTCCCTCAGCAACTAGTCCTGTGGCCAGGTGAGGGGAATATTCACCAGGGTCTTCTTGCCACATGTGATCCTTTATTTTGGAGAAGCAGTATTCTAGACACATGAGAATCATTCTAGGTAAAAATGTAGTTTAAGGCTGCTGGTATTGAGAGGTTTGGTGTGCGCATGCGTGCATGTTAGTTCATAAGCCACGTTTCCCCAGTGGCACTGCAGTTTTCAAGCTCAGTAAAGAAACCTGCCATCCAACTGTGAAATCTGACTGGATCTGAACCAATTCATTTAGAAGCTACAAAGAGACAGTTCATGTATTTCTTCAAGTTAGAACTTAAGCCTGTTAAAAGTTTTATCATCTTTTATATCCAGCTTCCATCTGAATGGATTAATGCAGGTTTCAGATCCATCTCTGTCTTCATGAAAGGTAAGTTCATAATTCAAACTGTACATTGTTATGCATGAGTTAATATGTCATACTCTGGAAATATATGTTCAGAGTTATTACAGAGGATTTCCAAATATAGTCCAAGTAGTGAGTTAAAAATCAAGTGTTTGACTACACAGTGCACCATCAACAATTACAGAGGTATAAAGATGGCCTGATATTCTAACCCAGTGATTCTCAACCTTCCTAACACTTCAACCCTTTAATACAATTCCTCATGTTGTAGTGAGCCCATCACAAAATTGTTTTCATTGTCACATCCCTGTAATTTTGCTACTGTTATGAATCATAATGTAAATATCTATATGCAGTCCCCAGAAGGGTCTCCACCCATAGATTAAGAATCGCTGCCCTAACACAAACTGTGTCAGTCACACATTGCTCAGAACCCAGAAGACGGTGGTTCTGATAGGGAACCAAGTGAAGCAGACAAAAGAATCAGGGATTACAACCTATTAAGTTGCTCAAGTCTCACATCTTCGACCACAGAGTGTCAGAGCTGAAACGGACACTGGTGATCATGTAACATTCACATTTGGCAAACAAAGAAACTGAGGCACAGGCAGCCAGGGCCCAGCACATAGTAATCAACACTTAGGTTCAGCTGTGCCTTGTGATGAGCTGCCCTTCACTCTAATGGTACACATAAGGCAGGAGATTGCAACTTCAGTCTCTCAGTTTCTACGTTAATGTGAAGTGTTCAAGTACACATATTAATTACATGTATATAGAAATGTGAAAGCTTTTCCTCTTAGCACCCTATTTATAGCACAGAATTACCTTGCTGTCCTTCATCCCAGCTAAATGTTGGATGGCTCCAGATATTCCAACAGCAATATAAAGTTCCTAAAACAAGAGACCATATTATTAATATGCATTTATATTATATAACACTTTGAGGCAGAGTCTTAGTTATCCCAGGCTGTCTCAAACTCACTATCTAGCTGAAGATGACCTTAAAATTCTGATCCTCTAGCATCTGCTTCCCAAGTGCTGGTATTGTAGGCATGCATCGCCCCTGGTTTATAAAATGCTGAATTGAATCTTTGTTCAATATGGCTTTGTGCATGCTAGGTTAGCACTCTACCATCTATGTGCTACATTCCCAGCCATATAATAGTTTATAAAGTGTATACCATTAGCAATTTAAGTCTTGTGCAAAAGATACGTGAAATGAATTACCCAGCAGGCACCACTTAAATTGTGCTTTTCTTCTCCAATTTTTGTACTGTGGTTCTTTTTCTCGTGAGTCCCTATAGTAGTGATGGTATAAAACCACATGTATGCATCCATACACTGGGCACTTACAGTGCGGCAAGCACTGCTCAGCGTCTAGCTGCAACCACCCCAGTTTCATGCTGGCACCTATGGCACTCACTTGGGTATCACTATGCAACTCACATATGTTCTATCTACCCATTTGCAGCATGAACACATTGTATATTAACATATAAACACACATTCAAATGTATTAACATAGATTTTTTGCTTGTTTGTCTTCTCACAAAAGGATATTTGTAAAAATGGTAATTAGGAAATACTTATTAAACTTCCTATTTATAAAGGCCAGAAATACAAATTAGTGTCAAGAGGTTCTAAGTATGGCTGTGTTCAGACAGATGGGTGGATGGATGGGCGTGGATGGGCACACAGCAAACTTCTTAAAAGCACTGGGTGAGGCTTTCCAGAACATAACACAAAGGCTCTCACATGAGAGTTTCTGAGTAATGATGACATTTGCACTTCTTCCTGACCCTCTGCCCCCAATAATTCCAAGAAAATCATAGTCAACTACTGTTCTATCCCCTTATCTAAAAATATTTTAAAGTACCAATGTTTGAAAATTAAACTATCATCATGGAAGAGTGATTTAACAAGCGCTTAATTACAAGAGCTTAGTTGTTCTATTTTGTCTACTAAATATAGTTAAAACCTCAACTGAGAACCTTCTCCCACCCATAACCTGGCATGTCCTGGCTTGGGTGGGAGGCGCACTGACCACATAACCAGAATGTCACTACTTTGGGGTGAGTAACATACTCACTTTATTATTTACTTCAAAGCCACTGGCAGTGTCAGGTGGTCTCACCCTGTATTTCTATTGCTTATGATCTAATCTAACAACTGCTCACTATTCAAAAACCATTCAGCTGGGATACAGGAGTGATCCAGTCCTTCAGTGTTATACTTCACAATACCTAGGCGTATATGGGCATGCGTAGGTCACGTTCTCTCCTGGGGTCTCAGTCTTCTGGTGCTTTTCCAGGAGCACAAGGATACTCTCAAGAGTAACCAGAACTGAACACCACAGGCAGAGAGATCTCCAGCTCTGCTGCAGCCCCCTCTAGCATGTTGTTAGCATAACCATGAGCCTTCTTTTTAAGAGCCTAAAGTGCCCAAGTGCTTTCAGCACAATGCCTCCGTTTAACTTGGAAGCAGTCTTGTCTCCAGTGAGTTAATCAAGTTCAAAGGAGCTGAGCTTGTTTTCTGAGACAGCTGTACTAGTCTTTCCCCAAGTTTATTCTTAGAGAGACCATTACTATCAGTTGTTAAAAAAAAAAAAAAAAGTACTGTCAATGTGATACAGGTGGTTTGCCTCCTTTCCTCAAGCCTGCAGATAGCAAAAGCAATTTGCCTTAAAGATTTTGTATTTTGCCAGGTGGTGGTGGCGCACGCCTTTTTAATCCCAGCACTTGGGAGGCAGAGGCAGGCGGATTTCTGAGTTCGAGGCCAGCCTGGTCTACAGAGTGAGTTCCAGGACAGCCCGGGCTACACAGAGAAACCCTGTCTCAAAAAAAAAAAAAAAAAAAAAAAAAAAGATTTTGTATTTTGGGATGACAAGTCTATCATAGAAAATGAAAGTGAACAGCTAACACATGTTCTGTCCTGAATACACCAGTACTTGTACAGCTGGATTGCACCATGTGTTACCACACCCAGCTGATGTAATGATGTTAAAGCAAATTATTCAGATAGAAAGTCTCTCACTAGTCACTCTTCCTGATCACTCTTCTATGTAGACTCTCAAAGCAAGCATTGGAAAAGATCAATAGTTCAATAAATGACTCTTTTGACATACAAATTAAAATTCAACATATCTTAAAAGCTCCATTTGTAGCATGAAATGCTAATAAAAATGTTAGTTCATTTTGGCAGTAAATACAAGCATACCATTAAGGCTACTTTCAATTCTGCCTCCCATAAATGAATCCCATGGCCTTTTATCATACATGTATCAAGGAGACAACAGAATTTTGGCCAAAGCCAACTCAAGGCAGGTGCTTCAGGTTACAATATGACTCCCTATGATCAACACCCTAATGGAGTCATGTGGCCAATGGGACTTCATTTTGTTGTCTCGAAACCTGGTTCTTTGAGTAAAAACAAAAACCCTGAAATAAGAGCCCAGGAGGAGCTGGGCTTCAGGCTGCTGTGCTGAGTCCCGTGGCTCTCAGGCAGGAAAAGAAGCTTTCTTCTTCCTTTTAAAAAACATGTTTAGGCAATTAGACTAATATCCAAGGATGCTTCCTCAGGCTTCAGAAAGCATTTTCTGTGTTTCAATAATAATAATTAGTATGTACAAAACTCTACAGATGCTAATTTATGGAGCACTTCAGATACTGACTGCTTCACAACACAAGGCAATCCCTGCCCTGAGGCACTTTCCTTCTAAATCAGTAAAATAACTGGGAGAGAAAATGAGAGAAGATGTTGGAGGGAGAACAGTAATTAAGGTTCAAAAAGAGGGTGGGGTTAGAGACAGAAACATCCTGGAAGGAGGAGGGGGTATCCTGAAGCTAATCCTAGGGACTTTAGTAAATGTAGGAAGAGAAAAGGAAAAGAGGAAGGAGGGAAGGAAGGAAGGAAGGGAAGGGAGGACAGATAGAAAAAGAAAGAGTAGCAACAGAAAAACAGATTCACCACATGGCTGGTAGCAGTAGGGGTTGGTTACTATGTTGGGAAGTTCTAAAGCTATTGGGATAGAGAAGGGTCAACGTGATATGGAAGAGAGATGGCACCAAAGAAACCTCTAATACTTTTATGTTTTCCAAATGTTAAACTAAAAAAAAAAAACAAAACAAAAACCCTATGCCTACAGAACTCAAAGGCTGAAATATCTCAATGGAATGCCAAACACCAAGCCTCAGATGCTGCTTACAGACAAGCACAGAAGAGCAGAAGAACATACTGGGGTTAATATCCCCGGCTCCAGAGACTGTTCAGATCCAAATCAGTCACTTAACTTCTCTATGCCCCTACCACTTGTTTGTCTTAAAACTGGGATTGTAAAAATTCCTACTTCTTAAGATTGTTGTTGAGGGTTCAGTCTTTAGCAAAGTATCTGATTTTCAAGGTACACAGATGCACCATCTCTCACAGTCTGAAATCTGTTCAAACCTTAAATTCCTAACTTCACAGTGGATCTGGGTGGAGTACTCTAAGGTGGTCTTAGGACTACAGTTAAACAGGCTGTACACTGAGCAACCACTTAGGCCAGTCACTATTAATGTACACTTTTATTACAATAACTTTCCAACAGATGGCAGCACAGGAACTTGAGAAAAGGATTCTTTTATAATTCAAAGGAATTGAATGAAGTGAGGCAGCCCAAATCCTCTGTGATATAAATAATAAAACATGTAAATGTACCAGATCAGGAAAAAGTTCAATGGTGATAGTTAGGTGTTTTTTTCCTCTTTCTTTCTACTTTATATGTATACAGCCTCTGGCCTGAGGTCAATACTGAGAGTTTTCTTCAATCTTCTTCCCCTTTATTTTTGAGACAAGTTCTTTCACTAAGCCTGGAGCTAGATTTTAATTTGGCTAGGCTGGTTGGACAGCAAGCCTCAGGGATCATCCCATCTCTACCTTCTCTGCACTGGCATTATGGGTATGGCTTATTTTGTGCTACACATATATTTTAAATATATCCCTTGGGCACCTCATATTATCACAGAATGAATTTTGATCTCATCCTCCCCCCTCCCACATGTTCTCCTTTTTCTTAAAAAAAAAAAAAAAAAACCACAGTAAGTCAAATTAGTACTGCCTTACAGGACCATCTACTTACTGGAGCCTGGGTAGCCTCTCAGAAACCTCATCCTTGAAGAATAGTCATCAACTACCAGGTGCAGGTGGGAACCCCTCCCCATCCATGCTGAAATCCTGAGTGGCTTGATCTTGTCCAGATCTTGTGCAAGAAACCACAGCCACTGTGATTTCATGAAAACAGCCTTATCATGTCCAGAAGACACCTGCAGCTGTCTTCCCCAATCTCTGCCTCTTGAAATCCTTCTGCCCCCTTTTCTGTGATGTTCCCTGAGTCCTGAGGGCAGTAGGTATGACACAGATATCCACAGTCATTTATTCTCTGCATTTGGAGCTGTTTGTGTCTTTTGTTTTTTTTTTTTTTTTTTTTTTTTTTTTTTCGAGACAGGGTTTCTCTGTGTAGCCCTGGCTGTCCTGGAACTCACTCTGTAGACCAGGCTGGCCTCGAACTCAGAAATCCACCTGCCTCTGCCTCCCAAGTGCTGGCAACCACTGCCTGGCTTGTGTCTCTGTCTTAACCACTACCCACTGCAAAAAGTTTTTGTGATTAGGGTTGAGAGAGGTACTAATCTATGAGTATTTAGAAACAATTAGATACGACATCCATTCAGTAATAACAGTAGTAGATTTACCTCCAGGACCTATGACCTCCCATGGGTTCAGTATCAGGGATGAGCTGTGTCCTATGGAGTGGACCTTAAAGTGGTTGATTAACCAACCCTCCTCCTCTCACTCCATGATAGTCATGACACTACTATGCCAATATGCGGATCTTGCCAGGCCAATCATTAGGATAACTCTCTAGATAAGACCGTTGATGACTTTTCTCCTGTCAACCCTGTATAGCACCCTCTGACATTATAAAAGCTAGCCAGTAGGGAAGAAGCTTCCAGATTAGTACCACACCTTGATTTCTCCACATTCTGTGACCCAAGTATGTCACATCTTCCACATCAGGGTTGTACCATCAAGTTCTGTCAGGTAACCAAGAACAGTGGTAATAGCTTGAACTGTTTGTGTGTTGGGGTGGGACATTCCCCTGACCAACAACTGAAAGGAAGTCTCCCATGGGGTCTTTACATGTACACTGGGGCTTGAAATCAGGTCCTCATGATTGCATAGCAAGCACACTACAACTCAGCAATCTTCCCAGCTTGGTTGGCTGGTTTTCCTATTGATGTTGTTGAACATTACAAATAATATAAAGCTTGCAAGTTCTTTGCCCTTGTCCTCAAGAAGTGTACAGTCTAACAACACAGCTTAAGCAAACTCATAATAAAGGGGCAAAAACAAGAATGACAGTTCTGGCCTCTTTTATCAACTCAGTTCTTGACTGGCCACTAAGAAGTATAAAGGCCTTTGGGAGCAGAAGTAGATGGGGGTGGAAGGGGCATGACAGTGTTTTTCCCTTTTGCAGTCTATCTGACCCTACGTTCTTAGTCCTTCAAAGCAACACACGACTTTCAGAGTTCTAACTCAACTGAAGGAGGTCTCACTTAGTACTTCCACAGGAATCTCAGGACCCTGGTGAGTTCAATGATCAGTCAGGTTTGGCCTCTGTAGGAAGCATTAATATCACTGATTCAGATCTCAAGCTGGAACTCTAAAGGATGTAATCGGAGCCCTGCTTCTCCGGGAAGCTGAGTGCAGAGGCTAAAGGGAAAGCTGTCTCCTGCTTACAACACTGACTGTAGCCTAACACTATTAAGTCTAAAACAGAGATATTCAATATAGATACCTTGTAAGCCACATGTTTAAAATTTTTAGTCAGTCATGTTATGGTAAAAGGAAACAGCTGAGACTAATTTTAATAATATAATCTCAATTTAGACTAACCTCATTTCCAGTGGCAAAACCTTACAAATCCAAAATAATAACAGAAAAAACTAAGGAGGAGCTTTTCATAAGCTCTGCTAGCACACTGTGGGGTGTGGTCTAGAGACAGAACTGATGGCTGTTATTTGGTTCCAAAAAGTGAGGCCAATCATATAGCAGGTTATACACTGGAATTCTGGTGACATGGACCACTCTGAGAAAACCAAAGGTGGATAAAAATTCTACTGTCTTACTACAGGAAATACACTCTAAAAAGCAATTCTCCAACTAGTACATTTCATTTCCTAGTTTATATATATACATATACATATACATATACATATACATATATATATATATATTATATATATATCTTGTATATGTGCAAGCAGCTGGCTAGCACACTTACCACCTCATACCATCATGTTTCCCTTCTTTTTTTCAGAGATGGAATACACACACACACACACACACAGACAGACAGACAGACAGACAGACAGACACACACACACACACACACATACACACATATATATTCTAGTAGAATCTAAAGAATTTTATCCTTAAAACCTTATGCCCTCAAAATAAGGGCCTAAAGTATCAAAAAATTAACATGATAATTTAAAAAAATACCTGAAATGAAACACAAAAAAGGGCAGAGTGTATCACAACATGTGGATAAATCCTAAAGGGATGGCTACAAACATATTAGCCAGTTGAGTTAGAATTTTTGTCTAAATTCCTAAATGGTGCTGCAAGGAAGCTGGGATGAACTCTGATGCAAATTCTTAACACAATGTGTGTGTGTGTGTGTGTGTGTGTGTGTGTGTGTGAATGAAGCTGAAATTAAATTAGTTTATAACATGAACTCATGAATTCTTTTTTTTCTGGAACTGGGACAGAGTTCTACATGGAGCAGCTTCAGATCTGCCTTACTTTAAACAATGGAGAATGAAGAGATTTAAATATTTACTTTTTGTTTATCTGAAATATGGATATGAGCAAGATTGGTTATATCTAGAGCATTCAGAACAGAAAACTAACACAGTATTGTTTCTACTCTAAAATTTAATCAGGTTTTAAATTTCTTTTCTACCAACAATCTCCCTTTCTAGATAGTTGGGGGAAGGAACATGAAAAACTACATTTTGCCAAAGCAAAAAAAAAAAAAAAAAGTTAACTATACAAGTATACACTATACAAGCAGTTCTCATTAAATAAGTACAGACAGTCAATGTTATACACTCAAAAACAAAAGCCCCATGCTTCCTGAGACAAGAGCTTTGCAGAAGGGCATTTACTTCTCAGCTCTTTACTCAACAGTCTGGAAGCAGAGGCTAAGCAGCAACTGCTACAGCTAAACAGAAAACAGGCTACACGCCAGGTGAGGCTAGAAATGAATTTATCTCAGCAAATAACGGATGTATCTTTGAGGAACAGGTTGACTGAATCATAGTTTCTAATTATTGCAAGCCTCCTACGCATTAACACTGCTATATTTCATCCTCCTGCTGTTCATTTTAAAAAGCCAAACTATTTCTTCTGTTTGCCAAGTCGTGTTTAAGACTTCTTTTTGGAAGAGGATCCAAAACTGCAGAGACAACTATCTGTGGCTCTTTTCTCAAGCAGCTCTCCGCCTCTTCGACCAACCTGTCAGGCAGGGTTGTGGCTAAACTACATTTTACATGAATGGAAGTAGGACTCAGTTTCACTTAGAGCTGAAATTCTGTCCCATCCATGATTTTTCCATCAGGGTAACACCTTGTACTGAGACTGTTTCAAGGGTGACCAGGATTCAAAACTGTACGCCAATCACACAAATGAGCTGTTGGTGACACGCCAGCACTCATGCTGTGGATTATTATTTTATTTTACTGACTTACAATAACTCTACAAGGAAGGAACTATTCCCACTGTATAAGAGAAGGCAGACTTAGGCAGATTGCTGAGCTATCTGAACTTACAGCACCTTTACTAGGCAGGCTTTTATTCCTAGCTTTATTAAGGTATTGTTGAAGAATAAGTTGTTCATGTGGAAACACCTTGGTGTACACACTACTGTGTACTGTTGACCACAAGCAGCTGGCTAGCATGCTTACTGCCTCATACCACCATGTTTCCCTGCTTTTTCTTCAGAGATGGAATACTTAAGATTCACTCTCTTAGGGTCAGAGGAATAACTCAGGCATAGACAGTTGCCTACACATGCAAGGCTCTAGGCTTGATTTCTAGCACTGAAAAAGGATTTTTTTTTTTGTAATGTACTCTCAACACAGTTCAAGTATCTAACCTAATATTAATTACAGTCACCATTATCACCCTGGAATTAGATCCCCAGAGGGAACTTCATACCCTTTGGCTACCCTCTCCCCATTCATCCGCCACCTCCAACCCCTCTCTACTCTCAAGAGATAGGTAGGCTTCTTAACCTAAGTCCTTGATTCTAAAGTCAACACTGTTTCTACTATACCATGTATGACTAAATGAGGTTACAGTACCATAATATGCTTCAAGTGGAGTCATCAATTAGCAGAAACTACAGCAAACAATACACCTACCATAGAGAAAATCCCTGCAACGTTACAAGGTCAGGTGAGACTGACACACAGAAGTGGCAAGACTCTGAAGTTACTGCTATCTTTAGTGTTAATGATGCTTATTTAGTTTGTGAAGCCTACACTGAAAACTAGCTGATACTTTTTGGTTAACAATCAATAAAGTCAGTATCTGATTCCAAATAATCATTACGGGAAAATGTCTAGCAGCAAAGCCACTGAGTGGGGACTTCATGACTCAGTATACCATGTTTATGGTGTTTATAAGGGCCACAGGTTCTCCAAACCCTTAAACTCATATAAATCCCCCATAGTCTTTTACAGCTCACTTTCTCTTCCAAGAAGCCCTGGAAATTGGCATCCTCTCCACAACCAGCTGACTTACAAACGCAGAAAGCTGATCATGAACTCATGATGCCCCTGCCACCACCTTCCAAACTGCTAGGGTGATACCACCATGCTAGGCTCAAAGCTTTATGGGTTTTATTTATTTTTATTTACTTTTAATGTGGTATTAAAAATACTACATATGTTGGTATACAGGTTTAAAAAGTAAATATAAACAACAGAAGAAAATTTGCCCTTGATCTTTTTTAGTATTATTTTAGCTACAGGTTTCAATTACACAGTAAGTATAGGACCTGAAACAAGTTTTCCTTTAAAAAGTGTTTTCAAAATATGATTTAATTACTTTTCAATAAAATGATTTTCCTTTATCTAATTTTATTCTATACTAATTCATAATTTTTTCCATTTGGAGAAATATAATTTTAGTATATCTAAAATAACAGAAAGTCAAATATGACCTTGTATACGTTGCCAAATCTACTTATATGGTTAATTCATACTGAGATGCTTAAGTAGAAGGCTGGAAATACTTTGACTACTAAGACACACAACCAAGTCTATAATGAAGCTTTTCAACTTAGAAAGTCACATAGAAAGTTTATTTTGACCACCAAATTGTTATCAATTTCTTAATGGATCCGAATCAGAATATGTAGTATTGTACTTATCCATAAAATGTGGGAGCTATAAAAGACCACTGTGATTATCTATGTCATATACTTTAATCAATAAAAATAAGTGTAGGCTACAGAAAGGAACCCAGACTCTGACCTCCCAGCAGTATTCTTCCCATTTACCAAGCTGTTCTCTCCCCACATTTCTAAACTCAGGCTATTCTCAGTTTAGGAAGTGGGTTGAGCTGGTGTTGCACACCTGCAGTCACAGCTCTGAAGGGGTGGAAGCAGCATAATGCTTCAAGGCCAACAGCAGACACTGAAGGTCAGCCTTGTCTACATCTCGAGCTTTAAGCCTCCAACGCAAGACATGGAGACCCTGCCTCAACAACACACACAAAGGAAGGAAACATATACTCCTGCTCTCTGTGGTGGGGAGAACTATTTCCAAAATGCTGTTTGTCTTCTAATATCAATATATAGTTAAACTAAGTTGTTAACATTTTTTTTTTCTTTTTCATTTTGGTTTCCTGAAATAGGGACTTGCTTTTATTCTATGACACAGCTAACCTGGCTCTATGTATCCTAAATTTGCCTTGAGTGTATAATCCCTCTGCCTCCGTCTCCTAAGTGAGGATATGGCACTACAGGAGTACGGTACCATACTCGGCTTTAACTTTTTCTTGTGTGTGGTAGGTGTGTGTGTGTTTCTTTGGGCTCAAAGTAAATCTAAATACTGAATGTGTTAAATCCATTGACTGTATTTTTCTCTGGTATAGTGTCTTATTCTTTGACATTCAAACGCATAAATATTAACTTGAAGTCAAACACAAGAAATAAATTCAGTTTTATATGAAAGACCGTAAACTACACTGTGTTGGTTTTTCAGAATGGAAATTTACAAGTTTTATCCCTTTCAAGTTATCATTTCAAGATGGCTAAAGTAGATTTGCTATCTACTCTAATTGATTTTCATGTCAGCTGTTACATTAGGTTGACTATGTACAAGACATGTCAATCTATCATTCAGTAGATTTTAAGCAGATAAATGGGACAGAAGGGGGGGTGAATGTATATAATAGTCTCTGAAATTTAAATAGTTTAACTTTTATAATAAAGTGGTAATAATAAAAAAAAAAATTCCACTAATCCAACCCTTCTGGAATAACTGTAAAGAAGTCAGCCTGATAAATTTTAGCTGAGAAAATAAACCAAAGATATAAATAGAACTGCTAATTTTTGGCAACTGCACAACTGAACAACGTATACACGAAAACCACAAGCTACAAATGCTGCCCCTTCTCTTTGTCACTTAAGCTTCCTTGTAAGGGCTTTGATCATCCAGGCCTTGTAATTACCTTTTAAGAAGCATGCTCAGGGTGTTTTCTGGACTGCGGGTCCACACAGCATTTCTCTTTGTCCTCTTGGGGACAGAACATCAATTGCTTTCAGCCGAATGCACTCACATATGAATATTTTAGTACAATTTAATGCTTCTATACCAACCCCAAAGGAAAAGCACATCAATTTGTGAACACAGTTCTCTTAGAGCTAAAAGCCAAGCTAGATAATGCAGTATGAAAGCTGTTGTCAATCTTAGCTTTTTAGCAAGTTGAGGGCAGCCCATCCCATAAACTCATTCCCAGTTGTATACAAATAACTCGAGAAAGTTTGTTTCCACACTGACTTTTCAACACTATCAAAATTTCAAAACAAAGGTCAGAAATAAAATGTACTGTCTTGGTAAATTCTCCTAAACTGCTTACTCATCTGGTAACTTTGATTCTGTTCACTTAATCTCAGAATTATAAACAGGAAGTTGATTTGTCAGTAAAATATCAAAATATAAGCAAAGTAATTCACATGTACTAAGATGCTGCACTAAGTCTAAGGACATCGCCTCTGGCAACAGATAGTAGATTCTCTAATGATTACAACATGCTTATGTGTTTGGATGTTAGGAAGGTCAGGTCAGCATAACAAACAGATCACTGAGTGCACTCCAGAGGAGTAACTACTCCCAAATACATCAAGACTTAGAAAGTCGTATTAACTAGATCTAGTCACAATGGAAACTTAAAACTGTGAACTCCAACCAAGTAATACACCATAATAAAATCCAATGAGCTTGACAAATATCAGAGAAATGATTTAATGATTGTTCATGATTTCAAACAACAGAATCTCCTAAGAATCTGTAGGGGCTGGGGAGGTGAACCAGTGTGTAAGGGCACTTTCTGTAAAAGCAAAAGGATCCAAATTCAAACACAAAGTACTCATGTAAAATCTGGACATAGTCCATGCACCCTGTAACCCTAGCACCAGTTACTGGAGACAGGCAGATCCCATGCTTGTTGGCTAGCCAACATAGTTAAAAAGAGGGAACTCCAGATTCAGTTGAGAGGACCTGTCTCAAACATTAAGGTGGAAGACCAATAAAGAAAAACAGACATCTCCTTCTGGTCTCTGCAAACACATATAGGATGTACACCCTATGAATTAGCACATGTGGGAATATACACATACATAGATTATACAAAAAAGAATTTGTAATACTTACTGTAAAATTATCTAGGGCACAGCATTTGCAACATTCCAGGCAGTTTATGACATATACACATGGAATCTCTCATTTAACCTCTTTTACATCTATTAGCTCACTTATTATTTCTCTCCCTCCCTTCTTCCTCTCTCCCCTCTTCTCTCTCTCTCTCTCTCCTCTCTCTCTCTCTCTCTCTCTCTCTCTCTCTCAGATAGAGTCTCACAGCCTGGCCTAGAACTATGTACAGCCTGATAATCCTGCCTCCATTTTCGAAGTACTAGGATTAAAAGTACATGGCACTATTCCAAACCCTCAATTTGCACATTTTGTAATGCAGGTATCACTACCATTATCCAAATAAACAACCAAATCAAGAATTTACATGAGTATGCATTTAAGGTGCTTATAAACCTAAGTGAGATTATACAATCCACTCAGCAGCTATCCCTTAGCCACTCTCCAGACAGGATCATACATTATATCCATACTGTATAACTGCAAGTAAAGAGAACACAGACAAATATATTTTGAGATGTCTTTGCATATTACTTTTTGATTCAAGGCTTTAGACAATGGTTAAAAACCACTAATTCTAGTACTTCAGGACTAGAAGACAATCATCTCTTCTTTGGATCTGAGAGATCTTCTACACCTTGTTTCTAATTATCCTGACACCATTGAAAAGTTAGTACAGCTTCCTATCCCTAACATACAGGCTATCTATAAAATACCTATTATAAAAGGGGTCAAGTGTGATATATTTATGTAACAGAATACTGCAAGTCAGTGAACAAACAAAAAAAGCTGCCTGCATTTACATATATAATTCTCAAAAATAAATTATCTAGGCATAAAGAACCAATATAGTGTGTTGTTACTGATATTAAAAAACAAAACAAAATTGTGTGTTGGTGCTTTTCCTTAACACATTATTATACAGATAAACTATCACAAGTATAAAATCTCTAAGGGATGTGAACATCTCAGTAGTACTTCAGAAGCAAACACATCAGGCATCATTGAACTTCAGAAGTTAAAGGACATCTGTGAGGCCCTCTTTTTAGTTTTTCATCAATTTAAAACAAACTAGAGTCACGGAGAAGACGGGTGCTCAGCTGAGCAATGGTTTCCATCAGACTTCCTGTGGGCGTACTTTAGCACATTTCCTTAAATAAAGATTACTAGGGAAGCAGCAAAGCCCTCTGGTCAGTGCTTGCCTGGGCTGGTGGTTGTGGATTGCATAAGAAAGCAAACAGAGTGGGCCAGTAAGCAGTGTTGTCTCATGAGTGTTGTCTCAGTATTATCTCTGATTCAGTTTTTGACAGAAGGTTTCTGCATGAGTTTCTAACTAACTTTTTTCAGAGATAGACTGTGCCCTTGGAGTTGTATAAGAAATGCACAAAATAACAACACAAAATAAACTAAACATCCTACAAATTCCCCAGTTTCAAATTCTAGAATCATACCTTTAGATATCAATTTGTCAAAAGGAAAAAAAAAAAAAGCTACAGAAAAGGAGTAAACAGAGGAAAAACACTGAGCCCATGGGAAGTTCCAAAGGAGGCAGGAAGGATGAGCTCCAGTGAGCAGGTACAGTACTAGCACCAAACAAGGAAAGGAGAGTGTTCTTCTCTGACACAGGGATAAGCTGGAGCTGTGTCTTGTATGGTTTTGCTCTTACATCGAGTATATTTGTTTGCCTTTTTTGTCCTAGATAGGTCGTGTTGACCCTGTGCTGTGGGCTCTAATCATCCTGCAGAGGGAGAGAGCTGAACTAGCACCTCTATATACTTACTCACCACATGACTGCAGATCTAGTCTTTCTAATAAAATTCATTTGAAGAAGGGTTTGACAACTTAATTGCCAGACTGCAGTTTTACTATAACATAAACCTGAGTAGCAGACACAGAACCAAATAGTTTCTGCCTCTCTGGGAAATGCACTTACCATACAATTGGCCCACACTGGGGGGCATCATAAAAACAACCCTATAAAACTACTGCCCTATTTATAGTAAAGATATTGTTGTGGATGTCAATCAATAGTGTCTTCTTTCTATGGACTCAAGGGATAGGTCTCTGATCTTGACAGCAGGCCAAGTGGTGTTTCCCATGCACACTTAGCTTGCTTACCTTCGGGACACTGTACATCGGGCACTGATCTTGTTTCCTAATATGAACTGGCGTCTAGAAAGCCTAACGCCAAATTTGTAGCCCACGTCTAGAGAGGGCCACGGAGCTTTCCAATCTTTTTTCATTTGCTACCTGAACTTTCTCAAAACTATTTCAAGTGTCACCTACCACAAACAGACTGGAAAAGCTTGCCTGTCATAGGTAGGTAGTAGGAATAGGGTCATGAATACTGAGAAAACCTAAGACTGAAGCCAAATACAAACCCAGCACTACTGCTCTCCACAACCAAGAAAGCAAAGGCTAAAGAGGTACGACAATGCATGCACACTTGGCTCAAAGGTAGATTCTGTACTAGGGGCCAGAACTAATAATGAATATGAAGATAAATGATAAAGTTGGAATATTAAAATACAGAAAATGGGACACTGGAAAGATGGCTCATTGGTTAAGAGCAGACTGCTCTTCCAGAGGTCCTTATTTCCAGAGTTCAATTCCTAGCACTCACATGGCAGCTCACAATTGTGTGTAATAGGATCTGATGTCCTCTTCTGGTGCGCAGACATACATGCAAAGTACTCATATGCATAAAATACATAAATAGAAAAATTTTTAAAATATAAAAAATGAAAATAAAAGCACAAACAAAAATTTGGAAATTAAATACAACTATATAGAGCTGGAGCTAGAGAGAGGGCTCAGCACTTAAGAGCACTAACTGTCCTTCTGGAGGCCCTAGATTCACGTCTCAGCACCCGCACGGCAGCTTACAACAGTCTGCAGCCCTAACCCCAGGAGACCCACACCATCTCTGGCTTCCTCAGCACTAGGCAGGCACAGGGCTCATACATACATACGTACATACGTACATGCAAAGCATCCATGCACATAAAATTAATTTAAAAAATAGGATAGAGCTGGGAGTGCTGACATACACCTTTAATGCCAGCACTTGGGAGGCAGAGGTAGGTGGATCTTTGAGTTCAAGGCTAGCCTGATCTACAAAGTGATTTTCAGGGCAGCCAGGGCTACACAAAAAAACCTCATCTTGGAAAAAAAAAAAAAAGAAAAGAAAAAGAAGGTGGTAAGTGATAGAGGAAGACACCTGTTGCCCACTTACTCAGACAGACCACACACATACACACACAGACAACACACACACACATACACACACACACAGGACAACCCCACACACCACACACAAACACACCACAAACATACCATACATACCAAACACACACACACCACACACCACACACACACACCACATACACATACACACACAGATGAACACAGGCTATCACCTACATGTGCACACACAAAGTAATAAATGTAAAAAGAAAATTAATAAATATAACTGTACTTCATATGAGAATACTTCTTTTTTTCCATTTTAACTTTTTTTATTGGATGTTTTATTTATTTACAATACAGATGTCATCCCCTTTCCTTTTTCCCCTCCCTAGAACCATCCATCCCATCCCTCCTCCTCTTTATTGCTTTTATACCATTTTAATTACATGCATATATTAAGGTCAGTTCTAGGTTGAGGGTCTAGCAATACAATAGATGCAAATAGTCAAGGAACAAGCAAGACAATAAACACAAATAGTCAAAGAACAAGGCATTAAACCCAATTAAGTGAACACTCCCATGAACACTGCTTCTAAGGGCTTATCAGGAAGACCAAAGTATTTGAGCCTACTTCCTTGTCCTAGCCTAAATCATTTTCATGTCTGAAGCCTACTTCCTTGTTCTAGCCTAAGATTTAGATTCCTACTTGAAATTACTTCTTTGTTCTAGCTTAATGTCCGATTCCTGCCTGAAGCCCACTTCCTTGTCCTTGGCCAATGTCATATTCCTGCCAAGCAGCCCATTTCCTTGTCCTTGGCCCATGTCAGATTCTTGTCAAGCAGCCCCAAAGGCTCTCTGCCTCTCCCCCTTTTTTATTTCATTAACAAGACTGAACCTGTCTTAGGTCATTCTGACAAGAATGCCTTCCTTACCCATCATGGAATATGCATTATCCAAAGCAATGCACTTCTGTCTTAGGTTGGTAAGGCTCTGTGCAGAATCTTACCCATCCTTGGCTTGCCAGCCTATTCATTTAATAACTCTGTCTGGGGGTCCATTTTCAGGTTCAAGCCATGTACTTTGACTGCCAACATGCTGATGTTGTTAAAGACAAGCTTTAACACAAGGGGCAGGAATAAAAGTATTTCCAGGACAAAAAGGGCTAGTATGATCAAGCTATATGTGCCATTCTTGAAGATTGACAGTTTTAAATACATTAATTGCTAGCACCACTACTTCTGCAATTGCTGAGACACAAGAAGTTTAGACAGCTACTTTTGTTAATCATTTAGCAAAAAATGTTACTAATGTGTAGAATATACAAGAGGATTTAGATAGGCATTTGGAAGAACAGATTAATGCTCTTTATCCTATTCAAATTATTGGAAAGAGGTTCAGAATTTAAGAGTAAGGAGCCAGCCGGGCGGTGGTGGCGCACGCCTTTAATCCCAGCACTTGGGAGGCAGAGGCAGGCGGATTTCTGAGTTCGAGGCCAGCCTGGTCTACCGAGCGAGTTCCAGGACAGCCCGGGCTACACAGAGAAACCCTGTCTCGAAAAACCAAAAAAAAAAAAAAAAAGAGTAAGGAGCCATCTCGAGTGTCATGCCAAATACCATTGGATTCATGCTCTAAAATTTACAGTGGTAGTCATTATAATTAGGAAGAAGTTTAAAGACACTTGCAGTGTATTTGACATAATTTTAACACCTCTCTGGATGTTTTAAAGATCCATAGTGAGCTTATGAATTTCAAGAATGCTGCTCTGCTGAGCGTTGATGCAGTAGATACTGCAGATAAAATTACACATGGCCTGAGAATATGTCTAGTCTGAAAAAATTACACATTGTGGTATTCAGAGGCAAAAAGCCAAAATGTTATATATAATGTAAAACAGTTCAGAAAATAATTTACACATGTACATTGTATTATTTTTTAGTTTTATTTTCCTAAGTTTAAAATTAACTCCAAATCAAAAGTTAATTAGAAATAAAAAGTAGTCATTGCCACAACAGTAAGCTATGAACTAACCAGTGGCTTCCGATCAAATCTTCATCCTGTGAGAGTGTGAAGTTGTAATGTAAAAACACTGGAAACTGTCAGGCAGTGGTGGTGCACACCTTTGATCCCAGCACTTGGGAGGCAGAGGCAGGTGGATTTCTGAGTTTGTCAACCTGGTCTACAGAGTGAGTTCCAGAACAGCCAGGGCTACACAGAGAAACCCTGTCTCAAAAAAACCAAAAAAAAAAAGAAAAAAAGACACTGGAAACTGTTTCACACTTTGTAATTTGTTCTGAATGACCCAAAAAACCCTATGTAACTAAATTCATGGCATATTTTGGGTATTATATTTTCTCAAATTAATAAAGAAAATAAAACAATTATTTTGTACAAATAAAAAAACTGACTTTATATGGTCTAAACTTGAAGCAGAGCACTTCTGGCTCCTTACAACCAGAAAAAACACTGGTGATACTTTCCAAAGATGTTACAAAACTGCCAACAAGTCAAAATACCGAATATTCTAATAACAGAATGAGAAAAGAAATAAAGCCGTGAAATGTTCAAGTGGCAAAATGGGCCCATTTAATAAAAATAAATGAATATGTTGTATTTCGTTTTAAAACAAAGAATGTTGCATTAGTATTAGTGATAATATATTTAATAGCACACAGTTCAAATGGGTGGAGGTGGTGAGAAATTTTGAATGTTCCAAAGTATAATTCTTGCCAATTGTGGGACATGGCTGCCAAAAACCTAATGCAATATTAAGTAGCACTAATTAAAATATTATTTGGGGTGATAATCACCCAACTCCACAGTAGTCAGCAACCATCTGAAGTAATATATTCAATTCTGGGCCTCAGGTTTCCTTATAGTCCTATGGGAATAGCTCGTATCAGACTTATCTTCCTGCTAAAACAACTATAAACCTGGTTCAAATACATACAGCAACTGTTTAAATATGTTGGAAATCAATACTGACAGGTAGAATTTGAGCAGTCAAAATTCTGTAGGGGAGGGAAGCATGCTAAAGGGATAAAGGCCAATCAGAAATAAAGCTCTTTAGATAAAAAATGCAGTCTGAAGATATGTGGCTACCACACTAGCTGGAACTGTGGAGAAAGTTCCAGAGAAGAGCAAACCACAAGGGAGAAACACAGACTCTGCAAATAAATTCCATTCATGATGAGAGCTTGCAGCAAATTAGACATAGCAAAGAAGTTCCTCAATTAGATATCATCTCAGAAAAAATAAATAGGCACACCATAGATGTGGAGAAAGTAAACAGGAAACTTACCAGTAGACTTTATTTTAAAACTTCCATAAATCAATAATAAAAAGCAATTTAATAAAAGCAAAAGATTTCAATAAACACTTTTTTTTTTTCCAAGACAGGGTTTCTCTGTGTAGTCCTGGCTGTCCTGGAACTCACTCTGTGGACCAGGCTGTCCTCAAACTCAGAAATCCGTCTGCCTCTGCCTCCCAAGTGCTGGATTAAAGGCATGCACCACCACTGCCCGGCTCAATAAACACTTTTTTAAAGAATATACCTAAATAGCCAGTAATACAACAGTTACCCTATAATCCTAAAGTTCCTCATATGAAGGTAAGATTAAGAATCTAGGACTGAAGGACTCATGACAGATAGATGTAATATGTGATTCTAAACTAGTATCATTTGCTATAAAGGGCACTAATGAAATAACAGGCAAAATACAAATGGAGTCTGATAACTAGATGGTATTATGTGTCAATGTTAATGTTCTGACTTAAGAGGCTGCAGTGTGGCTGTGTAGGAAAATGTGTGTGTTTGAAACTGTGAGGGCGTCATATCAACAACTTATTCTCAAATGGTCACACAACAATAAAGTTTTGTTCTATACTTGCAAATTGATTGTTTCCCAAAAAAGATTTTAGACCACAGTGTGTGTGTGTGTGTGTGTGTGTGTGTGTGTGTGTGTGTAAATATATAAAATTTATACATCCATGTTTGTAATGGTCGATCTTTATTGTTACTGAAACAGAAGCAGGCCTTTGTGAGGGCTTTTGATAGTATTTCCAGAAAGGCTTAGCAGAGCAGAGAAGTCTCACTCTAAAAGTGGATGGATGATACTAGCCCATGGGCCAGGATTCCTGACAGAATGAAAAGAGGAAAGTGAGATGAGCACCAGCATTCATCTCTGTTTCCTGACTGGATTCAGGGTGACTTTACACTGGATTCAGTCTTCCTCAAGATGATGGAGTGGACCCTGAACTGTGAGCTGAGGTAAACCTTCCTTCCTTCAGTTTCTTTTGTCTGGTATTTTGCCTCACCAAAAGGACAAGTAATTAGCATAGTGCCCAAATAGAGAGTTAATACATTACAGTTCCCTGATGGGTTATAGGAGCAGTATCATTGAAGCATGTAATGTTTTATCTCCTCATGAGCAAAATTCAATAGTTCTATATTCTAAGAGTAATGCTGAATAAAGCTGACTGCATGAAACTTATTTTCAATACAAGAAAGGATGCCACCAGCCACTCCCTGCACTCTGCTCCTATTTAATAACTATGAATGCCCCCTTTCTGTCACAGCAAGTCTGCTTGCTACTTCAGAGTATACACTGAATTTCTTATAAAAGTAGTTTTGATTGGGAAGCTGTTGATCTTTTATGAATTCAAGCCTGAATGTGTCTACTCACATAAAACTGTACATGCAATATTTCCACAAAAAATATATGTGTGCCACACCTAATTAAATGTCATGGATGGCTCCAGCTCATCTGCTCAATAAATCCACTTTCATAGCCAGACTAATGTGGTATGACAAGCAAGTCAGTCACACAGTGCTTTGACTTAATTTATGAATAGTTTTAGTGCTTATAGTCAAGTACTGAGACCGTCTCTGCTTCAAGTAATCTAAGTAACACAAAATATATTAACCAAAAGAAGAAAGATTGCTTCATTGAACTTTGTTAAAATGAAACATTTCTTCTCATCAAAAGAAAAAGAACAAGAGAATCCTAGCATGAGGAAAAAGAATTACAGTAAGTAGCTGAAAAATAATTTGTATACAGACTATATACAGAAGCTCCAGAAAGAGACAATAAAAAAGAAACTATCCAACTTTAGAAGGACAAATATTTCAAAACAAGCTTCAAAAAGAAGTCTTAAAAGAGTTGGGGAGGGGAAAACGTGACCAAAATATTTTGTATGAAAAGGTTTTAAAAGATTATCTTGAAGTCATCATCTAATAAACTAGGGTACTAGGAGATCTTAATGGATGTGATATAATATCTTGTTTTGAAATAACAAAAAATACTTTGTTTTGAGTTACATAAAAATATTTTCCTCATGTCTCATGCAATATAAATTTAAACTGAAAATGATTCAATACATTACTTATGAAACATGAATGGTCAGGAGATGTTTTAAAAGACTCAACTTTCAAGTCAACATTTCCTGTATTTCCCTTTTAAGTTCTGCAAAGGGTTTTAGAATATTGTATCTGGCTAGGTATGATGGCTGAAGCCTGAAATGCCAGCACTTGGGAGGCTAAAGCAAGATGACTGCTAAGCTCTTGGGCAACTGGACTACAGACTGAGATTCTGTCCCATTCTCTTGGCAAAAAAGGAATATTCTAGTAGGACTTATCTGTAAAGATCAAAATTCCCTGAAATTCATGCAAACAGATAAAAATGTAGAACTAAACTAGGTGCTCAGGAGCACACAAGACTATAACTGTCATTAGTAGTTTCTAATGACAAAGGTCTAACGAACATAGACTCAATTAAAATAGGCTAGTTGTGTTAACTGCTTTTATACTTTATGGACAATAAATATTATCAATGTAAATTTATAATAGCAACAATACAATAAGGTAGGAATGTAGATCAGTGAACTAGCACTTGCCAAGCAAGTACAGAGTCTTAAGTTCTCTCTCTAACACACCATACACACAAAATAACAACAAAAGAAATTACAATAATAACACAACATTGTGACCTCATACTGCTTTAAATCTTTTATGAAAATAATTCCTAATTTTAAAACTGCTAAGCATTTTATTAAGATCAAAAACCTCCAGATCTTGTGAGGACACATTCACCATCATAATGGTTAGCTGTATAAAATCACTGAGTAAGACATAAATCACTGAAATTACTGTCCAACAAATACATACAGTGCTGATCCCCACAGAATTCTGCAGGGCATATTTTATTGCAATACTTACTGGAGCTACTATTTTTCCTGTCTGACCAACTTGCATGTCATTGGGAACAAAGCCAGCATCAACAGCAGCACGAGAAGCACCAACTGAAAGAGAGGAAGTGTCGTATTTTCAAGTTCTATTATTCAGCTAGTGAGATAGTCACCAATAACTACAAAATAACATCCTAGTATTTTACAGTAAAAAAGTACTGTATAATAGAACTCACTTTTGAAAAAAAATCCTGATTAATGATTTGTAACTGATCAAGGATTCTAAACACTAAAAACAAGTACTTTTTTCAAGAAAATAATTTTCATTGTGTGCTATACTCACAAATTTGTTTTTGTTTGTTTGTTTGTTTGTTGAGACAGGGTCTCTCTATGTAGTCCTGGCTATCTATGTAGACCACACCGGCCTAGAACTCACAGAGATCCTCCTGTCTCTGCTTTCTGTATATTTGAAGGCATGCACCACTACTCCAGTTATAAATTTCAATTTTTGTATTTGGTTCGCTTCTGATATTTGTTTTCTTTTCAAAAAAGCATCCATAAATTCTATATTATAATCTACTTAAGGAATATTACACAATGTCCCTTTATATACTAACTTTATAACTTGTGAAGAAATTGCTGTATATTATTACCTCTTATGATCAGATAAACTCATATTTAATACAAGATTGAGGTTTAACAAGTATCTCATATTAAATTTATAAATAAAAATGTAACTAGTTTCTTCTCCATAGAAGATCTATTCTTAGGACAGAACCACCTCTTCTGGAGAGTGAAGGAAAAGAACTCAAGGCATTCTTTCTGTATACCGTTGCATTAATTTACTCTTCTTGTTGTAGTTTCCTAAGATGATTAAACTTAGCCAGCCTTTCTTTTCTACTACATATTTAGTACTATAAATCTCCCTGTAAGAGCTCATCCTGGTGATACAGATCTGTACTCCTAGCTATGTGGGAGGCTGGATCAAAAGGATCACAAGCACTTGGGAGGCAGAGGCAGGCGGATTTCTGAGTTCGAGGCCAGCCTGATCTACAGAGTGAGTTCCAGAACAGCCAGGGCTATACAGAGAAACCCTGTCTCGAAAAACCTAAAAAACAAAACAAAACAAAAAGGATCACAAGGCCAGAATGGGCAAGGTAGTGAGACTATCTCAAAGATTTGAAATTTAAAAATAAACCAATAAGTAAATAAAAGTGGGGAGAGGGCATGTAGACATAGCTCAGTAGTGGAGCTCCTGCCCACCGTGTGAGAGGCCCTCAATTCACTGCTCAGCACTGAGGATAAATTCCCCTCCCCCACACCTTTGACTTCACTGTACCAGACACCTTTTTTTCATTCAGCTCAAAATATTTCTTTTGAGATGTTTTCCTTTACTCATACGTTATGTAGAAATGTGGTGTTTAATCTCTCCATGCATCTTGGGATTTTTCAGTTACATTTCAGTTACACACATCTGGCTCAAGCTAAAAACAGAATAAGAGCCCTACTTCTTTACAATGAAGGAGTTTTATGGTCCCAAATGCAGTGTTCCTGTCAGCTTGAGAATTTGCTGTTGTGTAACAAAGACATCAATAGATGTTAATTCAATCCAGCTAATTGCTGAATTCAACTGAGTTTCCCTGTCAGTTCTATACATTCCATGGGTACAGAATTCTGGGTCGCTGGGGTTTTTCTTCTCAATACTTGAAGTCTTATACCCCATTCTCATCTTACTTACATGATTTCTGAAAAGTCAAATTGACTTATCTTTGCTACCTTTATAAGGTAAGACTTCTTTTTCTCTACTTTGGTTTCTTTTAGAATTTTTATCTTCATTTTGACTTGTTATAGCTTGGAACTTACACATACACACTGGGGTTTTCTGTGCTTCCTGGATCTTTGCTTGGGTACAGCGTGATCCCAGAACCTCTCATGCTTTGCTATACCAACCCCTCCTGTTCTTCTCCACCTCCATCTTACCCATCACTCTTCAGTTGTAGTCAGTTTTTGCTTTGGTTTTTATCATATCATTTATACTTCTTAAATGTCTTCGAGGTCCTGGATATTTGAGTGCTTCTTTCTAACTCTTCTTATCTTTCTTTGCTTTTTAGTTTTAACCATGTCTGTGACACACCTTTAGGCCCAGATACTCTTTCCTCATCCTTCCAGTTTACTATGCCTATAAGATGCAGTCATTTCTGTTTCCATGGGTTATTTTAATCTTTATCCTTTTTTTAGTTCTTTCTCACAATAAAGAAAAGCAGTGTGCATATGTAAGTTCATCAGGAATCAGAGCATGTGTGGAGGTGGAGAACAGCTAGCAGTAGTCTGCAGTAGGCTCTGAGGTTTGCATTTCAGTACTTTACAAATCAAAACTAGATAAGATTCTTAAGAGCTGGCAAATGTAAAACTGCCACACACATTATTCAAAAATTACTAGGATACCCCACCCCCCTTTATAGATGTTTCAGCTTCTTTTGGAGGTCTAAGAAAAGAATGTAATAATGGTTAAACCTGGAAATCAAGTTAAGCAAAATAAGTCAGATACAGAAAAGTAAATATCTTATGTTTTCTCTCATGTAGAATCTAGATTTTAAAAGTAAAGACATGGAAGTAGAAAGGGAATTATATAGAAAGAGAAAGAGGAAAAAGAGGAAGGCAGAAAAGAAATAAATAATGGGGTAAATATGATCAAAGTATGTTAAGTACACTAATAGAAATGCCACAGCCAAATGCTACTTTGTATAAATGATAGCCAAACAATAAAGCTAAGTCAATGACGGAAAAGTAGAAAGCACGATTACCTGAAGTTTTGGAGGACTTATATATAAGCATAAGGAAAAACACTTGCGGCGAAAAGAGAACATGATGCTATGAAGGACAAGGATCCTTACCTGCAGCGTGCAGTTGATCTGCCAGGTCATACAGCAGTTTAAAGTTCTCTCCACTCTTCAGGCCCCGACCTAATTTAAAATAAATAAGTAAGTAAATAAATAAATAAATAAAATCATGTACATTCAAGTTGCACTCTGCAAAATGTTTGCCATTTTATATACCCAACCTAATGTCCATATTACAAACTGCCACATTATGCATACCAACTCCTCTACGAAACCTTTTATGACTTCTATGAAGCATTCAGCATTGCAATTATTTAACTACATAAAGGACACTATGACATCTACAGTTCTCCACTAGAATGAAAACACTTTAAATCCAAGGTGCTTGATCCACAGCTCTCTAGGTCATGTCTGTGGGATCAGCAAACTCTCACCAGCATTTGGTAAATATTCCCTGCATAACTAAACAAAACTTCTGGCTAGATTTCAAAATCCTTGACAGCAAACACACTCTACCTATTCTTTTCATTTCTCCAGGAAATGAAAAAGCAAAAGGCCCATCAAAGATAACATATGGACTAATATTTCCTGAAAATACAAGCTGATATACAAGACAAAATATTAAATTGTTTTCTCTGAATACCATTTGAGCAATAGATGTATGTTGAGAACATTAACTATTTTTTTTATTGTTTAATTTGGAAAGATTTTAAAATCACATCAAAAAGAAAATAAATAAATAAATAAATAAAATCACATCAATCCTTATCCTGTCAGTCAGTCAGTCAGTCGACAACCTACAAAGGAGCATAATATAATATACTAAAAGGTGTTAAGTCTTAAACCACATTCAGGTTCTGATATTAACTGTGAAGGACTTTCCAAGTGTCATCCACATAGACCAGTATAGCACTCAAAGTCATTAAAAGTAGAATGGAGCAGGGGATTTATATACAATTCTGAGCTTCTAGCCACTTTTTCTACAATTCAGAAGCCAATCAAATGCCACAGAAAAACATGGACATCTGTAAAACCAAGATACCGTGTGGCGGAGATGTGCAGATGAGATTTGTGCCCTGCTTCCCAGTGCCAGATGTGAGACAGGAAGGCCCTATTCTATTTATGGTCTAATTTCATATTTCTGGTAAAATATGACTAATACTTGTAATTTACTAACGTCTGTCATTTGTAAGGAAAAAGTAAAACCAAACACTCTAGACTACAGATTCAGCTCAGTAGTATAGAGCTTGCTTACCAGGTACAAGAACCACCAAAACCTAAATAGAAGTCTGTTCTTTAAATGAGGTCTGTGTACTACATAGCTTATGTCATCTTTTAAATTACTATTGCACTTACCACCAGACACCACCACTTTGGCCCCAGTTAGTTCTGGTCGGTCACTTTTTGTTAATTTTTGGTCAAGCCACTCGGATATTCCCACTGATGAAGAATTTGGTGCTGCATACATTGACAAATTAAAAATGATGATGAATTTAAGTATTACGCATAATTATTTTTAAGACCAACACATAAACATCCAATTCTAGGAAACTTAAGTTCCTGCATTTTCACAGTCTCCATTTCATTTTCTTTAATTAAAAAGCATTAAGAGGGCATGACTCTTTTGAGAAGTCGATACTACTCATTAAGTTCATGTGTAAAAAGCAGAATAACCCCGGGCGGTGGTGGCGCACGCCTTTAATCCCAGCACTCGGGAGGCAGAGGCAGGCGGATTTCTGAGTTCGAGGCCAGCCTGGTCTACAGAGTGAGTTCCAGGACAGCCAGGGCTACACAGAGAAACCCTGTCTCGAAAACAACAACAACAACAACAAAAAAAACAAAACAAAACCAGAATAACCCATTCTCTCTAGGGTGCAAATAAGATGGCAGACATGCTAAGGTGGAAGCCCTATTGCTACCACTATTACATTCCTCTATTATGCTGACTCACTCAAATGCCACACTAGGAAACAGTAATGAGAGTGACAGCCCTAACACACACCTAACAACTTCATCATAACTGATCTTCTCTCCTACTCTTTAATCTACCAAAGTGATTATCCTGTACCAAGATGACGTAAAACAGACATAAATTGTAATTATTTTATAACCTTAGAATATGGGTCAGTTGAATATTTACTTTGCACTAGAAATTAAAGTAGATGTCACCCCTTATTCTAATCTAAGCTAAACAAACAAGAAATGCCACCCTATCAAAAAGGCTCATATGAATACTTACCCTTTTCTGAACTGGCACTACCTCCACTTGTTGCTGCAGCCTCAAAAGATGTTCCTCGAACAGAAAACACCTTTACTTTCTCATCACACTTCACTGTACACAATGCATTTCCTGAAACACAAATTTTATTATGAGGTAGGAATGCCAAAAGTATTCCTCTCAGGCTCAGAATTTATTTTACAAAGATGAGGCAAAAATAACCATCTGGCAAGTTGTTTCCTACCCCTGCTAAGTCTAGGAGAGGAAGAACACCAGAGTGAAGACCGTCACCAGGGACCACCTGTACAGCTCTGGATGTCTTTTAAAGCCAGGGTTACTGCCTGGAATCAACAAACTGAAGCAGGTGGCTGCAGTGAGAGGGTACCTCTCAGCAGAGAATGGGAAGGAAGCTTCTTTCTCCCAAACCAACTCTATCAGTAACCTAAAAATATGAGCTGCTATACCTTACTACAAATGCAACTGCTATACATTCCAAAGAAATGTACAATGTAAAAGCGTGACAGGACGTAAAATACAAGTTTAGAAGAACCAAAGTCTTAAAAGAATTAGACATCTTGCATTCCAAGTACTGACACTATGACCAAATACTTGAACATTACTGAAGATTGCAGGTCTGATGGAACATACAACAACTTTAACCAGAACAAAGGCAGTAACCGAAATTGCTGCCTTCTCTAGCCCCACTGGAGATTAATGTGCTTAGAAATAATCAATCAAATAAAGAGATGCTGAAATGAATTGCTTAATGCACACTGAACTTCAATTGCACGTTGAAAGCAAAGACTGAGACTACTATTTTAAAAAGTGTTTGCCTTTTGTACTGGCTGGTTTTGTGTGTCAACTTGACACAAGCTGGAATCATCACAGAGAAAGGATAGTCAGCTGAGGAAATGCCTCCATGAGATCCAGCTGTAAGGCATTTTCTCAGTTAGTGAGCAAGGGGGGAGGGCCCATTGTGGGTGGTGCCATCCCTGGGCTGGTAGTCTTGGGTTCTATAAGAAAGCAAACTGAGCAAGCATGGAGGGCAAACCAGTAAGTAACATCCCTCTATGGCTTCTGCATCGGCTCCTGCTTCCTGACCTGCTTGAGTTCCAGTCCTGACTTCCTTTGGTGATGAACAGCAATGTGGAAGTGTAAGCAGAATGAACCCTTTCCTCCCCAACTTCCTTCTTGGTCATGATGTTTGTACAGGAATAGAAACCCTGACTAGACACCTTTCAAGGTACTACTTAAAAACATAGCTACTTAAACAAGACCTGAACAATGACGATAGCAACAGATATGCTAGTATGGAAGGGTGAAGTCTCCCAGGTCCCATCACTAGATGAAGAAGTACAGGAAAGCAATGACTGCCGAGAGAGGAGAGCTAGTCTCTCCCAGGCATGAGCCCTTTAACTGGTTATCCAAACAGAAGTAGCCAGCTCTGAAGTCATATGCACACAAGCAAACTAAACATACATAGTAGTTGTACTGATATAGTTATGCATATGTGTGTGTAACAGTAATAAAGAAAAATGGGCCATCAGCTGACAGCAAAGGGAATGACAGGAAGTTGGAGGGAGAAGTGATATAATTACATCGCAATTAAAATTTTAAAATACATATGTACTGGATGGCAAACTTAATTTTTATTAACCACTGGGGGGAAAGATCTCACTCCATAAACTGTAAGGCCAGTATAAAAGCACTGTGCACATAATAAATCAGACAGAATGCCATGTCAGGGTCTAGTAGCTATTCTCAACTAAACCATTTCTCAGAAACCTTTAAGATGGTCTATTTAATTGTAGGTTTGGTTCCAAATCCTATTTTTTTTTTTTTTAAGATTCATGTATACTGTGAAAATTAACATGTTGATTATCTTCCTTAGAACTTACCTGCATAAATAGTTCTCACAAATGTGTCAGGTGACTTGATCTCAATGATGTCAGAAACTGGGGCAACATTAAGTTTGGCTGCTACTCTGGGCAGAAGGTTCTAAAAGAGAAAAGCAGTGAGCTACACAAATGCAAGCTGACTGATATAAGGATCAACAATGGTATCTCCTAAACCCCTTTAAAGGGATGTGTATCTTCTGCATACATCTTAATTCAAATTCAAATATTTTACACTTCACATGTGTCTTTGGACAAGGAACGTCAGCCCAGATTTTGAGATAGTCTTTGAAATTAAGTGCCTACCATTTCTGTATACTAAGGATATAGAAGATTTATAGTAATAAGAAGCTGATTCAATTTGATAAATTATGAGATCTACTGCCCTAATAAATATCAAGTACAAAATGTGACAGCTATAGATCCCTAAATTTAAACAAGAGAAAGAGAAAAAAATAGAAGAGTAAAATACTGGAAAAGCTTTTATTATATATTTACTAGAAAATATAAAAGAAAAAATTTCAACAGATGGTGTAACCTTTGTCAAGTTCATGTTGTATAAACAGATCAAGCACACAGCCTGTGTGTCACACATAAAATGAACATCTGAAACAAGCACACATGCTCTACTGATATAAGCACATAACAGTTATATGTTATACATGTGTAACTTTGTTCTTAGTAGCCAAATCCTTAAGGAGGTCAAAATCCCCTTGGGTCTACTATGACTCTAGGATTCTAAAGCAGAAGAGAGACACTTAGTGAAGACTGAATTTCCAAGTTCTGAACTGACTGAGGTTCTTTTGCATAATATATGTAATTTTAAAAGAGAAGCATTGCCTTTTTTTTTTTTTTTTTGGTTAAGATTTATTTTATGTGAGTACACTATAGCTGTCTTCAGACACACCAGAAGAGGGCATGAGATCCCATTACAGATGATTCTGAGCCACCCTGTAGTTGCTGGGAATTGAACTCAGGACCTCTGGAAGAGCAGTCAGTGCTCTTAAAATACTGAGCCATCTCTCTAGCCCTGAGATGCGTTAGATTTTTATCCCACAAAGACATTGACTTCATAGCTCATTCAGTGGTACCTCCCTGGTTTCATGACACTGTTTCTGGAAGACGTACTTTTCAAGATAACACCACAAACTGCCTCTCTCTCTTCTGTAAAGATTCTTCCAAACTACCTGTCATTCTACCTCATTCTGTATTTTCCCACATGCACACATAATTACAGTGTATTAGCCTTGACTAGCATGAACTTAATATCCATGCTGTACGACCCCCACCTAGGATTCTAAGTACCCTGATGGTAGGGCTTGTGTCTTCTAGTTCTCTTCTGTTCCTGTCCTGTTTCTACTCAGTGATTTCCTACAAGTACTACAAGTATCATACTACAAGTACTTAGAGGATCAGCTTCCTGACTGCAGAGTTTCTGAAGGAAGAGGTTTAATTTGCATTTTGCCATACGTCATACCTGCATTAGATAGTAATCCTCTTTCAAACATGAATAAAGAACTCTGGCCTTAACTACTAAAAAGTACCAATGCTAGTTTCCTTGCTCTGAAGACTGTCTTCCACCCTTTCTCCATTCCCATTTCTAGTACTTCTCTACCCCAGGGGTCTCCTTTCCACCTTCACTGTGCTCTACCATGCTGCCCAACTTCCTAAACACCCTTCTTTCCTCTGAGGTCCCCTTTCTACTTTCATGGCCTATACTCATATATATACACACATATAAACATTCAAAGCTAAGACCTGCACACCAGAGAAAGAGTATGTTGTATTTGTCTTTCTGAAATTTTCATTTTTATTTCTTACAGCCCTGCATTCATGCATTTCCTGCATTCATTTATCTGTGGATGGACATCTAGGCTGGTTCTATTTCCTTGCTATTGTGAATAATTTCACAGTAAGGTGTGCAAGTATCTCTGAGGTAGGATATAGGGTCCTTTGGGTATAAGCCCAGGAATGGTACAGCTGGCTCATATGATAGTTCTACTTTTAATTCTTTGAAATTAATCTGATTTCTACAGTGGCTGTACTAGTTTACACTTCCACCAGCAGTAAATAAAGGCTCCTTCTTCCCCTACATCCTCACCAGAATTCTCCGTCCTTTGCTTTCTTGATGATGGCTACCCTGATGAGGATGAAGTGGAATCTAAAGTTTTAATGTGCATTTCCCTTATAGTGAAGGAGGTTGTATATTTTGACAAGTACTTAAATGCCCTCCCCCAAACCCATGTATTGAAGGCCTGGTTCTAGCATTTGCTGTACTTGGAGATGACGGAATCTTTAGGAGGTAGGACCTATGGCAAGGTAGTTGGTATTATACCTCAAAGGAGATATTGAAATGCTCATTCTTTCCTCCCTCTTTCCTTCTCCTCCCTTCTCTCTGCTTCTCTCTGCTACGAAGTTAGCAGTTATGTCTTCTCATATACTTCTATCATGAGCCATGACCTAATTCACCACAGGGCCAAAGTGATTGAAACCATAAGCCAAGATAACATACCTCCTTTTGATCAGGTATTTTTTTTTTCACAGTGATAAAAAAGTAATAAACACACAATTCACAGGTTTATCACAGACCTACTATGGTCTTCCTATGCAATTCCTCCTATGGACTTTTCCTCATGTCAAATGCATTTATAGGTTACAGCACCAGCATCTATCTATTTTGTAGCTTTTATTGTCAAGCTTTTATCTGTAATAAAGTCAAGGCCAGAGTAATAAAATTTGGGAATTAAAACACAGCAAAAACTGTTTGTTGTTAGGCTCATAGTCTTGCAGGTAAACTTTTATCAACCAAACTCAAGATTTAATTACCCAACACCGAAACAGTACTCTCAAGAGACTGGGTGGTCCACAAAGATTCATCCATCAATTTAGAGGGAGATGTTAAATTTTATAATGCCTTATGTTGGCAATTTAACAATTTCTACAGAATTCACAGAGGTAAAACCAGAAAAATTTAGATATAAATATTTACTGATGTTTACAGAAATCTATTCACGTTGGACCGAGGCTTTCCCCACCAAACATGAAACTACATCCACGGTGACAAAGAAGCTCTTAGAGGTCACACTGCCAAAGTATGGGCTTCCTCAGATGATAGGGTCAGACAATGGACCAGCTTTTATGTCCCAGGTAAGTCAGGGACTAGCCAATATTCGAGGGATTATTTAGAAACTTTGTTGTGCATATAGACCCCAGAGTTCAGGACAGGTGGAAAGAATGAACAAAACCCTAAAAGAGACCTTAACTAAACTGACCTAAGAGACTGGCAATGACTGAGTAACTCTCCTTCCCTTCATTCTCTACTGGATATAAAACTCCCTTTACCAGATGGGACTCATCCCTTTGAAAACATGTTTGAGATACCCCCACCTCCCGGCTCCCTATTATTCTTAACAGACAGGCAGAAGTCATCTCTGAGTTTGAGTATCGCCAATTGCTAGATGATCTCAAAGGTATCCAATAGGCTCATAAACATGTTTGACCTAAACTTTATATTCTCTAAAAAACAGGTCCCCCTCCCCTCACCCTAAAGGTCACAGGATTGCAGCATGAAATCATAGACCTGTTTACAGTTGAAGACTAGCAAGAGGAAAATTCAGCCTCAGGACTCCCTCCTGTCTCCCACTGATGAGGCCTCTCCCATGTCCCAGAGACACCACAAGAACTGAGTGAGGGCAACCCTGGCCCCCTATAAAATATAACTTCAGGAAGCCCCATGATTGGGCCTTCTAGTCACCAAAGAAAGGGGGGAATGAGAGACTAAATCTTTTGGGTTCAGTCTCCATCTTTTGAGTTTGACCTAAGGTTAAACTCAAGTTAACTAACAGGTCAGTACCTAGCACCAGTTTCTAGGCTAACCCCCAACAAGACCTACACCTAGCACTAGTTTCCAGGTTATTCCCCAACAAATCTGCACCTCCAGGTTACAAGCCTGCTCCTGACACTTCACTCCTTAACAATCACCAATCAGGAAGAAAACAGAAGTTAAGTTTATGGTTTGGCTCCCAGCACCAGCCAATTATGTTAAAGGCCATAATGGGGCCCCAGTCAGATGTGTACCAGGCTAGATACCCCTTTCTTGCCTCTATAAATGCTTGCCTCAAACTGGGCTCAGGATCCCCTCCTGTTCTCCTGCATCAGTGGTGCGGCCCAAGCTCAAGTTTGACTAAAGAGACTCTAATGCGATTTCATCAGATTCAGCTCCTTGGTAGTCTTTTTGGGGTTCACGAACATTTCCTGGCACAACAATAAAGTGCATATGATCAGACTACAGCCACCTTTAAGGCTATCCCAAGCCATAACACAGTTCTCTCTAAATCCCTAGAGTAGGCAGACTTAGATTTTCTATTATATCCACCAGCCATCCAAGTAAATCATCTCTTAAAGTGAAGAACTAAGCCGCCTGCCTGTAATCCGAGCACTTGAGAGGCAAAGTCAAGTGTCTGTGACCATCCTGATCGACAGAGTGAGTACCAGGACAGCTAGGGCTACAGAGAGAGAGAGAGAGGGAGAGAGAGAGAGAGAGAGAGAGAGAGAGAGAGAGAGAGAGAGAGAGAGAAGAGAGAGAAAACACACACAGAAAAAATTGCATTTAACAAGTTTTATCTGGGCCAACTACAAAACCTAGCAGTGGCAGGTTAATAAATTATAATCAAATTCTAAAAGAATAGTTAACTTTGGACAAAATTTGAAAATGCGATGAAATCTTGAAACAATAAATTTTAGCAGTACGCCTCTTAGTGCAAGCAAATCAGGACTGGCTATTTAAACAAGACCATTACATTTCCAGTCCAGTGAAATTCAGGCTGTTGAAGTAGAAAGGTCAGACCGCACCTCTCACCTTTCCAAAAGCAGACGCTCCAGCACAGATGTGTGTGTAACTGAACTGCTTCTGAGTTTCCAAAATCAACGGTGTGAGCTCCTCTGAGAATGAAACACATTTGGTGAAACACACTTCATGCTGTCTTCATAATCTACATTCGAGCAGAAGAGACATGAGAGTTTCCACGGGGACACCTCACCTGGAAGGAGGCCTTTGTAAGCATCATGCTGAGCCACCAGAACCTTTGCTACCCCAGCTACCTTGCAGAGATCCTGGGCCACCTGTGATAAAGAGAAGGCTCTCTAAGTATCCACCAAGAGAAACAACGAACCAACATAAAATCAAGCAAAAAACCTTAATGGCCAAGTTTGAAAAATTACTGTTTGTTGCTTTGAGACCGTGTGGAGGTATAAATAAGAATGTCTCCCACAGGCTCAGACACTGGTCTGCTTAGTCCCCAGCTGATGAGCTGAGGAGCTCTGTAAAAGGACTGGGAGGTGTGTTCTTGTTGAGAAGGTGTGTTGGTAGGAGAGGGAGAGGGAAGGGGGCATGGGGTTAAGGTTGCAAAAGCCCACACGAAGCCCAGTCCGCTCCCTCTCTCCCCCACTCCTTTATCAATCAAATTAAGAGAATGCCCTACAAACTTGCTTACAGCTGATCTTTTGGAGACATTTTTTCAACTGAGGCTCCCTCCTCTCTGATGATGTGTCAAGTTGACATAAAACTATCTAGTACAGCCAATAAAAATAATTTTTTTTTTTTTTTTTTTTTTTTGGTTTTTCGTGACAGGGTTTCTCTGTATAGCCCTGGCTGTCCTGGAACTCACTCTGTAGACCAGGCTGGCCTCGAACTCAGAAATCCACCTGCCTCTGCCTCCCAAGTGCTGGGATTAAAGGCGTGATAATTTTAAAAAATAAAAAACATTACTGCTTTTTTTTTTTGTCTTATTTTGGTATTCTTTCTCCCCAGAAGGGTCTTGCTACCAGCCTTAGCTGGCCTAGTATTCACTACATAGCCCAGGTTAGCCTTGATCTTGCAACAATCTTCTACCTTCCATCTCCTGAATACTATGATTACAAACATTCCATACTAGGTTTTTAAAAATTATTCTTTTAAAAATAAAGTTTTAAAAACTGATTAGTTATGTGTATGGGGAGGGCATATATGGACACAAGAGTACAGGTGTCCAAGGAAGTCAGAGGTGCTGGGTCCTCTAGCATTAACGTTACTGGGAGATGTAAGCTGTCAACATGGGTGCAGGGCATCAAACCTGGGTCCTCAGCAAGAGCAGTCTGTATGCCTAAACACTGAGCTATCTCTCCAGCCCTTTCTAAAAAGTTCTTTTTTAAAAATTATTTTTTAATTTTTATAAAAGATTTGTTTATTTTATGTATATGAGTATACTATCAGTCTTTAGACACACCAGACCGAGGGCATCTGGTTCCATTACAGATGGTTGTGAGCTATCATGTGGTTGCTGAGAATTGAACTCAGGAAGAGCAGTCAGTGTTCTTAACTGCTGAGTCATCTCTCCAGATCCTTCTAAAAAATTCTTTTTTTTTTTTTTGGTTTTCCGAGACAGGGTTTCTCTGTGTAGCCCTGGCTGTCCTGGAACTCACTCTGTAGACAAGGCTGGCCTCGAACTCAGAAATCCACCTGCCTCTGCCACCCAAGTGCTGAGATTAAAGGTGTGCGCCACCACTGCCCGGCTTTTTTTTTTCCCCTTGTGAGCAAGAACAGGCTGGATTTGAACTCGGGAGAGACAGCTGCCTCAGACTCCAGAGCACGGTGACTGCAGCGGTGCATCACCGCTGGCCGGCTCTAAAAAACTCTTAAACAAAGAAAATTTCAAGCCAACTGACTGTACTATGAACTGACCTAATTAGTCACACTATAGAAATTCTACCTTAAAAAACAAAAGAACTGGGGTGAAGAGAACTCAGCAGTTAAGAACACTTGCTGCTCTCAAAGGTGACCTAGGTTCAGGTCTTAGCAACATGGCAGCTCAGAACTATCTGTAACTTGAGTTCCAAGGGTTCTGATAGCCTCTTCTGGCCTCCACGGCACTGCATACTTGATTTCTATACAAGCATGCAGGCAAAACTCACATACATAAAATAAAAATAAATAAAATCTTTTTTAATACTAATTGATAAACAGCCTTTTATTCAAAATAGCTAAAAACTATGCTTTTTCATTGATGCTAATTTAAGTTCATTATTTTAGGAGGAGAAAAGTAAAAACTGGATGTGGTATCCAGTACTTGGGAGGACGAAGTAATAGGATCACAGGTTCTAAGTCAGTGTGGGATAGAGTGACATCCCCTCTCACAAGTCCAAAGAGAAAAGAGAAGGGAGAAGAGGAAGGGAGAACTAAAATGAGATATCTATCTATCTATCTATCTATCTATCTATCTATCAATCAATCAAATAACCAAGCCAATAAGACATGTTAGACTTGGGACCCATTAAAAGTGAAGGGGAGAACTTCTCTAATGTTGACTGCACTTCATTTGACAATAATTTCTTCTGAGAGTAAGATTATTAATAACCCCAAGAAATAGAGAGAAATCTTCAATTACAGCCCATTGTCAACATGGAGTTTCTGCCTAGACACATATATTTATCTACAACAAAGGAAAGTATTTTCTTGTTTAATTCTCATTTTTTCCTGTTTAGAATCAAGAAGGGATTCTGAGAAACCTTTGACTAACTGTGATTTCTGTACAAAAGGCAATTAGCACTCTTCCTTTAAAGTAACTGTAGAAAGAGTGGTTTCTGCTTATCAGTCTCATTGCCATTACTGTCTTCCATTTGCTAATTCACTGATGAATGGGCACAGAAGCTGTGCCTCCTAACCTCTTCCATGGACTAAAAGGTTCCACAATATCCACTGAAAGGAGGACACAGGAGGACTCTGCTGGCCGCCTGCTGAGCAGCACACCACACTGTCTTATACAGAGATGCACCAGTATTTAGCATCTCTGGTTTCAAGAAAATTCCCAATTAAGAAATCCACTTAATTCCAAAGTTGCTACATACACATCAGCTTGGATATAAAGAGGAACAGAATTTCCCTTTAGAACTTTTTTTTCTTACTGTCAAATTTCCAGTACTACATAAAACTACATAAAAACTACATAAATCTTTCAGTTTATGATTAACAGCTGAAGAAAATAATACAAAACTAAAAATCTGTCTACATTATTAGCAGACACCTTAAAAATAAGAACAAGACATACATTAAACTGCAACTGATTAAATATCAAGTACTTTAAAAGAAATTTTAAAGTACTTAAAATCACAGCAAAACAAATAAATCTAACATCTGTATATATTTGAAAACTGAGCAGACCAAAAAAAATTGGCTTCTATTATGAGACATTGTGGTAAACAGTCACTGTATAAGATTCAAAAATCAGCTGGGTAGTGTTGATGCACGCCTTTAATCCCACTTGAGAGATGGAGGCAGGCAGATCTCCGAGTCTGAAGAAAACATGGTCTACAGAGCAAGTTCCAGGACAACCAGCCAGGGCTACACAGAGAACCCTGTCTCGAAAAACACTAAGAAAAAAAGTTCAATAACCATCAAGAGGAGTGAGATAAAGAAACCTATATAACCCACAACCTGCTGAACAGAGCCTGTAAATACCAATTTCACACAAGGATTAGAAGTGACGCTAGCATTCTGAACCTGCATTACCATGTGCTCAATATCAACACTTTAATAAAATATATAGCCTGCCAAAAAGAAACTCTCTCTACACTTACTCCTTCGTGAGGCCCAAACCCCCAGTCACACACTCGGCAACTCAGACATAGCAGAGGGAAACTGGCAGCTAAAGCTCTGTAGTCTTAATGGGCTCTTGTCTTCCAAGCAGAATAAAGTTTCCCAAGACTTAGTTTCCAAAGCTGTTACTTAACAACCACAACAAAACCAACATTTACCACCAGCCGTAATTTGAGAAGAATGAGACATAGATTTGAATTCTTCTACCAATTAAATACTAGCACCCCTGATACTTTGCCCAGATTGACCACTTTCTGGAATTAGAAGCAATTAACAATTACACTCATCAGTACAGAAGGGATCTGCTATTAACCTCTAAAGGGACTCAGAAACCATTCTACTTAGTACCTGATGGCACAGGATAGTGCCAGAACTAAATCAAGCATTCCACCTCATTTTGAAAGATAAAATGCTTCACAAAAAAACCTTTTGGTTCCTTTTTCATACACAATAATATATGTGACCCTGGCCATTTAATGAGGACTAGAGCCCAGTTTCGGTTTTGATCCTTGGCATAATTCTCTGTTGCCATCTTTCGTTTCCCTGCCTCTTGATGGAATTATATTTGCTCTAGCTAACCTTAAAAAGCTCTCACCTTGTCACACTTGGTTCCAGCTACTAAGCAGGACACTTCACCTCCAAGACGGCCAGCTGCAGTGATGGCATTTAGGGTAATGGGTGCTAGAGAATCATTTGCATGCTCAGCTATTACCAATGTACTCTGAAAACGGAGGAGTGAGGCCTGAAAGAAACGGAGAGGAACATTAATGTAGTCTTTCAAGATAACTGTTATGCATGTAGTCTTTACAGAAAACACTGTGATATGCAATGCTGTTTTTTAAGTGTATTAATATTATATTTCCTTGATAGCATAAATTAAGCTGTGTCTACCTTTATAATATCAGACCCTTACCTAACAAAAATCAAGAAGTCTTATGTCAACTTGACATAAACTGGAGTTATCTGAAAGGAGAGCACCTGAATTGAGAAAATGCCCCCATAAGATCTGGCTGTAAGGTGTTTCTTAATTAGTGATTGATGGGGGAGGGCCCAGCCCATTTTGAGTGGTTCCATCCCTGGGCTGGTGGTCCTGGGTTCTACAAGAAAGCAGGCTGAGCAAGCTGGTAAACAGCACCCCTCCATCATCTCCTGCCTCCAGGTTCCTGTCCTACTTCCTTTGATGATGAAAACCAATATCCAAATGTAAGCCAAATAAACCCTTTCCTTCCCAACTTGCTTTTTGGTCATGGTGTTTCACTGTAGCAGAAAGACAGCTCGTTTGTTCGTTCGTTCGTTCCTTCCTTTCTGTCTTCCTTCCCTCCTTCCTTTATTTTTTAGTTTTTTTTTTTTTCTTTTTTTTTTCTCGACAGGGTTCCTTTGTATAGCCCTGACAATCCTGGAACTCTGTAGACCAGGCAGGCCTCAAACTCAGTAATTCACCTGCCTTGGTCTCCTGAGTGTTGCAATCAAAGGCATGGGATACCACTGCCTGGCTCAAAATGCAATTTTCTTAACCTTAAAAAAATGTGTATCAAACAGTTTTCTCACTATGTCCAATAAATGTCTGACAGAGACCTCAATTTAAAATCCTTAAACACAATCTCTAACTGCCAAGCTAGGAATCAGACAAATTCTATTATAACTAATTATATTCAGTTACACACCAGACTTCTACTAAGAATATTGAGACATTAGTATATTCAGAAACAATGGGTTTGAATCAGTTACTAAAGTTGATTCCCATTAATTTGGGGGGAAAATCATTCAATATCAAAGTAGCTAAAAGCAGAATCCTATTTTTAAAAGATGGCACAAAAGGTTGGAGATGGTTCACTTAGTGAAGGCACCTGCCCTATGGCTCAAGTCCTGAGTTTCACCCCAGACTCATATGGTTGGAAAGACAGCAGTGATTCCACAAGTTGTCTTCTGACCTCCATGTGTACACTGTGGCATGTGCATGCACTTTCCACTGAAAGATGTAATTTTAAGTTTTAAAGACACCAAGCAGCAATTTCGCTGGTGTTTCAACTGTTTAAATATGCTTTAGAATTAAAAGGGGGTAAGCCAAACTCGTATCTAGCCCTATCTAGCACAGGATATCAAACCACCACCAAAACATAGTTCATGGTCACCCAGGATATTTTCAAAAAAAAAAAACAAAAAACCCAAAGAAAAAAATAATGAACAAGAATAGTCCCCATGCTCAAAGATTTCATGGGAACTAAGATTTGTGCATGTATAACCAATTGTAAGATAGTTTTTCAAATGAAGAGAAGCAAATGGTGAAAGGTGCAGATCATGAAGTAGAGGGAAGGGAGTTAGCTTAGGAGTCAGCGTGACAAGATGAGAAACGGCAGCAGAGATGTGAGGAAAGAAGGAAAGACTGGATCTGGTCTCGCAGGATTGCATGAGAAACGGAGAAAAAGGAAATTAGATCAAGTAGCACAGGCTTTACTCGACAAAATTGTTCATTTCTACAACAAGAGTGAAGAGAGAGCTGCACATCTTTGATGGTTTTCTGTAGAGGTTGTTACTTTGGGGGGGGGGGCAGCAGTTGTCACAGAAGCTCTTCTATGTCCCTCTTTTTCAACTGTGATTCTGCTGTCATCAATACCATGGCAAAAGTATTGCCTTCCCTTGCCCTTTCAGTCAGCAGGAAGGCTGGATAATGGACTTACACATGGTTTCTGGCTACAGTGCAGACCACACAGACATCCGCATGGTCCTTGGCATCAGCAGATGCCACTAACCTCAGCATTGTCTCTTGTGGCACTGTAAAGCATGGATGTCAGCTCAGTTCTATGCCACTGCATGGGTCCTGGACAGCAATCACAGTCCTTGGTGGCAGCACAGGCCAAGGACATCAATGTGGCTTCAGGTGGCAGTACAGGCATCAATATGGCCCTTGCCAGGCATCACAGTACACATCTTTAATCCCAGCACTCAGGAGGCAGAGGAACTCTATTAATTTGAGGCAAGCCTGGCCTACAGAATGAGTTCCAGGACAGCTGAGATTGTTACACAGAAAAAAAAAAATCTCAAAAAACCATCCTCATGAACCTCCAGCTTCAAAGCAGTTTGGGGCATCAAAAAATAGATACCAAACTGGCCTCCATAGAGGTCTTTTGAGGAGGTCCAATCCAGAAAACAAACCATTCTTCATCTTGAACATCCTCTTATTGCTCAGAGCCAGTACAATCAGGCAGCTGGGCAGTATGCCCCAGGGCTGAGTTGGAGTGCAAGCTCGACATTGCTGCACACCACCCTGTCAGGCCTAGTCATCTCCCACCCATGCACTGCAACTGTCTCACACAGCTGTTACCATGTCTCTGGTTCTGCCTCTCCAGCACTCATTCATCGCTCCACTCCTCTTTCCCACCTCTCCATCAAATATTCATTTGTTGCAATAGCACTAAAACTTTTTTTTTTGTTTTTGTTTTTGTTTTTTTCGAGACAGGGTTTCTCTGTGTAGCCCGGGCTGTCCTGGAACTCACTCTGTAGACCAGGCTGGCCTGGAACTCAGAAATCCGCCTGCCTCTGCCTCCCAAGTGCTGGGATTAAAGGCGTGCGCCACCACCGCCCGGCACAGTTTTTGGTTTCTGAAGCACCGTAAATATTGATCATTGCTGTGATTCCTCTCAAATATCCTGCTATTGCCTAAAGTCGGGGTGATTTTGCAGCTAAGTGGGGTTTTCTGGGGCAGGCTCCATGAGAGGCCCTGGCTGCTGCACACCTCCCTGCCCTCAGTGTCTGCCATCCCAGGCTTTGCCAGGCCCAACTTTTGTGTCTGCAGCCTGTGGGCAGCCTTCTGTCTCCAAGCAGGGCAAACAGCACAGGCCACAGCTCCAGTGGCTCCATGAGGGCAGTCAGCCTGTAGGTCTAGAGGTAGCCCATTCAGCAATGATCTGTTTCTATGGGAGCTCCAAAGGGAACCATCTCCTTGTCCTGGGTGACAACAGCCTCACTGCTCATCAGGAATGACTTGTGTTTACAGCCTGCTGGCTGAGACAACAGCACAGGGTATAGATTCATCAGTCTTCTGGCTCTGTTCGCCATCTTTACTTGCAGTTTTGTGTGTCTACACTTTAAAAGCATCTACCCATAAGCCTCCTCCATCTTTTTTATTTAGTTGTTCTAGAGCTACTGCTGGCCCTGAAGACTCCTTTTTTTGCTCCTAAGAACCTCCATGGGTCCCTCATATTCCAAGGACCTCTGCAGCAGTTGCTGGTGGCCACAGCCATCTTTCTCCTTCCCCTTATATAGACAGTTTTAAATAATCAATTAGTGTGACAGATATTTTGTTCCTACTTCAGCCTCAGAAACATCATATTAAAAATAAAAACATGTTAACACACAGGTCATGAACAGAATAAAAACAATGGTAAGTTGATTGATTTCAACAGACCAAAGTAAAAAAAATATGAACATTTTAATTTTAGATATATTTATGTGTATGAATGCTTAGCCTGCATCTGTCTATCTATGTGCACCCCCTGGAACCCACTGAGCTCAAAGGAATCTATCAGATCCCCAAAACTGGAGTTATAGAGGTTGTGAGCCACCATGTGGGTGCTGGGGCTCCAGCACTCTTAACGACTGAGGCATCTCTCCATCATATAAAAATATTTTGTGTGTGCACGCACACACGCACACACACATATACACACACACACCATACTGAGCATGTGGAGGTCAGAATATAACCTAAGGGGGTTAGTGCTCTTCACCATATAGATTCCAGGGACCTGTCAAATTACAACTGTCAGGCTTGATAGCAAGCACCTCTGCCTACTAGGCTATCTCAATGACCTATAGTTTTAATCTAGGAAAAAACTTAGCTGGCTGGTACAGACCTGGAATCTCAGCTCCTAATAAGTCTAAAACAGGAAGAACATAAATTCAAGGCCAGCCTTGGCTACAAAGTTATCAATCTGAATCAAAATAAAAAGTAAAAAGAAGCTGGGTATAAAGATCAACGGTAGAATACTTGTCTAACATCCCCGTACCCCAAGCAATAAAAATATAAAACGTTAGAGAAAACCATCATTTTCATTACTGTGTAGAAAGAAGCTTAGTAATCTTCAGTTTCCTAAGACTTTGCAATGCCCTTTTAGACGTTCTCCAGCCCCCAAAGGAGTTTATGCTCCCCCAAATACCCATTCTTCCTACACTGATCCTCTTAAAGTGCTTAGCATGTATTGTCTCCAAGCTACCAAGCAGGCAGGGATTGCTTTCACTATGAATTCAGTATCTACTTCTGTGCCTGGCATATAAGTGGCACTCAGTGAATGCTGAGAGACAAAATGAAAAGGTTTCCCAAAGTATTTGAAACCTAAAAAGCAACAGTTCCTAGATCATCTGTAAGTTAATCACTGCTGTGACCCGATAAGAAGCAACTTAATGAGAAAAGAATTTGTTCTGGCTCTGGCTTAAGAAGGTAGAGATCATCACGGCAGGAAAGATGGTGGAAACACAGACAATCCCAAAGATGTAACTTATTAATGGCTACATGGGTTTTGTTTTATTTAAGACAGGGTCTCAATATATAGCCCCAATGGCCTGGAATTCAATATATAGACAAGGCTGACCTCCAGCTCAAAAGATCTGTGTGCCTCTGACTCCTGAGTGCTGGGATTACAGAGTAGTGTTACCACACTGGGATCCCTAATCCAATTAAGCTGACAATCCAATTGGTCATCACAAAGCAGTATACAACTTGCTAAGTCACTAACATAGATAACCCACCATGCTTCTTGGGAATTTATCTAGATACTGACTACACTTAGTTCAAACAGTAAAATGTGAATTTTTTTTTCTTTTCTTTTGCATTCCAGCCATTTCCTGTATAAAGCTGATTGGTCTGTTATCAAGTAGTGTATTTCTTTTCTTTTCTTTTTTTTTTAAGTAGCGTATTTCTTGTGTGCAGAGTTTAAAAGTCATCACCCTCCCTATACCCTCTGAGAGCCAAACCTATAACATCCACAGATCACCCTACTATCTTGCCTTTTTCTCCTTTACTCACAGCAAGCTGGCTTCCATCTCTTCCACAGTACTAAGCCAATCTATTTGGTCACAAACACTCTTGATGAGCTAGTGCAGTGGACACATCCTGGCCCTTCTCTTACTCACACTCAACACTACCGACATTCTTTTGTTTACAGTGAGTTTCTTGGCATTCTGATCACTGCAACTCCACGTCCCAGCACCCTGGCAAACCCCCTCATAGCCTAGAGGAGTAAGAGCCAACGTAACCTATTTCTTCCCAACCACCTTTAAGAAAGGAAATGGAATAAGGACACGGGGAACAGGTATAGACGGGTGGGGGAAGGGAGTGAGACTTGGTTTTGCTTTTCCTTCTTAACTACAAAACAAACAGAAAATGGTGAGAATGAACTATAAAATCTTCCCAAATAGTATTTAAAGGGATTAAATAATATATACTTAAAGTCTCCTATCCCTACTTAACATACATTTTGTCATAATAAAATGTATATTACATTTTTATACTTAAACTGCTTTAACCTCTTTAGTAATAAAACATAGCAGCTTTCAACCATGACTAGAAATGTCATATGACATTGATTATAATATTAAAAACAGTCAATTTACTTCATTTTAAAAACAGACAAGACTCTTAGTAGACACATTGGCAGACAGCATTAATTTTAATGAAATCACTTTATGCAATAAATTTTGTTTCAGAATCACACAAAAATTGGCTCCCATCTTTCAAACGAAATTTAAATATGCATGTGAATCACAGAGTTCAGGATCATTTATCAATGTTGGACAATGGGCTCTAAAAAATGTCCTGTCCTTAATAGTTCACAGCTTCTCAGTGATGACAGATGCTCCTTCCTGTCTGCCAATGAACACAGAGACAAGAGCACTCAAATGACCTGAAAGTGTTGCTTCACTTACATAAAAAAAAAAAAAATTTTAGGCTCTTACTAACCAACAAAAAATTTTAAAAACAAATTAATAATAATAACTCATACAATAACTCAGCAAGAACATCAACTGCAAATCCTAAACTATTTTCTCTGAGTGCACTCTCTAGCTCTTTAACTTGATCTAGACTTGCCTTCACTGATGGGTGTCCTTACAGAGTGACTCTACTACCAATATTTGATACGAAGATACAGGAGGATTACTATGAGTCTCGGGTCAGCCAAGTCTAGACAAGAGTTTATCTCCAAAAGACAAAAATAAACAAAAGCACCTTCATTCAGATAACTTTGAGTATTTCCTCCAGAAGAACACTGCTGCATGACACAGATCAGCTGAAACTCAATGGCTTGGATGTAAAAATGTCATTAGTAAAAACATGTCTTTGGGTTTTTATTTTTTTTTTTAAAGAAATCATAGTTACAGAGGTTTTGCTTGATTTTTTTTTTTTTTTTTAATATAAGAGTAGAAGCTAGAGAGAAAGCCCAGTGGATAAAGAACTCGCCCAGCCAAGTGTGAGGGGGAAAGTTTGAATCTCCAGAACCCAGTTTGTTTTGTTTAAAGCAGATCTATTGGCTGCCTGTAATCCCAGACTTAAGGGCAACTTCAACAGCTAGAATACTCAACTCCTGCATGCTTCACACACACATACACACCTGCACCTACACATATGCAAACACCCATACAGCACATGCACAAACATAAAAAACAAAACAAAACAAAAAAAAAAAACCCAAGAGCAGAGATTTGAGATAACATTTTGGCTTTATAGTATCGTCTGTTATTTCTCAATCAAGTGTGAAAACTAGTATGTAAAAGTCTGTGAGGAAACAGCTTCAAACAGTCTCACTCTATCTTTGTAGTTAGTTAAAAATTACACAGAAGGTATTTACTTAGCATTGGGAAAACCTGGCAAACAACTTATTACCTAAGTAACTGAAGTTAAGATCTTCACTAGTGGGACAAACTAGTGTTGTGTGCCTCCTATTACAATGCACTGAGAGCCCAAATCACTTCTGACATCCCTGCCAACAATACAGGATGTACAGGATGTAGTCATGAGGGAAATGTCAGACGTAAATTGGGTGACAGCCTACAAAACAGAAAGCCTGTGCTCCATAAACAAGCCAATGTCAAACTGAAAGGCTGAGGAACTTTCCTAATAAAGACTCAATCAGCATGAAAACCACAGGAACTGGGCTACCTTGGGAGGGTGTGTGTGTGCGTGCTGTAAATCCATGATTTGCCTGTTTTTGTTGTACTATGAATATAACAGAAGGCGTGGGCTCTACTACAGAGCGAATTCCTTAGCCTCATCCTCATAAAATACCTAGGGACCATTTAGAATTAAAGGGAATGTCTAGGACACGCTCTCAAATAGTTTAGAAAAACAATGTGTGTGTACACTGAGAGATGAACATGTGTCAACTGTTAACTGTGAAGTTCGAAGAGGGGTTCTGGGAAATGTTGAAGGTTTTTTTTTGAGTCACTTTTCTGTAAACTTGTAATTATTTTAAAATTTAAAAAGTTAAAATATGTGTTTGTGGGTCCATTTGAGTGTCTTCGCACCATTTGTCTCATGCTTGCAGTTCAAATCTTAAAAATACTAATGACTTCAGAGACAGTACTCTACTACCCTTGACTTCTAATTTTAAAAATAAGCCAAGGTCACAATTCTTGGCAAATCACAACAAAGGTTTGGCAATGCTGCCTATGTATGAATACTGGCTATGTGGACTTTTCCCCCATTAGCTCTACAAAATTACCAAATTCTAAATTCTCCTTATCACAATTATGCTGAGCATAAAAGCTATGCACAAACTTGCTTTGCAAGTACTGCACAGATCCTCAAGTCAGGGACTGGTGCTTGGAATTTCCCCTCAAAACACGGTTTTCACTTGCTTATTGATTCTCTTATAGAAAGGTTAAAAAATCTCGTGGGAGATGAACTTGGATCCTAAACGATGTGTCTTAATTTTTTTTTTTTTTCAACAAGGAGTGGCAACATTTAATGGAACAAGGCAGCAAGGTAGGGGCACAAAAAAAAAAAAAAAGTCTTCAAACTTCCCAGACAGAAAAATCCCAGTGGTGATTGGGGTAAAAGACATTAGAATAAAAAGTGGGTAGAAAAGTTACAAGATGTCTGGAAAACTTGTAGGCCAAGGCTGAGGAATTTGCTTCTCTGCAACCTAAATGTAAATTAGAAAAATCTACAGGCTCCTTAAATTACTGCCTTGGAACCGGTCAGCTTCAACTGCTGCCCCTTCCGGCACTCCGACAAGGAAAAAAAAAAGGGTTTTGGTTTTTGTTGTTGGTTGGTTTGATTTTTCAGGTTCCTCGGAAACAGACAAGTGGTAAACTTTGTCACCACGGAAAAAGCACTGAAAACTTCCCACTGCCAACAGTTCCCAGGCTACTAAGTCAACTTAGTCTGCGACTTCTCAAGACTGGATCCCAGGCTGGGACGTGCCAGCCCCTCCACTCAGCCCTGTCCCACCAGGCCAGCGGCGGAGCAGGAGGGCATCCACGCCGCCACGCCGCCCGGCCCTGGACGGTGGGCGTTCAGGGCAGCCACGGGGGCTGGGTTTCCAACTCTGCCGAGAGGCTCCGCGCCAGCATCTGCCCCTTTGAGGTCGCAGCGAGAACCTAGAAGCCCCAGAGTGCCACGCGAGAGCCAGGACCGTGGAACCCGGGCTGGGGGAGCGCGACCCGGAAGAGGTCAAGGGCGGAGGCTTCAGAACTTTGACCCGACTCTGGGGCACCGCACCGCCGGTCTACACGGAGGGTGGGAGCCCGTGACCTTCGCCTGACAGGGTCAGCAGGCTGCGACTCGGACGTCACCTGCTCGGCCCTCCCTGTCGGGACTCACCGCCCGCCGGAGCTGCCCAGGAGCCGCCGCTCGAAACATTGTCTCTGCTCTAGTCAGCCCAGCTGGACCCTCGGCCTCAGACACCCGGAGCGCGCGGGAGCCTCCGCCGCCGCCTCCGCCAAAGACCCGAACGCTCGCGAGACGCGAGCACGCGAGCTGACAGCCTAGGCCGAGACTGCGGGGCTCGCGCTTCCCGGGGGCCCATTGGGCGGTCACGCAGCCAATGAGGAAAGCGGAAAGCTAGAGGCGGGACTTGGGAGTAGGGCAAAGGTAAGGGTGTGCGCTGAGATGCTGGCAGTGCGCTCCACGTCCCGCCGGTTGCTCGCCTGGCTTCTCCGCCTGGCTCAGACCTACAACCGACCTGCTGTGCGCAGCTTTCCACCCGTGGACGGAACCCCCTCGCTCCATTCCTTCTTTTCATGTAGTATCAGCTCTGCACGTGTAACGTGCCAACCAAACACAGTGGCAGGGGAGGAGAATTTTAAACGTGCATTAATTAGGTGCCGGTCGTGGGGACCTTACAGGACTCAAAACAAAAAGCTATTAATAAATAATAGAAATAATTTTTGTTACTACCTAGGAAGGGCTATGAGTTGGCAATATTTGAGCTGGATTCTAGAAGGAAACGGGGAGAAAGATATGATGGGAAAATTCCAGTACAAAGTACACAGGAGGCAGAACGGGATGGAGGTGGGCCACACAGCAGGTTAGGGCCAGATTTGAGGTCCACCCAGATCTTCTCCCTACTTTTCCTACACTTGGTCAAACCCACTTCCACCCCCTGGAATCAATCAACGCCCGTGACTGTTAAAATCTCTCTTCTCTTTGGACGGACCAATCTATCTGCCTTCTGGACTGCTCACCAAGTCTCTCAAAACTCAAGCCCTACCTCACAGGAGTGAATTTCACCTTTAAGAGGTTAGCCCACAGTATTTACTATGCTCTCTGGTCCCTACAGTGAATCTTTATCTTCTTCACTTTCTCAGTTTTGTGAACGGAGTGAGAACCCATCTTATATAGGACCACGCTTGTGGACTGCGACTGTGCCCACCTAAGCTGTTTATGGGAGGGATAACGAATATTTATTTTCATCACTTTCTTCTTCCAACCCAACCCCCCACTGGACTCAAATCTAAGTCCCATTGAAAGAAAAGAGTACTTTAAAAAAGTAAAATAAGATAAAAGGAAGAGTAACAAGACATCAACACACAAATAAACACACACACACACATATTTGGTTTTCCGAGACAGGGTTTCTCTGTGTAGCCCTGGCTGTCCTGGAACTCACTCTGTAGACCGGGCTGGCCTCGAACTCAGAAATTCGCCTGCCTCTACCTCCCAAGTGCTGGGATTAAAGACATGTGCCACCACCACCTGGCAAAAGGAATATTTTTATTAAAAAAACACTTTTAAGATGAGATATGAACTACCTCCTTCCTGCCTTCATGACAAGGCAAAAAACACCAAAGAGGAGAGCATCCTCCCTCCCCTGTGAGATGTCTCTGGCACATCTCCATGTGGCTCCAGTGAATCAGCAGCAGCCGTGCCCTGTAGAGGCATAGTGCCCACGGGGCATGATGGTTCCGGGCAGAACCGAGCCAGTGCATATCTGTAACAAATCACCAGACTCACTCTGAAGACGGAAGAGTGTCCTTGAAGAACTTCTGGAGGGAGGGTACAGTTAGATATGTTTCTACATTTACATGTATGTCAAGTACCAGACAAATGCGCATATGAAGGACTGATGTATGAAAGTTTCCCTCTAGGTGCTTGAATGCTGTTCTTTCCCACTGGGTTATAGACGTTTTGGAGGTAGAAGACAGTTTCTATTAGCTAGCTTATATATGGCTGCTTGCTATTTATAGAAATAGTTGTACAAAGAACAAAAGAAGGAGGAGAATTGCCTTCAGCCAGTCCTTACTGACTTTTTAGGCATGGCTTCTCCTGGATTCCTTGGAAACAGAGGTTCGTGGGACAGTCTGCAGCTCTGCCTGTCCATTGTCTCCTCTCTCTGCTAGGGTCTCCACTGAGCCTGAGCTCAACGGGTGCCTCAGGTACTGAGGACCAGAGTCCCTGACCACCAGGCCTTTCTCAAGCCTGGGCTACTGAGCTGCATTCAGTGCCTCTTAGATCACTCTTGGTCAAGATGACAGCTTTCCTTCCTGACCATTGGGCCTTGAAGGTAAGTGCCCAAAGTTCTTAGATGACAGCTGTAGCTCGATAGGAATGATCAGGTCCAAAAGAAATCAGGACAAATGGCTAACTGGTGCCTGTTAGCATGCCAGTGTCTGCTGGCCTGTAGGCTCACTCAGTACCTGTGGCCCCTCTCAGCTCTTCTGAACCAACTTTCTACCCTAAATTCAGCTCATGGGCTTCTCTCCTTCAGTTTCGCATTCCTATACAGCACTGCCATTTGGCACCAGGTGTATAAAGTAAAGACATGACTGCTCAGATGTGTGGTTGAGAAGGCTTGTTGTTGTTGTTGTTGTTTTCGAGACAGGGTTTCTCTGTGTAGCCATGATTGTCCTGGAACTCACCTATAGACCAGTTCTGGCCTTAAACTCAGAGATCCAAGCTCAAGAGGACTCTTAGTGAGTCATCTGGTAGAAGATTTCTCCTTCAGAGACAAAGATGTCTGGCCTTGTAGAGCCCCAGGTCCCAATACCACAGAAACACATTTGATTTGAGACTCTTTGAAAGATGTACCCTAGTCCTTGTGAAGTCCTGCTACACAGTCCGCTGTAAGTGGCCCCTCAGCAGGTCTCTCTACTATTAACCAACAGGAGCATCTGGGTGATGAGTGCAACTTGAGATACAGTGACCCTTGACTCATTTCTGTAAATTATAACAAGCTCAGCTGTCCCCCTTTCATTCTCATTCTGCTTGGGCCACTAGCCCATGGAGTGCTACCCTTGTTGTGGGGGTCTTTACCCCTTAATTAAACCTCTCTGGAATCTCAGTCACAGACATGCCCTGAGGTCTACCTTCTAGATGATTCTAAATCCGTCAGGTGACAAGATCGACCATGACAAGTAGCAACCTTGGCCTTTGTAGGTGGGACCCATGCTGTTATGCTCCTGCTGTTCTCTGCCATGTATCATGGTACATATGTTAGTGCCAGCAGCACAGGGTGGGAAACGACAAAGGCTGGCTGAGTGAGCTAGCCCAGGCAAAGGCTGACTGAGCAGCTAGACCAGGTGTTGTTGTCTTGATTACTTGGTTCCTCTTCCAAGTTGAATTCTTCCATATACTCATCTTCATGCCTCTGTCCTAAGCCATCTTGTTCCTGGTCTTCCAGACCTCCAGCCTCTGCTTCTTATCCATATAAAGTGGATGATCAACATACCTTTCTGAGGCTCTTCCTTCACCATTGTCTTTCAAAACTGTTCCTAAGTAAGGCTGTGTAGTGTGCCTGCCTCCATTTTCAGCCTGAATTCACATACTAACAGACTCCTCATAAGCTACATGAGTGGTTTCTCCTCCTCTTGTTAGCAGGTTGTAAAAAGGTCTCCCTATAACCTTGGGGCAAGCAAAATGGTGGTCATGGAGACAGCCTACAAACTTTACAGGTCACTATGCCTGCTGGTTCTACTTGCACTCATTCCTAAATATACCAGTTCCACCCTAGAGTAGATTGCTTCTACCTACCTGATACTGTGACTTGATGGTCTCTAGGGAGTTCAGTTCATGATGGCTGACTCCAACATTTGGCCACTTGATACCCATGATCAAGTCCAGTATCAAATCAGAAGTCTTTTGCTGTAGTTATTGGATTAGTTATTTGATGATGTTGTTGTTGTTGTTTTTTAGGTTTTTCGAGACAGGGTTTCTCTGTATAACCCTGGCTGTCCTGGAACTCGCTCTGTAGACCAGGCTGGCCTCGAACTCAGAAATCGCCTGCCTCTGCCTCCCAAGTGCTGGGATTAAAGGTGTTTTATGTTTTTAAGGCATATAAATTTCCACTTCAGATGTCCTGGTTTGGTGTATGCCATGGGGGTTGTGTTCTGACACTCCAGCAGAGTCTGTCATAAAGTCTCTACTGTATCTTTTATTATTGGGATGGAAACACATGTGGCCAAGTAGCAGGGTTGTCTATATTTAAATCTGTATCCCTTGCACTGAGCTCCACTCGAAGCTAGCAGTCTCTTGTATCACCTGGTATGTGAACTGGGGCAGTATGTTTATGTATAGAATAAACTGCATTCAGAGCCCAAGGAGGGCATAGGGTTATCAGGCATAGTATTCCTTCTTCATAGTGGGAAGTACAAGATGTACTCTTTTGTCTTTTCATTTGGATGGGACAGCCTAGCATGCTACTGTCTCTGGATTCCTGAATATCTTATGATGCAGCAACCCCCTGAATCTTTAAGAGGGTAAACACACACATGTGCGTGCACACACGCATGCACACATGTGCACACACACACTCTGAAGTATATGTGTTAGATGAATGTTTCTGATGTGCTATTCACTTTTTGACCATCTGGCTGAATTAGAATGACATCATGGATATGGTAGTTCAGTGTTCTGCTGTGTGTCCAGATGGTCTCGCTCTCTTCAGGATGTTATGACAGATGCTAAAAGTTAGCATAGTCCTGGAGCAAAACTGTAAATATATAGCATTGCTTATTATATTTGGATGGATAGTTTTGAATCTACTTTTCTCATAGGGGTAGAACTTACTTGCCAAGTCAATTACCATTAAATTGTATTTGACACTACTTCATCTACTCTAGTAAAGACACCAGAAGATACTTCTTCTGCTAAACGAATCCTTCTATAATTCTGCTGTCACTGTCCTAAACATTCAGGCTGTTTCTTCAGGATAATACTGGTGAAGCTAAATGTGAAACAAACCTTAAAAGTCAAACCCTGATGTTTGTTTCATTGTGTCCGGTTAGGGAGATCTTTCCATGTTAAATGTTGATCTTGACTGACTATTCCTAATTTTCTGTAATGTTTTCATAGAACAGTCTAACCACCCCTCAAGTTATTTTCTTTGTAGTTATTATCTCCTCTCCAATATTTCTCAAAATGTCCAGTATGTTACATACCAGAAGCACACACTTCTAATTCAACACTGGTCTAACTTCTAGCAGGATACCACCTTATGCTAAAGCTACTGTTTCAGATGCCAGCTGCACTGAGCTCCACAGTGCCAGTGTGCCACAGAGAAGTACGTCTGAAGCCCCATCTTGCATTGCCTGCTTTTTCAGATCCTTCCTATACTGTTTTTCTACAAAGCTCCCTCTGAGAACAGGCTGAAGTGCATATGACAGTATGGTCTAGGAGTCATCTGAATGTTAGGGATATAACAGAAGCAGAATTGGGCAGAGGGAAAAAATGGGCTAGTTGGTAAACTGAGCAATGATCCACTGAGACATGAGTTATTCTGTTGTCAAACTAGGTAGCAAGACTTTGTATAGCCATACTAAAAGATGTGATATTTGTGTTCACTAGCAGACCAAGTACTTTCTACAATAATCTTCCTAGACCAACTATCAGAAAAACTAGAAAAATGGTCTTAGGATGGGAAGTTGGCTCAGTGGTTAGGAGTAGGCATTGCTCTTTCAGAGGACCTGAGTTTGATTCCAAGCACCCATGTCAGGCAGCTCACAGCTTCCTATAACTCCAGCTCCAGGGGAATATGATATCTCTGAACTCTGTAGGCACCTGCAATGATGTGCACATACCCCATTACACATACACATAATTAAAGATAATAAAAATAGATTTTATAACAACCTGAGGGTATTTATTTATTACATTTTTTATTAATTTTTGTGAATTTCATATAATCCACCCAATCCCTTCATATCTGCCCTTTGTCCTTGAAACCTCTCCCCTCTGAAAGAAAACAAAAAAATTAAAAGAAAATAAATATAAATAAGTAAAAATATCTTGCCATGAAAGCTGATGTATGTCAGCCTTTAGCTCAAACAGCTTTACCTGCAAATGTTCACTTTAATGAGGTCTGCTGGCCTTTGGCTTCTGCTACGCCATTAATGCTGGAGCCTCAATGGGACTTCTCTCTGATGCCCTGCTGTTGCTCTGTGTCATGGAGATCCTGCAGCTTTGGTTCTGTAGGACTGGCCCTTCACACACTCTAGCTGTTATTGTCAAATCTGGATCTGGGCCAGCTCTGGATCTGGGCCTGGGTGGTGGCTGATTTAACCCTACCAGTTCTCCTGTACCCATGCTGCTAGGGCAAGCTCTCCTGCTTTGCTCAGACAAAGGGCAGGTCCAGCTCTCCTGCTTATGATAGTTGGCAAATAGTGGGACCGGCTCTCTTGCATTCACATGATTAGAGCCAGCTCTCCCACATCCATGCCACCAGGGCGAGGTCTCTAGCACTGCCATGGTGAGGGGCGGGTCCAGCTCTGTGCTGGACAACTTCTGATGCCTCTGACACCAACATGGTCTCAGATGACAGCCCAGACCAGGGATGTCCACTTGGCTTTTGGCTGTGACATGGCCCACAGACATTGAAACAGATCCTTGCTGCTGCATGGCCATGGACCCAGACATGACCCTTGGCAGCAGCACAGGCCAGGCCATCATTATGGCCTCAGGTGGCAGTGTAGGCTGTTTCTCAGCACCGTTGAGTCTCCAATTCTGCCTCTCTTCATAATGCTCTTTCTCTCCCATCTATCCACCATGTACTTGTTCACTGAGGTGGTGTCCGCAGTGGGCAGGCACATGTGGGTGGAAGCTTCTGGGTGTCTCTACAAATACATTTTTAAATTGTGTTTAAGAAAATATATCAAGCCGGGCAGTGGTAGTGCACACCTTTAATCCCAGCACTTGGGAGGCAGAAGCAGGCGGATTTCTGAGTTCTACAGAGTGAGTTCCAGGACAGCCAGGGCTACACAGAGAAACCTTGTCTTGAAAAACAAAACAAACAAACAAACAAAAACAAAGAAAATAAATCATATGACCATCTCAACTGATGTAAAAAGTCCTTTGACAAAGTTTAGCATCCCTTCATGATAAACACCTAGAAGAGACTATGAGTAGACTAGAAAAGAGCTTAGTCGACATAATAAAGGACATGTATGACAAATGTATTGTATAGCCAACATTACTCAGGGGAATGGAAAGCATTTCATTGACAATACGGAACAAGGTAGGAAGAACTACTCTTTGTGCCCATTCAATTTAGTGTTCAAAGGTTTGGAAACACCAATAAGACAAAGAATTCTCAAATTCAATAAACACCTTTTATAAAGTGGTAAGGCATAAAATCAACTTATAAAAGTAAATAGTTTTCTGTATACCACTAATACCTTTTTTTAGGAAAAAAAAAATCTAATTCACAGTAGACTTAACAGTTTTGTAGAGTTAGGACTTCTACAATGAAAATGTTCAGAGACCAGAGAAATAAAGAAGGCAGTAGAAGGTGCAAAAAACAAGTTTATCTGAAAATAGCTGTTACTGAAAATATCAAGTAGATCCAATACCTTCTTCATCAAAATTCCAATGACATTCAGAAATCAGATATAACAGTTCCAAAATTCAAATGGGAGCATGAAAGACCCTAAGTAGCCAAAAATAAATCTACACAGCTATAACTGCCTGATTTTTTTGATAAAGTGTCAAAAAACATGTGTTGAAAAACAGCTTTTCAACAAGGAATATGGGGAAAACTGGATGTCCATATGCAGAAGAAGTGAAATAAGATGTTTATCTCTCCCTCTGAACAAATATCAATTCAGAGGCTTTAATGTAAGTTCTGAAGTGTTGGAACTTCCAGAAGAAAGTATAGATGGAACACCTGGAGACACATGGGCTTTGGCGAGAACATTCTGAAAAGGGCTCCAACAGCCCAGGGTGTAATCCTAAGAACTGCTGAATGGAAATACATGGAGTCAAAAAGCCTCTGTACAGAAAAGGGAACAATTGCCAAGTGAAGAGACAGCAATTGGAATGGGAAAGAACTGGGGTGTGGGCTTAGCTCAGTAGAAAAGCTCTTAGCTAACAGACCCACAACCCTGATTCAATCCCCAGTGCTACAATAACAAAGCCCAGTGACAACCAAGCAAGCAAAATCAGAATGAGAAAATCTGACAACTGCACATCAGACCAGGAATTAATATCTAGAATATATATAAAGTACAAAAATTAGATAATAAATAGACTATAGTAAATGGGCTAATGAATAGGATAGACTATTATCAAAAGAAGTACAAACGCTTTGGGATTCCATCTTACCTCAGGCAGAATGGTTTTTATCAAGAAATCAAGTGACAATAAATGCTGGCGAGGAGGTAGGAAAACTGGAGCCATTATTCACTCTGGTAAGAGCATATGCTGGTCCAGCCACTATGGAAGTCAACATACAACTGTAATACCACCAGCCATACCACTCTTGGGCACAAACGTGGGAACTTTAAGTCAGCACAGCACAGAGGTACTTGCTCACTTGTGTTTATTGTTCACCATTCACAAGAGCTGAGAAATGGAACCAGCCTAGATGTCTATCAGCAAACGGATAAAGAAAACATCACAATATACACAATTATATTTTATTCAGCTGTAAAGAAACATGGAAGCATGATATTTGAAGGAAAGTGGATGGAACTGGAAATCATTATGTCAAGAAAAATAAACCAAATTCAGCCCAATACAGTGTTCTCTCTCCACATATAAAACATATATTTAAATGTTTATGTGAGAGAAAGAGGGAAGGGACAAAAAAAAAAAAAAAAACATGAGGGGAAAAATCTTAAGGAAATGGGGAGGGGCAGCATTGTTCATAACAGCCAACAAGGTTGTTGTCCCTCAATTGGTAAATAGACAAAGTGAAATATAGCTGTACAGTGTAATATTACCTAGTAACAGATGGCGACACACTGGTCCCTGGTACAGCATAGATGAACTTGAAAACATTATGCTAATATTCTAGTTAGCTTCAGCTGTCAACTTGATACAAACCTGAAGTCATCTGGGAAGAGGAATTCTCAGTTGAAAAAAAATGCCTCCATCAAATTTAGCCTATAGCATGTCGCTAGAGCGTTTTTTCTCAATTGCTAATTGATATAAGGTAACCCAGCCTAATGTGGGCTGTGCCATCTCTAGGCAGGTGGCCCTGGGCTGTATAAGAAAGCTAGTGCAGGGTTGGGAGAGATGCCTTAGAGGTTAACATCACCGGCTACTCTTCCAGACGACTCAGGTTCATTTCCCAGCACCGCATGGTGGTTTATAACCATCTGTAACTCCAGGGATCTAGCACCCTCTTCTGGTCTCCACAGGCACTGCATGCACATGGAGCTCATCATCCCGGCAAAACATCCAAACATTACAGGTCTCTACTGGCTCTCGTAAGATTCCAGTTGGTTACAATCCACTCCTCGTGGCTGCTCCAGAGTGTCGGGATAAAGAGGGAGGCTCAGAGATGTGTCTAGAAGCTCTGTTTTCACAGCTGATCTGCTGTTTTTACTGAGGGTTTGGAAGCTCACGAAGACGCCATGGTCCTGTTTACAGGTGGTCTTTCCTTAAATTCAGTGTGTGGTAATAGATATGTGTTCCTCCTATTTTCCATGTTCATGTGTGTTCTCAACAAGCAATTATTTTGCAGGACAGCTTGCCTTTCTAAATTCAGGACATGAGAATGGACTTTTTTTTTTTTTTGTTTTTTTTTTTAACAACATCAGCCAACAGGATTCTTTATTTGAACTGAAAATATTCACAGATGCTTTTGACTGTCCCATTTTCAGACGTTCATCTTGGCTCTACTTTTCCTTCCCATGGGTTGTCATCTCTCCATTTAAAAACCACGAGCGTGAAACCGAGCATCTATAGGTTATGCACGTTTTCCTTGGTATATTTTTAATAATTGTGAGTCTTATTACTACCAGATGTCGAAACCTCAAATGGTGACAGAGCACAGACTTAAAGCTTAGGCTATCTGAGAGAGAGAAATGTAGTGACTGTTCTCTGGCAGTTAGTACATGCCTGGCCTGGGCTTGTACTCAGTTTTCTCTGGGTTTAACTGGGCTGTTTATACAAACTCCTTGACCTCCTTGGCATTCTATTCAGAATCATTAATATTAAAACAGGGAGGCTCACACCTCCTGCATGGGATGTGGGTCAAAGTGTGTGGTGCTGTGGTGAAAAGGAAATCATGGAGCAGAGATGCTTCCCTCATGATGGCTAGGAAGCAGAGGAGGGAAGACACAAAGTGGGCAGAGCCAGATAGACCCTGTAAAAGGCCACTCCCAGTGACCGACTTCCTTCAACCGACTCCCCCTCCAAATTGCCGAGTCAGTATGAGCACATCAGCAAAGGAACCCACTAATGAAGCTAGTGCCCTGATGATCAAATAACCTCTCAGAAGCTCCCAGGACTGGGGCTAAACTTTTAAGATAGGAGCCTTTGGATGGTTAATTTATATCTAACCTACAGTGCTACCTATTGCAGTTTAACAAACAGCTTCACACCCAGACTTAGCATCAAACAACACCTATTATCTTACCTAGTGTTTACAGCGTTGTTGTCTTGGAGAGGCTTGGCTGATGGCATGCCTCAGGATATCCTCTGAAGTTGTATTCTTGTGGTGGCCAGGGACGCTGTCTCTGAAGCTCAAATGGGACTGGAGAACTGCTGCAGACTCACTGTACTGCTGCTGGCTGCAGGCTTAAGTTCCTTATCACGTGGTATTCCCTGCTCCTACCCCTTCTTGTCTTTTCTAACCTAAACTCAGCATTATATGTTATCAGGATTGCTAAATTCTACTAGTGATTTAATCAATGTTGGGATAATCTAGGAAGTGACTGCTCCCAGCTAAACATAGCAGGAGGCTGGCGATCCCTGGGCACCATCTTGGAAATGGCTGCCGCCAGTGTGTAAAGTACTCAGAAGGATGATGCCATTAACAGCTACTTATTGAGCAGTCAGTGTGTGGACCTTTGTCTTATTTTCTTTTACTGTTGCAGTGATAAAATACCTGATAAAAGCAACCTGGAGGAGAAAGTATTTATTTTTAGATCCCAATTCTAGGTTATAGGCCATCATTACTGGGAAGTTAAGTGGCAAGGATTTGAAGCAGCCAGTCATATTACATCTACAGTCAAGATCAAGCATGAATAAATGCTTGTGTTCAGCTTCTTTTCTTTACTTTTATATAGCTGCAAAACCCCAGGCATAGGGAAATGATGCCACCCATAGTGGGTGGGTCTTTTGTTTTGTTTTGCTTTGTTTTGTTTTTTAGTGGGTGGGTCTTATCATCTCAATTAGTGTAATGCAAGACAGTCCCCTGCAGACATGCTCACAGGTCAATCTGATGTAGACAGTTTCTCATTAGGACTCTCTTTCCATGCTAAAATAGTGTTTCTCAACCACTTTAGGATGAAAGGACTCTTTCATAGGGGTATCCCAAGATCATTTGTATATAAGATATTTACATTATGATTCACCACAGTAGCAACATTAGAGCTATGAAGTAACAGCAAAAATAATCTTATGGTTGGGGGTCACCACTGCATGAGGAACTGTGTTAAGGGGTAGCAGCATTAGGAAGGTTGAGAACCACTGTGTTAGAGTGTCTCAATTTGACAATTAAAACTAGCTATCTCAACCCTAGGCTTAGGAGTATAGACATAGCACTTGTACTCACTCAAGAGTTTATGTTCTACAGGCTACAGGGAATAGCCTGTAGCTAAATATACCAGAAATAGAAATTTTTCTCCCCATGAGGAGAAAAAGAGACTCCCTTAAAAGATATCTTTGGTAATTAAAGTATTACCATGAGCCAAGTGCTAGGCAAAGTAGTAAATCTTCTCCTTCCCCACTGTGTTGTAATTACAAGTCAGATGATTGTAATCTTTACTTTAGAAGCTGAAAAATTCCATGAAGCTGAAGACAGACATCAAAATTGTGAGAAAAGGCATGCTGGATAGGTAGTACAAAGGCTGTACAAGTACCTTGGCTTATCTTTCAAACATATCTTTTAGGTTTTTTTTTAATCAAGTGCTACACCAATAAATTGTTGTATGCATGTGTGTTGCATGTTGTATGTATGTACATGTGCCCTATGTAAATATGAGCATGTGCATGTGGAAACCAGATATTGGGTGTTGTCTTCAATCTCTTTCTACCTCCTTTTTTTTTTTTTTTTTAATTTTTTTTAAGATACTGGCATTTTGGTCAGGGGAGTCCAAGAGACTTCCAAACAATACAGGCTATTGCTATAAGCCCTTGGTTGCTGTCCAGAAAAAAGAAGATAAGACCCTGCTCTTGAAGACTCAACACATTTGGATACAGGACTTGGAGGAGTCACTTGAATCATACATGGAAGTCTCCTTCCTAAGGACTAGCTCTCAAAGTACCTGAAGAAGCTATGCAAGCTGACAAGGGAGAAAAGCAAACAATCGAGCCGTGATGCCTATGAACCATACTGATGGTAAGAAAGGCAGGAGGTCCCTAAGTGCCACAGTGGTGGGTATATCCTGGGATAACCAACACTCACCTAATTGGGCTTAAGGCCTGCTCAGTAGGAGGAAATTCATGCCTGTTACTGTAAACCTAGTCAATCAATCTGGAGGACAGTCTGCTATTGCCAATTTACTAAACCACAACAATTTCTAACTGCATTCTACATACTTATCTTTGTATCTACAGATAAGCATAGTTCTCAATCTTCATCAAAGAAACTTCCTTTTTGGACAATACAGAAAGCCACAACTGGCCAAACACAGAGAACTGACAGCTGTAGGGTTCACATCTCCCATTAGCACACTCACAACACAACCCTTATAAGCTCATACCCAAGAACACTGACGAAGTGGGGGTGGGAAGATTGTAAGAGCCAGCTAGGGCTTGTATTGGGAAATAGCATTCTTGAAACTAAGAATATGAAGTGGGCACCAGTGGTACACCCCTTTAATCCCAGCACTCGGGAGGCAGAGGCAGGTAGATCTCTGAGTTCAAGGCTAGCCTGGTCTCCAGAGTGAGTTCCAGGATAGCCATGGCTATACAGAGAAGCCCTGTCTAAAAAAAAAAAAAAAAAACCAAACAAACAAATGAAGTGAGGAGGGAGGAGGTAGAGAAGAAAAGATGGATCAGGGAGGAGTTGGAAGAGTGGGAAGTGTATGAAATCCTCAAAAGAACCAATAAAAATGGTCCATTTTAAAAAATTACTCCATTTTGGGTGGGGACACTGGAAGACTGGCTTGTATGTGTTTGCTCAGATTGTGCTCCTCTGTTACTGAAAGCCGTGGAGACACAGGAGCGGGGTGATGGCTCTCTGTTCTCACTGGTACTGCAGTGTTTCAAGGAATCCCAAAGCAGGATCCCTGAGCGCCGAGTGGACACTTACTCCTGAGGTCTCCGTGCTTACCTGCCATGGAGCCAGTGACCCAGTGAGCCATGCACAGTGGCCAGGCCTTCCTCTGCACTGCCAGGGGCTCACTCCCAGTCCCTCTCAGTCCAAGGGATAGTGAAAAAACTAGTCTGAAAGTAGGTTTTCTTCCCTGGTGTCAACATGTTTCCTGTACCTGATGATGGAAATGGCAGAGAAAAGTCATTCATTCATTTGTTCTGCAGTTTTGTGTGTTCTCATTCATTCACTCATTAAGCTAGTTTTGTGTGATATTTATGCATGTTTATATGTGTGTGTAGCTGTGTGTACAGGTGCATATGGAGGCCAGAGGTAAACATTGGATATTTTCCTTAACTGCATTCCACTGCAGGGGTTTTGTTTTTTTGGGTTTTTTTTTTTTTAAGTTAGCATCTCCCACTGAGCTAATTGTTTCAGATAATTCAGGCTCTCCCTCGTCCTCAAGCTCCAAGCCCTGAGTTCACAGGGAACACCATTGAGCTTGCCTTTCCTGTGGGCTCTGAGGATGGAACTCCAGCCCACAAGCTGTGCCTTGGCCTTCCGAGCTGTCACCTCAGCCCTGATAGCTTTGGTTTTTAGACAGAGTGTCACTATGTAGCTCATGCCAGCCTGGGGTTGCTCCTGCTGCCTCAGCCTCCAGAATGCTTTATTCAATGCATGCACCACCACACCCAGCTAGTAGTAGTAGTGTTGTTGTTATTGTTATTATTATTATTTGTTTTGAGACAGGATCTTACTATATAATTCTGGTAAGCCTGGGTTAGCTTTGTAGACTAGGTTGGCCTTGAACTCACAGAGATTCCTCTGCCCCTACCTTCTGAGTGCTGGGATTAAAATATGTGTTAACAAACCTGGCTGTTAGTATATTTTAATGTCGCTTGACATCGCAGAATGGGACAAGGCTATGTCCATTCGTTCTGTGGTTGGCTTGTTTCTCTGCTCTTGAATTCTGGAGTCTGGGAGCACTGCACAGGTCAGTGCTGTCCCACCTCTGCGCCCCCTTTTAAAGGCTCACTCTTGTTATCTTTAAAAGACTCAGGGCTGGAGATGTGCTTCGTGTCTGAACACTTCCCAAAGGGCCTGGGTTCCCTCGTTAGTGCCAGGGAAAGAAATAGCATTTACAGTGTGTTCACTCGGAAGTCTCTTCTGCAATATAGGACAACTGCTACCTGCAAACGACCTAGAAAAAAATCCCCTATATCTCTACCTCTCAGACTTATTTTTTCGTTATTTTTTTTAACTTTTTAATTTTACTTCATGTGTATGAGTTTTTGACTGCATGTGTATCTATGTACTGTGTGCATGTAGTGCCCATGAAGCCAGAAGAGGGCATAGGATTCCCTGGGAACTACAGTTAGAGATGGTTGTGAGCCGCCACGTAGATGCTGAGAACTGAACCTGGGTTTTGTGAAAGCATAGCCAGTGCTCTTAACTGCTGAGACAAACCGCTGAGCTGCCTCTCCAGTTCCTCGTTTAACTTTTCAAACAAAAACAACTTAGGTAACAAAATCTTGACACAAGCCTTTTGTAAACTTCACCAGTGTCTTAGCTGGGCGTTGGTTTCTGTGATAAAAACACGGTGATGAAAGTATCCGTATCCGGGCTTACAAGCCACAGGCCAGCCCCATCACTGGGGAGGTTGCGGCAGGCTCTCAGGGCAGGAAGCTGGGGCCCGGGATGAAAGCACACAGACCACGGTGGAATGCTGCTTATCCACTTGCTCCTCAGTTTGCTTTCTTATCCCTCCAAGAGCACCTGTCCAGGGGTTCCACAACCCCAGGTGAGCTGTGCCCTCTTCATGTCAATCATTAATGAAGGGCATGCTCTGCAGGTTTGCTCACAGGACAATCTTAGGGGACATTTTCTCAATTAAGATTTCGTCTTCCCAGATATGCTAAGTTGTGTCAAGTTAAAAAAAAAAAAAAATAACAACACAGCCAGTAAGCTGCCTTCTCCTCCTCTCCATCCTCCCCACCCTCCTCTTCTCCTCCTTCAAAGTTGTTCACACCGACATGGCCCAGTCCATCCTGGGCTTACACATGGATGAGACATTTAACCCTCAGAGGAAACGTGGAGGTGGGTACTGTTCCCCTTCCTCTGTCATTGAGGTGCATTTCACAGAGGAGGAGTAGGCGAGTCCTGGACCTCCGCCAGCTGTGCTCAATGCTTGAACCCTGGTTCCAAGCCCTGAGACAGCATTCCTTGTGCATGCTAACCACAGTTTATTTAGCCTGCTCCTGCTTTTGTTCATCTTTACTTTCCAGTCTCTGGTATTATAAAAAACATTTCAATGCAGAAGCACATGATTAAATATTTAATTACCTGTATTTCCTTAATATAATTTCTAGCAAGATTGCTAGGTCAAAGAGATTAGACTTAGACTTCTTAAATAAATTTGGCTAAATGCTTTCAGACCGCTGACTACCTGGCATGCCCTCTGCAAGCTTTCCGACAGCCAAGTTTCCCACTTCTTGCCCACACAGACTTTTCAGGTTTTTGCTTTTTCAAATCTTTGTTAGTGTGAGAGACAAAAACACCTCTCCACAAACAAACAAAAACAAACAAACAAACAAACAAACCACCCGGCAAGTCATAAACCTAAAGTCCCTTGCTTTTTTAACTTCTAATGTGACACACATACCCTAAAGAGATTCCCAGCAAGCCACCTCTTATATCCTAGTATGGTCTGTGATAAACGCCGTGACCAAAAGCAATTTGGGAGGAAAGGGTTTATGCCGTCATATACTGCTGGGTCGCAATTCATCGTTTGTGGAAATCAGGCAGAAACTCAAGGCAGGAAACTGGAGGCCGAAACCTTAAAGAGATGCTGCCTCCTGGCTGGTTCTCTGGCTCTTGATAAGCTAGCTTTCTTCTAGGCCACGCCTCCCTGCCCCGGGCACCGCCCACTGTGGGCTGGGACCTCCCACATTAGTCTTTAAAAGTCTTTCACAGACAAGTCCATAGGCCAATCAGATTGGACAATCCTTCCCTTGAAGCTCCCCTCAAAATGACTCTAGGGACTTTCCATATGACAAATGAAACTATCTAGGACACTTCTACTCAATATACTCAAATAATTGTGACTCCCCCCCCCCCAACTGCAAGGAAGCGAGTTCTGTCAATCTGGTTTTTTGTTTTCTGCCTACCCCCCCACTCCTCCCCCCCCCCCCCCCGACAGGTTTTCTCTGTGTAGCCCTGGCTGCCCTGGAACTCAGGCTGTCCTGTAGATCAGGCTGGCTTTGAACTAGAGAGATTCCCTTGTCTCTGCCTTTTGAGTGCTGGGATGAAAGGTGTGTGCCACCAGTGCCCACAAGTTCCGTCATCAGTTTGAAGGAACCTGAAAAGTCAATGCTTCCTTAGTCAGACCTTAATCTGATGATGTTGACAGTCACTTCCTGAGCCTCAGCTTTGTGGTACTCAGAACAGAGAACCCATCTCAGCCAAGCCCAGCTTGCTGACTCGGGAAAGCTGTACGCTAATGGCTGTATGTTGCTTTAAGCCACTGCAGTTGTAGTGATTTGCTACACAACACAGATAACCCATGCCACTCACAAAGGTACAGGTCTACATGTTGATCAGAGGTTCTCTTTCTTCCGACCTATTCTGCTGATGTTCATCATGCCCTTATCAAGAGTTGAATTCTCTGTGTGTGTCACTGAGACTTCTGTCAGGACCCCATCCCTTGTCTGTCAAAAACAATGAATTTGTGTGTCTTCCTTGCCAGATTCTTCTTGATAACGCCACTTGGAGGGCCAGGCTCACCGTACGCTGTAGGAGAGGCACACATATGCTTACGTAGTACCACATGCTTGTATCATTCCTTTGAATCTTGAATTCATGTGAAAAAGATTTGAGTAATGATGTGCAAAGAACTCTATCTTTGAATGGATCCACCAGGCTACGGGGCGGGAATCAGTGGCAGAGTCAGGATTCCATGCAAGAGGCCTGGTACAGTCTCCAGCACGAGGGATCGCCCATTGTGTCGCCATCTTTCGTTTATAACTTTCCGTTTAATAACTGTAAGTCGAAAGTCCAATTTCCTCCTTTAAAAAGCTTTCCTTACCTTTTGAGAATTTCATACAGGAGTGCAGTATTTACATCATTCCCAGCCCGTGCTCGCTCTGCTCCAACTCCTATGCTCTCCCTCTCAACTTGTGATCTCTTCTTTAGTTATTATTATTCCATATGTGCGCACGTGCGTGCACGCACGCGCGCGCACCCCCCCCCCCCCATACACAACACAAAGCTGCTGCACCCGCTTAGCGCTGCTCTGGTACAGGCTGTGGAGATGACACTTCGGATCACAGAATTGGATAAGGTGGGGGTGCTTGTTGGCTGCTTTTGTTCTTCTGGAGTGGGTGCCTCGAGAGTTCCTCCATCCACGCTGGTAATTTGGCTTTTCACTATCCAAATTGTGGATATCCAAATGGCTATCCACTCTGATTATTTTTATCTACCAACTGTTTCCACTGTTAGGACGTCACCACAGATTTGAGTATCTGGTAAAAATAAAAATCACGTTTCTCTTTGATAAACTCATAAACTTGCTTCTTTTTGGCACCTTTCACCTTCATTTGTCTTCAGAATTATTTTATCAAACTCCACTAGCAGTTTAATTATATTTGTGCTATACTGGTTTGTTTTTATAGATTTATACATCTATTGATTAATTAGGGGAGAAATGATCTCCCATAACTCATATCAGAACGTGCTTTGCTTTCTTTCCTATGATCCAGGCTAAGACAGCTTTCTTCATATCCACCTAACACAGTCTTTGTTGAATTAATGACAAGGCTTCTAGTATTTTCTTTTAGAATATACTAACTCAGCCGGGCGGTGGTGGTGCACGCCTTTAATCCCAGCACTTGGGAGGCAGAGGCAGGTGGATTTCTGAGTTCGAGGCCAGCCTGGTCTACAGAGTGAGTTCCAGGACAGCCAGGGCTGCACAGAGAAACCCTGTTTCGAAAAACAAAAACAAAACAAACAAACAAAAAAGAATATACTAACTCTAAAGTATGTTTATTGCTAGATTATAGGAGACATACTTAGTTTTACTCACTTATGCAATCATGAGTTGCCAGAGTTTGACAAAAAAACAATGTTTTGTGCGCAGGCCAGAGCTCCGTGACAGGACGCTTGCTCAGTATGGACGGGACTTGGGTCTCAGTCCCTAACACTACAGACAAAAGTTACAAACTGTTTGTAACACTGCCTCTATGTCACTAAAGGAATACATTTGATTTATAAAATATAAACTAATTGCTGCAAACAGTTTTGTTTTCCTAGAGAACTCATTGGTGAACCTTTACTAAGTTCTGTTGAGTCACATTTGTACCTATGCCGAGTCTAAGCCGATAAAGGAATCCACTACTCCTTGCTAGTGATTGCTTTGGAAATAGGCAAATCTATTTCAGTTTGAGCTGGTGAAACAGAAAAAGAGTTTTTCCAGGTTCTGAAAACAAGGCATTGTGCTCCACTGGTTGCAGACAAGGAGGCGTCTGGTTCCACTATTTTGGCATTTATTTTGAAATCATAAACAAAAAGAGTTCATAGTGCAAAGCAAGGTCTTGGGCAACAGAGCAGAGAAACACGAAAACCTATTGCTGATGAGGTTGATGAGGTTGAAGCCCAGATCACCCCACTCTCGGGGTCTACCTTAGGCTTGCTCCTGTTTGAGCCAAGTCATTTCCTCTTTGTGCTAGTTATAGCTGGGATTTTTTCTATGCCCCTCCTCCCACCCCAATGAAGCCTAGATGTGTGTGATGTACATAGTCCAGCTGTCCGATGTGCAAAGGCCTCCAGGTGGGTCTTCCTCATCTCACTCTCCTGGCCTTGCAGTTTTCTCTCCTATAAGCAAACTCAATCCCCGTTCTGGCAAAGCCAGCAGGCCTTACCTGTGGCTATCCCCCTATCTGGCTTCATCTCCCACCTCAGGTGAAATCCCATGAGAGGTGGGGCCATCCTTCAAGCATTAGCCAGGCTCCTAGCGCTGGGTTTACTGTGCCACTTCGCCTGATGTGCCTGATGCTCTAGGTACGTGATGAGGCCAGTGGTGATAAATCTCTCTGCGAGCCGTGAGGAGGGACCGAGGCAGGGTGAGCTGCAACCAGGGAGCATTATGATTTTGTTCTCAACTGTAAGACGTGTCTAAGGCAGCTATAAATATCACACACTGTCCATAATTCAAGTTGATCAAAACAGAACTCAGCGCACTGATGTGGGGCAGAATCTGCCGCCTCCAAACCAATTACGTTTCCAGCGGATGAGCACCTGACTGGAGTCCCTCCTGCAGTGGCTAATGCCCACCCCAGTCTCACTAATCACTAATCACAAGCTGTCTGTGATTAGACCTTGGACAGTCACCTCAGAGGAGAGGTGACAACCCAGATTCTGTTATCTCCTGTATTACCTAATTTGGGAACTCAAACCTCCAGGGGACGTTTTGTAATAGCAGGATCTCCTGAGGTTCCTCTGAGAACTCTACTCCATGGCCTTGGCTGGAGCCCAGTATTAGGTGCCATTGTACTTCCTGCTGTGATGCAAAGTGATGAGTAGGCAAAATCGGACAGGAATCTCTGGTTCTTGTCAGGAGGAAAAAAATCACTTATTTAGTTTCTTGTAAATGTGTGGTGGAAAGAATAAAAGATATTCCTAAACACTATTAAAAGGTCAGCATCTTGATGAAGGGAAAGCCCTGTGTTTGTGCTTTCCATCTGTCCTAAGCAAATGCAAGCATCCCTAATAGTCTCTCTGAGTCTGTCAAATTTAAATCCAACACATCCTGGAAAATGTCAGACCTAAGTACAATATTTTGTTGAGGTAGGAGAGATAGCTCAACTGTTAAGAATGCTTGCTGCTCTTGTAGAGAACCCAAGTTTGGTTCCTAGCATCCACATGTGGCAGCTCACAACTGTCCAAAATTCCAGCTCCAGAGCATCTGTCGTCCTCTTCTGCTTTGTGTGGGCGCCTACATTCTCATGACATACACTCACACAGACACATAAATAAAAATAAAATAAATACAAGTATCTTGTTATCCTTCTGTGTAAATAAAATTTTAAAATGTTATACTAATGCATATGTTTCTTCTGATTCTTCTAATTTGAGCATAGATGCTGCTAAGTGGACATCCGAGCTGGGTCTAGTGACCCATACCTGCTTGGGGAGAAGATCAGAAGCCTTGTGTGGATTATACACGTTAATGAGTTTGCAGCTAGACTAGGGTACATGAGACCTCGTCTCAGCAAACAAAACTAAATAACTCAGGAGTAAAGTACCTAGCTTCCAAGCCTGTCTGGTGCCTGGAGTAAAATTCTTGGGAACCACTCCCAAGCCAGAGCTAGCTTGTTTCCCCCTGCTGGAAAGATGGGGAACTGCAGCTTTCCCCCAAGGCAGCAGAGCCTCATAGTCCCTTTCTATGGCGGCCTCCTTTCCCAGAATCTAGCGGAAGCCTGACTTCTAGTTCTTTTTGTATTTCTCCATCTGCCTTTGAGGGTGTGGTTTAGAGGAAAACAGTTCCCCCTTCCCCCCTCCCCGCCCCACCCCCCCCCCCGTCGTGTGTTTTAACAAGAGTGCTTATTTGTCTCCATCTCTGCTGTGGTTAATTCTGTGGTGGTCTCTCACCCGGATCCTCTCACAGTGACTGTCCCAAAGACTGTGAGTTTGCTTGTTTGTTTAAATATGGAAAGATTTTTATCCCATGTCTGTCCACTATAAACAAAGTAACAAACAACATAAAAACATTTCAATCTGGACAGACCACAAGTTCATGACTCATCTCATGGCCTGAAGTGGGCTTGAGTCTCAGTCTTATCTCTTACTAATTGTATTGGCTTATGAAGTTTATTGATTTGGAGCTGCTTAAAGATGATACTAGAACCCACCCCAATGCTGCAAGGCAGATCTGCCTCTGTGGAGCCACAGCCTGTGCCGTTACAAGGGCTTAATGTTCTGTCATCAGGGTCTTGGTATTCTTAGTACTGTTTGAGCAGGAAGCTTTGCAATTTCATTTCAGTGGGCTCTGCAAATTATGTGACTGACCTTTTTCAGGAGGTGTCTGGGTGCTTTAAGTGGGGTCTTACCTAAGACTTAGCCCAGGGCCCATTCTATAGCATGTACTGAGGAAATGGGGAGAGATTTGCCTAGGCATGGTGCCCTTCGCTTCTAAAAGCCTCTAGTGGTAAAGTCTTGAATTCTGACATTTCCAACAGTCTTCGGAGAGAAAGAAAGGTCTGTGAAAGTGGATTTGGAGGGGTTGGGGGCATCAGCAAGAGGTAAGGTCTGCTGTGGACACCTGAGAGGTGCTCAGATGTCTCAGACCTGGACACGGGCAGAGTGACATCCACAGGCAGGCACTGCAGCAGGAATGGTAACCCAGCTTCCAGCTCCAGTCCTGTGATCTGTGTGCCACATAATGAACCTCAGTTTCCTTTCTGATATTACTGTGGTGTAGATGTAAAATTTCTCCCCTACGTAGCTAATGTATTCAGGTTTCTGTTACAGCTGGTGGAGTGTTGAAAGGTGCTGGATCCTGAGGCTCTCTGACCTACTCAATAGATAAATCCACAGATAAGTTTGTAGTTGGTGGGCTATTAGGAGGTGGGCCTGGATGAATGACATAGACCAGGTTTCCCGAAAGGCATATCTTGCCCTGGTTTCTCCTCTTTTCCATCTTGCCATGAAGTTAGCAACTTGTCCTATCCTGCCTTCTGCCATGATGGAACCCTCAGAACCATGGGGCTGCTCTGGACTTAAACTCCGACACTGTCAGAATAAACCTTCTTTCTTTAACTTTTTCTGTCAACTTTCTAGTTATAGTGATGAAAAGACACCCAGAGGATCTCAAGGCTCCTCCCACTTCCAGCAGCTCCAGCCCTATTGGGAGGAGAAGATAGTCGGCTCCGCCTCTGTAGTTGATTGGCAGGTAATATACACTGATGACTCTACAAGCAGACACTGGAAACAGAAAGCCTCTCTGTCAGTTGCATGATCTGGTATGAGTTACCTACCTTTCCACACCACTGTCCCTCAGCCGTGATGTAGGGATAACTGTATCACAGCGACTTATCCCTAGGATTTTGGTGAGATGTGTTAAAGTACACAGTCCTCAGAAGAGAACCTCATATATTGGTCGTGATGATGGTGCTACCGTGGCCCGGCATTCCTTTTTACATCTGTGAGTCTAAGGACAGGAAGGGGTAAGAACAGAGGCGGAGATGTGGAGAGGAAGCCGTTTGTGCGGCTGCATGAACGTGCGTGCATGCGCAGGCTGGCACACGCTATCTGGGTCCCTGAGCTGGGACCTGTGCATGCATGTGCTGCTTCTGCCCTGTCAGTCATGAGGAGCATGACGAGCTCTCTGTCAAACAAGGGTGCGGGAGAGAGAGAGTCCCCAAAAGTGTGTCCTCCTTCCTGGTTTTGGGAGGAAAAGAGACAGACAGGGAAGGTAGAAGGATGGAAAGATTGAAACAAAGCAAAAAACAAAACAAAATCCACAACAAATAAAACAAACAAAACCAGAAAAAACAAACACCCACAACAAAAACAAACAAACAAAAACCAGAAAAACAAAACACCCACAACAACAAAACAAACAAACAAAAACCAGAAAAAAAAAAAAAACCCACCCACAACAACCAAAACAAAACACCACACAACAGAACAACAACCACAAAAAAAACAAAAGCCAGTTTGTTTTCCATTGCCTGGCCTTATGGGTGACTCCGGAGCCCTGCGCGGCTGACTCCGCAGCTCTTTCCCTAGGCAAGGCTTGTCTCAGCAGGGGGGCTGTTGTCCTTATAGAGTGAGTGGTCGCCTGATTACGTCAAGGCCTTCGAGGGGAAGAACTCAGGGAGCTTTCTCTGCAATCCTTAAGTCTTCCTATGTGGCAGCTGGCGTGCTAAGGCTCTCAAACCATGGCCACCCCTCCCAACAGGGGCAAGAAAAGAGGAAAGAAACTCTCTCGGGTGCCACAGCCAGGATAGTGGAGAACAGATAACCCTGTTTCCTCTCAAAGGGGACTTTGGAGGCAGAGAAGCAAGGCTGATCAAATTAAAGACACCGTGTGGATCACTTATGCCTCTCATGCCAGCACTGGACTCCTGGGGCGACTGGGACCCCGGAGACCCACGCTCAGGGACCTGGAAAATGGTTTTACAGCTGCAGAGAAACAGAGAAGGTGAGTTCCCCTCCCCCACTCTTAGCATAATCTCTAGAGACTCAGTTTCTGGTTAGGAGGGGACCTGTCTCTAGGCAGGAGAGGGTTAAAGGTTGAGGCCAGGACTCCTGCGGAGATAGACAGCCAGTACCTAGGAGTTTTGTGGGATTTTAGGGGTAATGGGAGCCGGATATGGCCCGAAATTGCCTTGGGGTGGAGGGTGAGGTGACAAGTATCTCCGAGTGCCTGGAGCAGGCACTGTACAGAGCTCACTCACTGACAATAAACTAAGTTCACACCTAAGGCAGGCACGCAGAGCAAGCACCTTCACAAAGAAATCAGTGCCCAACAGGCAAAGATGTGCTTAGACCTCACTTCCTGCAAGGCCCATACAGACACCTTTCCAGGAAAGGCACCCTTAGGAGTATAGGGTCCCAACAGTGAGAACCACTATGGTTACTATAGATACCACACCCTGAGCACGAACCAAGAGGCAGGTATGATTCTAAGGCTTTTCCTGTGATTAGTTTAATTTTTTACAAAGCACAGACAGCTATTCTAAGTACAACCCATTTTACAGATGAGGAAAAGTGAGGGAAGGAGAAGAAATGAAACATCCAAAGTCACAGAGGCCAGCGCAGATGTAGGGTCCCTTACTTTGCTCATGGTTTGTGGTTTACTAGCACAAACACGTTCATGCAAACTTAACCCCCCCCAGAGTCAGAGCTGCTGGGGCGCTAGTAGGAAAGATGGGGAGGGGTCAGCCTGTTGTCAAGGGGGTTGTAGGCTGTGACAAAACTCTGGGTTCAGAGAGCACTAGCGCTCCAAAGGTGGAGGCGGGATCAAAAGCCACAGGAACCCGACTGCGGAGTGAGGTGCCAGACTGTTTTCAGCGCTGAAGCATCTCGGAGCAGCGATTTTTGAGCCACCCAGGGCCTTTCTAACCCCGACTTTCTGCAGAGCCTCGTCCCGATGCTCAGGTCTGCAACCATTTCCCAGTCCGACAGGCTCTTGGCAGTTGGACCGCCGCGCCCGAATTAGCTCTCAGGCTGAGAGGCCTGCGGGATCCAAGTCATTGGTACGACACTTTATCGCAGAAGCCCACCCGCATCCCATCTAGAGAGCCATCAAGTTCTTGGTGTCCTTTCAAAATGGGAGTGAGGAGCTAACAGACCGTCGTTGGATAAACGCTGTTTGTACCTCATCGATTTGTCTTTCAACCCTTTGAAACAAAACTCATAGCGATTTTGTTTAAAAAACAAAAAACTCCGAGTTTTAGAACTCGCAGATTTTTTTTTTCCCCAAAGGATTAAAAAGCCACCGGGAAGACGGTAAATTACCCCGCGGCCCACATTTGTTTCTGATTATTTGTGTTGTAATTGGTTTGTGTAATCCAAATTCAGAGAGTTCGTAAAAATCTTTACTCTGGAAGAGTAACACATCTCAGCACTGTTCTTAGGATCTAGCAGCCGAGAGGAGAAAGGAGAGGGTGAGAGTCAGCATCAACTTAACCAAAAGAGCGAAAAAGAGACGGGAGGAAAAGTGCCTAGGCCAGGGTGGGTGGAAGACTGTGCCGCGAGTCTCTGGATTCTTTCGGCTTACCCACCTGCAACATCGAGATTTCTACAGGCGGCGCGAGTGGGAAGTCCGCACAGTTTATCCAAACCCAGGTGGTCATTTCCTACCCGTTCTCCCTAACTTGGACCCCGCCGAACAAAGGCTCAGGCCCACAAGGGAGAAAGGTGACCGGCTGGACCAGTGATGGTCGCGACACAGCGGATCCTCTTTTCTCCCTCAGGTCTGTCGTTCCCAGGAGGAATTTTTAATTTAAAAAATTATAAAAGAAAAACACTTTTAGGGAGAGAGGACTCCCATCTATCCCCAGGAGTCTATTGCCCTGCTAGGAAGCGACTGGGGCAACCGCCCTACAAGTCCGAAGGAAGCGCGGCGCTGCGGCAGAGCCGGCTGGGTGGAGATGCGGCTTCCAAGGGATTGCGGGACCCGGGGCTGCAGAGAGGATCCAGGAAGGTTTCGGGGGAGGGGGCTGCGCTCCATTGTTCACTCCGAGCCAATCAGAGCTTTCCCACTTCCTCCTAGCCAATCTCCCGGCGCCTCCGTCTCTACCCCAGCCCACCCTCCGGGTCCCCAACGTCTCCCTTGCAAGCCCCTGGGCGGTGGGAGAGCTGGGTGACGCTACAGGTCCCGCCTCCAGCTCGGGCCCCGGGCGAGTGCGTGCTGACGTCATGCTGCGTGCGGGCCGGTGCGGAATCGTCCCTTCAACTCCGCGGGGCAGGAGTTAGTTAGCAAAGAGCAGAGGCTGGGCGCGCGACCCTGGTCCTTCTGCCCCCGGCTGCACGCTTTGCTCACATCTCTCTCTGCATGGTGGATATTATTTTTCATTATCCTTTTCTGGGTGCTATGGGGGATCATTCCAAGAGTAAGTCTTTCTGTGTGTGTGGGTGTGTATGCGTGCTTGATATGCAACATTTCCAATGCAGAAGAATGTTTAGCGGATTCTACAAGTGGCTTCTATTTGACAAAATACTTGGGAGAACGAAAAACAAACCAACAAGTCAGTGCATTTCGCCTGTAACAGTATTTATTAGTTGGAATTCTACTATTTTATTTTATAATTAGACATTATTTCCCAAGTTGACTGGGATGATCCCAAGCTGTGAATTCTTTCTCTTTTCTGCTAGGACGATTAGGTCTGACTTAGGGAGATAGGTTTCTTTTCTGTCTTTCGAAGATAGAGAGGTTTCAGTCGCTTGATCTGAGGTGTTTAAGAACTGTCGAAGAAGCTGAGCGGGGACAGGGCTGAATGCTGCGGTGTCGGTGTTGAAATAGGAGGGAGTCGCTGTGAGGGGAGCGGGCGGAAATCCGGGCTTGGCCGACAGTGTGGACGCGGAGGCGTCCGGGGCTCCCCGGTGTCACCGTGCTGTCGCTTGCCTCCCGTTGATTCTGTCTCTAGCTGAACCGATGCTACACACCCGTGTTCAAAGACGGTGATAACGGAAATGTCAGGAGATTGTGTTGTTTTCGTTTCCTATTTTCTGGATCATTCGAAAGCTTATGGTTCCCTTCTAAAGCTTATGGTTCACTTCTAAGAGCGGGAGAGCGAGGGAGGGCGGGTTGGGATGGGGCTGCAGCGGCCAAGGCCGGCCAGGGTCCGGCAGCCGGGCCTGATGCGGGACCTGCGCCCTTCCCTGCCAGAGAAGCCCGGGACGGCCATGTGCGTGGGCTGCGGGAGTCAGATCCACGATCAGTTTATCCTTCGGGTGTCGCCCGACCTCGAGTGGCACGCCGCCTGCCTCAAGTGCGCGGAGTGCAGCCAGTACCTGGACGAGACGTGCACGTGCTTCGTGAGAGACGGGAAAACCTACTGCAAGCGGGACTACGTCAGGTGAGCCGGCTGGACCCGGGGTTCGGCCCCCTTGGGCTGGAGGGACACGGCTGCGCGTCCTGGGCTCGGGTCCCTGCGCTGACGCCCGCCGCGCCCGGGGGTCCGCAGGTTGTTCGGCATCAAGTGTGCCCAGTGCCAGGTGGGCTTCAGCAGCAGTGACCTGGTGATGCGGGCGCGGGACAGCGTGTACCACATCGAGTGCTTCCGATGCTCCGTGTGCAGCCGCCAGCTGCTCCCTGGAGACGATTCTCGCTGCGGGAGCACGAGCTGCTCTGCCGAGCCGACCACGGCCTCCTGCTGGAGCGCGCTGCGGCCGGCAGCCCGCGCAGCCCGGCCCGCTCTCCGGCACCCGCGGCCTGCATCTGCCAGGTAAGCCGCTCTCCCGGCCCGCAGCGCTGGCCCTCAGTGGGTTGTACGACTGTGTAACCGACCGCCGAGCTTCGGACGGGAAGCCTGTGTGAAAGGCCGCGTGCTCTGGGAACCCTGCTATGTGTCTGCGTGTGCCGGAAAAATTGTATGTATGTGAGCGTGTGAGCCTTGGGAGTTGTGTTTCTCCGTGATCCGGATCATGTAGGACACAGGCAAGGATCCAGAGAGTGGAGGACCCGGAATCCTAGGTGCTGCCTGTCTGGGTTGTGTTTTAGAACTCCTGTGATGAACAGGTTACTGTCAGGGAGAAAAGGTATCCCACCGGGAGCCTACGGAAGAAGGCCAGCGGTGCAGAAGAGGGGCCTGTGTTCTTGTTTTGATGTCTAGCTAGCATAAAGGTTCAGGGAGTTTATTAAATAAAATCCTCCTAGAATGATAGGTGCCCTGGCCAGGAGTTGCCCAAACTGGGAAATAAGTGTTGACAAGAAGCAGGTGGAGAGGGTGCCACAGAGACCCCAGTTCCAAGAAGCCAGGGGGTCTGCTACCCAGACCGAATTAGACCGGGCCTCCTTGTGCTGTGCGGCACCAGGGATTCCTGCCTCTCTGTTAACTCCATTTCCACACTGTAGGAGGAAACTGGTCTGGGTGGGCTATTTGTAAATGTTTACCCAGACCTAGAAATGCCTAGAGGGGACATTAATGTAAACAATGCAGCTAATATCCAGTGGGTGTGTAGACCAGGTTGGAAGTAAAACAGAATGGAGTTGGTGTGGAGTGGATCCAATCTGAGTTCGCCCAGGGACTCCCCTTTGTTTTGAAATGCAGGCTTGAGGCTGTTCCGAGGTGGGTGTGAAAGGCAGCAGTCACTGGGTTGAGGGAACCCAGAGCGATGGAGAGAATCTCAGACCGAAGCCCCAAGGCAGGCAGCCAGGAAGGAGCCATTCTGTGCCCAGAAGACCTCTGCTGCCCCACGTCGGAATCGTCCCAGTCCCAGAGTGTTCCTAAGGGCGAGACCAGCCTAGCCGACCCCTTAGGAGCAGAAAGAGAGTCTCCCAGTATAGGAGTTGTGCTGTGACCTGGGTCCCTGTCCCTTTCTTCTCCCCGCCGGACTCGCTGTTCGATTTCCACCTCTTCCTAAAACTCCACCTTCTTCCAGAGGGCTTTGCTTGTCCGGCTGGACGCAGTTGGGTTTTCTAGGGTGCACTAGTATCACAGCGACCTAGAGCAGAACTCCAGAATCCTACAGGACTCGGGGAGATCGCTGCAAGGCAATCGGGCTAGGGAGATAGGGACAGAACAAAAAGCATTCTCCCTCTGGGTAAGGGGAGCGGATGGAGAGGGAGATGAACAATAGCCAAACGAACGGAATATCAGGGAAACGAAATCTTGGGGAGAATGGCTGGCGGCCCATCCGACCTCCTGTCTCTCGGCCCCTGTAGACGCTGGGTCTGGACGACAGCCCTCACTGCGCACGCACGTGCACAAGCAGGCGGAGAAGACAACCCGGGTGCGGACTGTGCTCAACGAGAAGCAACTGCACACCCTGCGGACATGCTACGCCGCCAACCCGCGGCCCGATGCGCTCATGAAGGAGCAGCTGGTAGAGATGACCGGCTTGAGCCCGCGGGTCATCCGCGTGTGGTTTCAGAACAAGCGTTGCAAGGACAAGAAGAAGTCCATTCTCATGAAGCAGCTACAGCAGCAGCAACACAACGACAAGGCGGTGAGGTGCTGGTGGCGGCGGGAAGGCGGGTGGTAGCCGCCGCGGCTTTCCAAGGCCTTTCTGGGGGAGAGCTAGGCGGAGCTGCACTCCCCACGTACCTTGGCACCCGCACCTTAGGAGAAAGGCTGACCTTGGCGTTCAAGTTGCGGTGGTTGTTGTTGGTACCTTGTGCCAGTGACAGCCCAGAGTTGAGGGGCCCTCGGCTTAGAGACGACCCTGTGGTGTAGCTGGGACTGCGGGGTTGTACTTTTTCTTGGGGACTTGGGGGGGATAGGGATCGATCTGAGTTTTTGTTTGTTTGTTTGTTTTGTTTCGCATACCTGGCTAGGGAACGGCATAAAAGGACTTCCGTTTCCCTGGCCTGGTATTTGATTCCTAGGAGTGAACGGGTAGCATGTTTGTGGGCCCTGGGGTGTCTCCACTGCGGAATGGGGATTCGTTGTGTGCAGTGGAGTGCATCTCTTCCTCAAAACAGTTTAATTCCCAAATCGCTCTCCAGAGCCTGGGGTTCTATGCTCAAAAGTGGTGCAAAAGCTGACCTAACTCTAATGTCTTGTGCTGTCTGTCTGCTTGCCCCTCAGAGCCTCCAGGGACTGACTGGGACGCCTCTGGTGGCGGGCAGCCCCATCCGCCACGAGAACGCGGTGCAGGGCAGCGCAGTCGAGGTGCAGACTTACCAGCCGCCCTGGAAAGCACTCAGCGAGTTCGCACTCCAGAGCGACCTGGACCAACCCGCCTTTCAACAGCTGGTGAGGCCCTGTGCAAACTGCACAGTGGGAGTGGGGTGGAGGGGACTTCGTTCGCATAGGACCAGCGTCTTGGGGACAGATTTGGTAATGACAAAGCCTTCTGGGCCCGCAGCCTTGCTGCTGACACTAACCCGGTTTCAATGCGTCTCTCACCGGGTGCCAATCCCCCTGTGCGGGTGGGGACCTGGCATCCCTGTCTTCAGAGTTTACTCAGCTGACGGCTTGTCTGCAGGGAACACTCCGAGTCTCTGAGCAGGTGACCTAGGAGCGGCAGCTTGAGCGTGTGTTCACTTGTTTTTTTTCCCCCTGGTGTCTCTGCCCTCCCAGGTCTCCTTCTCCGAATCAGGCTCCCTAGGCAACTCCTCCGGTAGCGACGTGACCTCTCTGTCCTCGCAGCTCCCGGACACTCCCAACAGTATGGTACCTAGTCCGGTGGAGACGTGAGCGAGGACCCCTCCTTGCCAGCCCGCGGATCTCGCATGCTCCCTGCATGAGACTCACCCATGCTCAGGCCATTCCAGCTCCGAAAAATATCCGGCCCTTGTAATTATTGTTATTTAAAGCGAGCGGGCAGAAGCACGCGACTGCAACGCGACGGCCAGAAGCGCGGGGACACAGCCTGCCCCGCGGAGACTGAGGACTCCTGCTCCAAGGACTTTTCTGTTTTTTCTCATAACTAGAACTTGGGATATTCTGGGTTAGCCCCGCCCTCGCCTCGCCCTCGCTGCGTGGGGAACTGCCACTCTGTCTCTGGGCACCCCACTCGCCCGGGAACTCATCTGGTGGCCCTACAGGGCCCTACCGGCGAGGACGCCTGCTCCGAACTCGCCTGCGCTGACCCGAGGCTTTGCTCTGGACCTGGCAGCGAGGACGGGACAATTCCAAGAAACAGACATAACCCCCAAAGCGCATGACTGCCGGACAGAGTAGAAACCAGACTGTCTTTTAAAAAGTGTTTTAAATTATCAGTCGACGGAGGACAGTGAGAGCCTTTGCCGAACAAACGTAAGTTATTGTTATTTATTGTGAGGCGAATAGTGGGACGAATATTTTGATCTTAATAAAAAACAACCCGATGCCATGCCGCGCCTGTGTGCTGTTGGCGCCACGGGAGCCAGACGAACGCCACTTCGCTAGTGGGCCTCGTTTCAGCTTCACCGGCTCCACCCGCCCTCGTGCTGCAGCTCAATCGGCGCCCGACGGGCGGGCCAGACCCTGATTGGGCGCCGAGGGCGTGCCCGACGGAGATTGGGCGTCTACAGGGCGGGCCCGACACTTATTGGGTGCCGACGGGGCGGGGCAGGGCGGTTCCGGTGCAGTGTGAACTGCGAGGCGTTTCCGGAAGCCGGAGCGCTCCTTGCCGGAGGCGAGGACGCTCGGACACTGGTGCCGGATTGTGGGGTGACTGGTTTAGGGAGCGAAGCCCACCCTGCGTCCCCGGGCTCTGCGGTGCTTTCTCCGTGTTGTCCCTAGAGTGGATGCGCGACGTGATCAATCTCACTGCATTTATTAATTCCCCCGTCTAGACAGAGGAGAAGGCCAGGGCGGCTCCTTATCTACGTTTGGCATCACCTGCAAGCGATACACTGAAGGAGCCACAACAAGCCCCCGCTAGGATCGCGGCTGCAGGAGAAAATAAGTCCACCCAGAACCAGTCTGGCGTGTCCTTGGTTTATTTTCTTTCCAGGCCCGAAATGGAGGGGGCGGGGGATGGCCCCTGGATATGTCGTGCCCAGGTCACTTGGTGTGACATTTCAAACCCCTGCGACTTGTTTTCTTGAAAACTGGCTTTAGTGATCGCAGGAAATAACCAAGAGATACAGAATCTGCAGCAGGCCCCCGGGCAAGCAGAGAGAGAGAGAGAGAGGGAAAAAAAAAAAATCCCGGCAGGCTCAGGTTTTACCCTCTACAAATATTTAACCCTTTGGCAGTCTGGGACAGTTCTTTCCCAAAGCCAGCATTCTGCCCTCCCTGGGCTGGTTCAGAAAGCTGCCAGCTACCAGCCAAACTACCATCCTGCGACAGAATCTGACGTTTCTATTTTCTTGCTTCCACAGTTAAATGGCCAACAGGTCGTCCCTTCTATGTCAGGTTTTGTTTTTTTGAAGGAGTAGAGTGCTCTACTGGAGCGGGGGACAGTTACCACTCTAGCTTATCGGTAGTGACAAATGACAAATGTGTCCAAAGCTGCAGTCTGGGCTAGAGGAGTAGAAACCCTCTGTTAGAATCAGTTGCTTGGGCTGTCCAGCAGTTGCACAGCCATCCACCCACAGCCCCAGTTAAGGATGGAACAGTTCCTGGCAATTAAAGAAAATGATAACAGGTGGGAAAATTGAACCATATTTATAGTTTACTTCCTGAAAGTCAAGGTGATGCTAGCACTTTAAAAAAGGGAACATTCTCTTTCTTGGGGATTTAGGAAATGGTCTGCAAATGTACATATACATTCACATATATATTCTGTATATCTATATTATATACACACACAGAGTTAATTAGGGCCAGGTTTACCTCTTAAAGCTGGTTCTTTGAGGCGTCATTCCCTTAACTTAGACCATTCCCTTCCAAGCAGAAATACAGATTTCTCTGTTTTGCATCTGGTTGGCTATTGGATAGGAAACGAAACTATAATAAATCTTACTTTTGGAAACTTGCCTATCAGAATTTTTTTTTTTTTTTTTTTTTTTTTTTTTTTTTTACTTTCTATTAAAAAGGTACGGGTCCTTAAGGAATTTCATTATTAGCTCTGAATTTTTGCTTTGGACAGGGTAAAGTATTTTATAAATATCTACCCGCCTAGTTACTATGATCTTTCGCCTCATTATTTATAGCTTAAGCCAACCAACAACCCATTTCCACTGGACACTTTGGTGTGCCTTTTATTACTTTGAGGGAATTACCCAGGTAAAGTGGTCGTGGTGCAGAGATATGTGAGTGATCACAAGCTTTCTCACACTACCTACCCAGAGGAGTGTGTGGTGCTCTCAAGTTCCCAGGAGGAAAGGCTTGTAATGTCCTTGGCAAGGTATCAGATCTACAGTTAGTTACATTAATAAATATCAATTTTACTGGCTCCAAGGTCATCTTTAAACATCTTTTGTAATGAAGTAGGGATTTCCTAGTAAATTAAATTACCTGTGACAATTACAACTTTTGTACTTTACACTAATGTTGAACAGGAGACATCCAGATCTGTAGGAAAATCTTAGTTCAAGGAAAGGGGCTATGGGTGGAAAAATGGAATTACTTAGCATGATTCACTTCAGAGTACGATTTCCTCAGAAGACTTAACTAATTATTTGCTTAGCTCTGTTGAATTGAGGCAGGAAAAGGATCCCAGAAACAGACAAAATTTTGGCCACACAATTTAGTACACGTTTCTTTTTTTTAAGTACACATTGTTAAGGCTGCATAATTCTGGGAAATTCAGAGTCCTTGTGGCAGTATTCCCATTGACTTTTAATATTAGATGAGTGCGGGACAGAAATCAGCCTTTCAGTTTTGAATACGGAGTAGGTTAAAGCTCAGTCTTGTCAGAGCTGGGAAGACTGGGTTTAAATGAGCCATTGTTCTAAGACTGCCCTCCCCAAATACCAAATGCCAGACTCTGCCACTTTTGCCTAGGGGTGGGCTTACACTGCCCCGCAGTTAGCTGTATACACCAAAAAGAGAATTAGCTGAATAGAAGTCTGCTGGAGGGAGAAAACAATGAACGAGTAAGTTTTTGCAGAGAAATAAGTTCCCAACGGAGCTGCGATAAAAGCAGGAAATTCGGAGTTTATTAAGCTGATGCATGGGCAGATTAGAGGCTTTTAACTGTGGGTCTGATTGATGTAAAAGTAAACTTTCTTTAAAATGCTGAGATTCAGTGCTATAATGAGGATTGTGTGACCAATTACAGGCTAGCACCTTGTCGATGAAGTCTGTGCATGGGAAATACAGATAAATAGAGCTAGGTTGAGAGTAGTGATGAGAGCAAGAAAGGGCACAAAGAAGTACTCCACTCAGATCCAGATGTGGGGGCAGGAGCCTTTGTGCCTTCTGCTGCAGTCCCCCAGCCAGGCAGCAATGCTTGGTGGATCCAGCCTTTGGTCAAGAAGGTCAGCACCTAGAGGGAGAGTGGCTCATCAATTGGACTCGGGTGGGCAAAAGTTTGCCTGTTGGGAAGTTTCTGTGTACATGAAGTGTGGGGCGGAGAGGGGGAAGACTGGGGACCTAGAGGACAATGACATCCACCAGAGCTGGTCCAGGAGCCAAGGGAAGATGCAGGTGTTTTTCACAGCTGCAAAGGGCTGAAGAACACAGAGGTTAAGGTTAGAGCCAGGTCTTGACCTAGGCCCAGTGGAAGCCAGTTCTTGATCCAAGGTCAAGATGCAGCGACTGTCAGAGTCTGGCAGAGGTGGATCGGTAGGGGGGTGGGTGAGCAGCTGCCTGAGGACTCACTAGGGAGCAGCAGTTCTGATGTGCCCTTGAGCTTTGGGAGTAACTGGCTCTGAAGAGTTTAGGGGTGATATTGTTACCCCGGGTGCGAAATTTGGTTGCAAATGTTGCTGCTGGTCCAAGCAGCTTTTCCACGTCGGGTTCGAATTCTGGGTTGGTAGTGCGCCACCGCCCCAGGTGGAAACCGCGGGCACTACTGACCGTAGTAGGCACGTCCCACAGTAGGCAGCGGAACCCTTCCGGTTACCTGTTTAATTGCGAATTCTGGGAGGTTAATCACGGTTGTCTCTATTATCTATGTTTTTTTGGCAAGTTTCCTAGCAGATAAGAGGTATATTCCATCGCGAATCGTCTCGCAGGAAACATTATACTTGATGCCCCCGCCCCCACCCCCACCCCGCAAGGACCGCCCTCTACCTGCTCCCTCCAGTACCTACAACTTTAGTTGTCCCTCCCCGCATCCCTCCCCCGAGATGGGGTGTATAGGGTCCAAGCAGGAGCACCCGCAGTGCTTGGCATGGCTTACATCAGACCTCTTTATTTTCTTTTGATTTGTAAAACAGTAAAAATCATTGAACATACAAAACTCTGTAGTGCCATGAGGTTCAAAAAAGAAGTGCCTGAATGTTAGGTAAGTTTGCTTTTCCGTAAGAAAGGCAAGATTTATTGTGTTGTTCAGCTTCCTGTGACAATCTTTAGGTTTTTGGGTCAATTTTCCACAGCTAGATCTTTGTTGGTAATTGCTACCAATGTCACTTGGGCTCCGCACTGGGTGGGTCAAGAGGGCCCCCTGTGGCCTAACTCTAAACCTGCAGGAGCTGCTGCACAGGACTGCTTGTTATTCAGAGACATGGCCACCCTCACTGTTTCTTTTACTCCGTGTTATTTCAAGTAAACTATTTAAGAAAATACTTGATGCTTCCCTCATTAGAAAAAATTATTTTAGAGGCTAAATTTAACTCAGCAACAGTAATAGTTCACCGTGCTATCCGCCCATGGAGTTCCCCACCAGTGCTTTGGCTCTGTAATTTCAAACAGTCCCAAGGCTTAATGAAAGTGTTAGTTACACGGTCTTAACTCCAAGTTTTAGAGGAAAAACTTAGAAGAGGGTTTATAAATTCTTAACCCTTTCTCAAATTTGTACTGCTTTAATGTGAAAAGTCAACCCTGAAAATTGTGTTACTTCATTACAAGAATGAGATTTGTCTAATTTTACCCATATTACAATTGCAAGTTATACAGCATCAAAGTAAACAAATTCCAAAATATTGTGCATAAATGAAACAAACTCAATTTGCAAAATTAGGAAGGACAGTCCAGTATTACAGTCTTTATAAACATGGCAGAGAGGAGCATATCTACAGCAGAGAGTATAAATAGACCAGAGGTTCCTTGAGGAACAATGGCAAACACTAACAAAGGTACTCAAATACAGAATTAGCTAAAAAACATTTATTTTTTCTCTTTTTTCAAGAAAAATTGCCGGGCTTCTTCCCAGACCTGCTGAGGAAATCTGTTAGCCAGCTCCAGGTAGTCCCCGAGGTTCCCGAATTTTCCTGAGGGAGACAGAAAAGAGACTAAAAAGTAACTTCTGAAGGCTTAGAAATTAAACTTATTCTGCTATCAGAGTGCAAATGGAACCACACATTTCATGTAAAGCACTGTAGTGTGTTATAAACATGTAGTTCAGCCACAATTCAGTCTGTGGTTCTAACATATTCAGACATTAACCTATATATAATGTTATGAAGTATTTATTTTGGGACTCCAGGTAAGAAAATAGGTACAGTGAACACAACACGGTGACAGCTATGTATAGGCACATCTCTGTGTGAATGGTTTTATTATCTGACTGGTGCTGAGGACCGCCCAGTGCTCTGCACACAAGGACCAGCTCTGTCACTGAACCACAAACTGGGCCTAAATGGTGACTTCTTTCTCCCAAAATAATCTACTTAATTTAAAACACAGACTTAGGCATAACTTTGAAACTGTTCAAATCTGGCATTCAGTAGTAGCAGAGCAGAGCAGAGCAGAGCGGAGCGGACATGACCATTAACAGCTTTGCTGACCACCCCCCCACCCCCAAAAAAACTTGGTGTAGTCATGGGGCAGTGGATATAAAAGCTGAAACTCCTCTTAGTGGTAAGAACCTGGGAGCCCACAGCTACTTTCTAATCTAAAAGGTTACCTGGACAACAACCTAAAAATGACGGACGCATTTTATTGAGGACTTAATCTAAATAAAAAGGGAACTCATACAAAAGTTGTAAGCTGGACATTTGGTAAGAAGTCATTTTACAAAAAGAAAGATTAGTATTTTTTCTGAGTCAGGTTTCATTGTGTAGCCCTGGCTGGCTTGTAAATTGCAGCTATCCACTGGCCTCTGCCTATAGCGTATTGGGATATGTATATGCATATACATATGTATGTGCACACACACACACAGCCGGAGGCTGGAGTTACAAGGGCTTGTGAGCTGTCTGACGTGGGTGCTAAGAACTGACCTCTGGTCTTCAGCAAGAACAGCAGGTGAGCTTAACTGCTGAGCCTCTCTTCAGCTCACCATTTCTCTTGAATAAAGTAAGCATGTTATGAACAGTCACTAACAGTGCTGAGAGCAAAGCAAGCAGAGAGCAACTGTTCAATTGCTGGTTTATGTGTGAAGTCTGTTATAGATATGCAAGGAAGGAAGGCAAAGAAAGTGCCTGCCCCCACCCCTATCACCACCCGGATCCCCAAGAAAGAAGGCTGAGACTTCTCTGGCTTTGCTCAACCAAGCAAAGGGAGGCAGCTTCGGCTTTTGGGACTTGGCTTTCCACACACTTAAATGGTGACTCATCTTTTTTAGGGCAGAAGAAAAACGTCTACATAGTTATACTGGCAAAATATTGTTGCTTAATTAAAAATAAATACATTAGAATATTTGCAAAAGTATTTTCATAAGTTTAAAAATTAAACTCTTGTTTTGTAAGAAATAGTAACAAACTGGATTGATTTCCCTCACATGTCCTAGTAGCTTTAAAAAAAAAAGAAAAAAGACCCAGAGGCTGCAGCTGAGTGAGGGCAGACCTGAACTTGCACACAGAGTCTATGGGCAACAATGGTGCTGACTTGAATTTCTGAGAAGTCCCATAGCTCTCTGTTTACTTTACTGAGTACCTGAGTCAACAAAGCCTCCTATTTTTTTTTTTAACGATACTGTAACAGTTTTGTTGTATTTTCTTCTGTGTACTTTGCAACACCTGCCTACTGTAGATTTTTTTTTTTGTATGACAGGCAAGTTGTCTCCAAGTAAAGGCTTCTTGATGGGTGCCATAAAGAATCCTATAGGTTAGGAGTGGGCCTAAGAACAACGACTATTATATATTTCATTTCATGAGATAGGTTCTCATGTAGCCTAGGTTGGCCTCAAACTCACTATATGGCTAAGGGTGACTTTGAAAGGGTTCTGTCTCTACCTCCCTGTGCTAGGAATACAGACGTATGACACTATGTCCAGTTCTGAAGAACACTTACACTATCAAACATACGAGGACTTGGGGAAAATCTAGAGTGGGACTCATTAATCAGAGATTTTGCCACAAGAGCCAGAGACCAAACTGTACTTCTCAATTATAGCCTGGGAAGCAGGCTATTTTAAGATATTTAAGATCCTAAAAATGAAGCTTAAAATTCTACATCTCTACCTCTGACCAGGAAAACACCTCAGCAGGAACAAAAAGAACAAATGCCCGAGGACGCTTTACTTCCAGAACTCTGCTAATGGGATGTTAATGTTTCTCATTGTAAAGTGTATTTTCAATTACACTAGGTCAAGTGCTTGAATTTAGGGGCCTAGCTATTGTCATGGCACTTTTATTTCAACATGGACAGAGAACCCATGTTAGGGACTGAAGCACTTATGGTGATTTGTGTGGGCCAATGGTAATGTTATATGACTGACTTCCCTGTTGATAGTAATTAGTCAGCATTTAATAGATCTTGTATTAGGTAAAGACACAAAGATAGTTTCTGGTTTTCTTTATTTCTAGAAGTCTCTGTAGATTGGAATGATATAGTTGATTTCTTTACTCCTCAAGTATTTGGTGTCTGGACCTCACATACTTGAGGTGACACAGGAATTCCCTAATTGTTCTGGAAAAGGGAATGCAAGCCCGTTCACTTGGCTGACACACACGTGGGATTTAGTCTCAGTGGGACCCACCTTTGGGATGTGACGACTGGTTATCCAGATGACCCGGAGTCTGTGCAAAGTCCTGTGTGAGAAGAGAGAAGTGAGTTGAGACTAATGTTCTGATCAGCATTGTACAAGGTCCCTCTCATCACGTGTCACGGCTCCACCAATTATCTGGAGCACAGAACAGCAGCAGAGAATGAGACTGTGCGGCCAGACTCTTGAAAGCTGAAACTAAGTTTCCAACATGAGCACTGCCAAGGGCCAGAGTACTGTCTACAACCACAACTGTATACCCAAAACCTGAAACCTAAGCCAAATGTACTATTTTAAGCCATGGATAGATTTTTTTTTAAAGTTTTTTTTTGGGGGGAGGGTGTAGGAGGTTATGATTTTATAATTCTAAGCCAGGCTGGAATCAAATGAGCGATCCTCTTGCCTTATTCAGACACGTGAGTGCTTGCATTAGAGGTGTGTGCCTTTATTCCTCCAAGAGTTTTACAAACTATGGATATAAGAGTCCTTATAATCCAGAACAGCCAGGACTGCTACACAGAGAAACCCTGTCTCAAAAAGCTAAACAAAAACAAAAATAACAAAAAAGTATTTGTGCATCTAAACCTTACAGTCTGCTCACTTTACTTTCAGGTGGAAATTGAAAAAATGTAGTATATAAGGTATAAATCTAGCCGGGCGGTGGTGGCGCACGCCTTTAATCCCAGCACTTGGGAGGCAGAGGCAGGCGGATTTCTGAGTTCGAGGCCAGCCTGGTCTACCGAGCGAGTTCCAGGACAGCCCGGACTACACAGAGAAACCCTGTCTCGAAAAAACCAAAAACAACAAAACCAAAAAAAAAAAAAAAAAAAAAAAATAAGGTATAAATCTCTGGAAACCAATCACAGGCCATAATCTCATTTTAACATTACTATCTAGTGATTATTAATAATCTGTATATGGAACCATGACACATTTATAAGTTGAAACTGAAACTAATTTTCTTGAGCACAATTACATAGAAAAAAAATGATTCAACGTCACTAGTATCATAATGCTACCCCAGATTAAAACCAAGTTATTTCTGTACCACTTAGCAAAACTGTATTAAATATGGTTTATTTAGAATAGTTGTGATATTATCCCCAAATGGTATGTACGTACATATGTACATACATACATACATACATACATTTGGATCTCATTCATAGTGTTTTTTGAGACAGTCTCACTACACAGTTTAGGATGGCTTCATTGTGTCATCCTCCTGTCTCAACCTCCTGAGTTCTTATATTTTTAAAGTATTTTTTAAGAAACTAATGTGGCACACATGGAAACTTGCCTCAGTTGAGGCCTCCCCAATTAAGGTCTAAAAAGTTTCCCTCGCTCCCAGACCTTGGCCTTTCTCCATAGCATTTATCTCCTAGCTGTTATGCTACTTGGTCTTTTTATTGTTTCATGAAGGTGGGTTTTATCTGTCTTATTCATCTATACACTCCAGGGTCTACAGCAGAGCCCAACACTGACTGAGTGATTTGAACAATAAAGATCACATCTGAAAATGCCTACTGTGCACTCTTACTTAATGACAGAGCGGGTCTCTGAGACCAGATGAAGAGCCCTGTGCTGAAGTGACAGCTTTACAGTGTCAAGAGTTTATTAAGATTTTAATTTAATCATGAGCCAGTTTGAAATCATGCGTACAGATCCGAATATATAACTTGAATGCATTTTCAGAAAATAGGACCCAGATTCAAATGTAACAACTAAATTGAAAAAAAAATTTCTACATCTCATTGATCAAGCTGTGCTATTAACTGATCATTAATGGAGAGAGACAAGGAGTATTGATGCGATAAAGAAGGCCCGGAAGTCCTCGGCTCTCCTCTGTGGTTCCCAGGCAGCTGCACATACTCACACTCTGACAGAGATATCTGAGCACTAGCCAGCACAGCGACAACACACACAACTGCTTCCTGTTTCACTGTTAGGAAGAACAGGAAGTATGTGCAGCAGGGAGCAATTTTAAGAGTGGAACATTTGGAAAAAAAAAGAGACATTTTATAAAATAATCCACAAAGCTATGAAAAACCCTAGTTTGGAGCTGTCACTTTGACTTCACTGTGAGCCCAGTGAGCGAATGTACAGTCAGTGTCAGCGCTTCCCACGGCACTGACTCTTACTTCAATCCTACACAATTTTGTTGGATTAAATACAAGTTTGTACTTCAAACTTTTAGATTAAAAAAAAAAAAAACCAAACAGGTTTTATCTCCTCCCTTGTACACATATTCAAATAATATTTATTATTTTCATCTTATACATGTTCAAACTTTATTACAAAAATATGGAATGCTTCACGAATTTGCATGTCATCCTTGCGCAGGGGCCATGCTAATTTTCTCTGTATCGTTCAAGTTCAAATTTTAGTACTAAACTCAAATTTTTATCTTTCTTCACCAATTATCCTCTGTAGTCAGACTAAAAAGCAGACACATGTGCCGGCCGAAGCCTTAAAGGAGCCGGGTGTCCTGTTACACAGTTTTATCTCGGTACAAGTCTTCATTTTATCAATGGCAAACGAGCTCTGCTTGGAATCCTCCAGCAGAAGCATTGGCACTCCACCCTGCTTCTAGTAATGTGACCTCGGGCTCTAGAAATGCTCTGCAGCACAGACACAGGTGGAGGGAGAGTAAAGCTCCCTCGAGTTTACTTCCCGGTCTCACGACTTTCCCATAAAACAGGAGCAACACGGCGTCAGGCTGAAGGTACCTGGATGAATGTGGCCAGTAAAACACAGCTCATCTCTTGCTCCAGAATGAGCTTGTTCTGATGGTTGCTGTGACACGCAGCGATAAGCGAAGGGAACAGCACTTTGATGAGCCTTGGGTCACTGAAATACTGGAAAGGCAGCTGGCAGAGCTTCTGCAGCACCGTCGGGTGGCGACCGGACTGTACAATCACCTACCACAGAGAAAGAGACAGTCAACGGCCAAGCCCTGGCCTGCCCCCTAGTCAGCTGCTGTTGGGCTGAACCAGGGACCATGCTGAAGGAGGGAAAGGAGGAGAAAGGCACTTGATTCCTTACCAGAGCGCAATGTAAGTGATATTTGAAAAGAGCCAAACTTTTAGAAACCTCATTTCTCAATTAAAAAAAAAAAGATTCCAAAGGTTTTGTGGTCATTTAATAATCATAATCCACAACGAAGGGCACAGCTTCCACGGAGAGAGCCGTCGCCTAGGGAACAGATTTAGGACACGCAGTTTTAACGGAGCACACTCCTGTCCTCAAAGCAGTCTCCTGTTTCTAACAAAGTAAGATAGTGTCTGTAGCAGCCCTGCCCACTGCAGTCTCTGCCTAACTTAGCTCATTGCATACACTGCATGCAGCTAGATGGGTTCCTTATGTAGACAAGTCCTAGAAAGAGAAGGGGGCAGACTGTAGGGAATGGAAAGGTTTCAGCGAGTACAGGCTCTAAAAGATTCTTCCTCCAATCCCTACTCCTTATCTTGGTTTCCATCAGTGCCACTGAGTCTAAAAGGAGAACTGTTTAGATAAATGAGACTGTTGTCTTACAGCAGTCTGGGTTTACAACTGTGCACACTTTAATAGGGCAGTGCGATTAGTGGGCTGGCAGGGAAGCTCTCCCAATTCACTCCCTAGGCTGAAATGATAAACTAAGAAATGCCAAAATCAGATCTGTTTCAAGTAACTTTGATTAGACAACTCTAATCTGAAAAAGCAGGGTGACCCAAAGCCCACTTGGTAGTATGGGAGGAAACCCGAGAACATTAGGGACACTGCGAAAGCTGAAGGTCAGGACTGTAAATTGTACTGGGGGTGGGGTGGGGGAGAACACAACGTTACAGGTACATACCCAGACAGGACGGCGTTCAAATTGAAACCAGAAGGACAGAGTGAAACAGCAGAGGCAGGAGAAACATAAATTACTGGGATTTACAAGTTTTCAAAGTACTTTTAACAATATTTTAAGAACACATTCTCAGATGATAATGCAGTGTGCTTCAAGAACAAAATCAACAAAGTAATAGTTCACATATTTTTGTTCAATAGCTAAAATGACATCAAAAACTTTTGGAGAATGTTGATAGGGACCTGTTAATACCTTTAAATCCAAAAGGAATTTTAAAGACTTTCATTGTGACAATTCTGCACATGGCTGTGCAGTGCCATTTCTGACACCGACTGAGGAAAATGTGCTCCACCACCTGCCTTATTGATAAAACTTCCACTTACATTTTCATTATAACTATTATCTACATATTTTGTAACACAGCCAAACAGTTACTACTTTTGAATTTATAACAATGCCATTATTGGAACTCTTCCCCCCACTTCTTCAGGCAAAAATTAACAACTAGGGTTTTTTTCTTTGAAACTTCATTGTTAAAATGCCATTATTGGACGACAATTCAGTAATTCAAAAGGTATTAAAAGGGGCCAGTTTGGCTGGCACAGACACAATATCAACTCAAAGACACCAGCTCCCTGGTCCTGGTAAATTAGCAGAGTCTGAGAACATGGGTTACACTCACTGCATTCAGCCTCCTGCAGCAGTGTCCCCTGGGGTCTTGCTATCCCAAGGAACAACACTGACTACCTATGACCTGCTTATAGAGAGTTTATAAATCTCACCAGCAGTGCAGTAAGGTGACCCTGCTGGAGGCCACTACTTTCAGGACTTTGGACTGGAGAAGATGCAAATGGGCAAAGGACAGTTTGGTTACCTTGTATCAAAGAGTACATACTTATGTAGCCATAAGACTGCCTATCGGTAAGGAATCTGTAAAAGCTGGTGACACCCTGACCTACTCACATTTGGCTGTGATCAGTGGGACACTTCAGATGCTGTGGGAAGGTAGGGTTGGGGGGCGGGTTCAGAAAGTATATTGAGACCTGGTGGGCGAATTCAGGTGGGCTTGCGGCAGAGAGTGTAATGTAGTGAACATGAGCAGCCAGCTAGACTGGGTAAGTGCTTCCCTTAGGGCTAGGGAAGCAAGTCTGGGGAATACAAATATTCTGACTTTGATGCTCAGGGCTTCAAGCACTAGGAGAGTTGCCTGTGAGGCTTGTGAAAGATGCCAGGCTGAAGGCAGGCCTTGGTTTTATTTCATTTCCCCACTCATTTCCAGGGCTTAGGTGATCAAACACCATTCTGAACTGCTTTCCAAATTTTCCAAAAGCAGTAGGAAGTTAGTAGAATCATCATGGAACACAAGGGTCTTCCTGGATGTGCATAGTTAATCAGCTCACACTTACAATACGGAGTTTCTGGCTACCTTCTTGATGGAGTTGTAGCCACTGGACGGTTATCTTGCCACCCAAGTCCTAAGGTGAGTACTGGTCAGGATACCTGTCCCACCTTTCAGGATACACTGGTTAACTGGATTCCCAGAGTCTCCTCCTAGAGCACTGCAGCAGTGAGATGGGAGTGCCCTGGCTGTGTGGTTCTAAGGTGGCTGAAGTCTTCAGCTAGAGACAGCAAGTCAGTGATAACGGAAACCTCCTTCTAATATATTGTCCACTTTCAGATGCTGAGCTGGGCTCCAATATTACTAGGAGGAGTCTGGTGAGGTGAGTGAGTAGTGGATAAAGGTGTTTGTCATCAACCCTGACAACCTGAGTTTGATCCCTGGAACCCAGATGGGAAGGAGACATGGTGGAAAGAAAGAATCAACTTTTGTAAGTTGTCCTGGGACTGTCACATAAGCACTATTGTCACATAAGCACTGTGGTGTGCTCACATGTGCACACAGAAGTGCATGTACACAAATAAGTACATAAATGTAACAGATTAAGAGAGATGCAAAGTGACCTTGGCCATAGGTACAATCATGAAATAGGTGTTTGCCTGGTGTGATGGTGCACGCCTTTAATCCCAGCATTCAGGAGACAGAGGCAGGCGGGTCTCTGTGTGTTCAAGGACAGCCTGATCTGTGGAGAGCCGGTACTGCGCCTTATGGAGAGCCGGTACCGAGTCTTAAAGATGGCGCCTGGCGCTTTGCCGCTTGAGCGATAAACAACTCCATATTTAGGCATGAGGCTGTGGTTGAGAGTGGCCTGATCAACAGGCTATGTAAGAGACCTATGGAGATCGGGCACGCAGCGGCCGGTCATTGGCTGTGGCACAGGTATAACAGTCAGAGCCAAGGAGTGGGAGGTGAGTCAGTCTGGAGAATCCTGAGTAAACTGCCTTTAGAAGGAACCTGGTTGTCCTGTGTCTCATTCTTGCTGGTCAGGAAGGGCGCTGGACACTGATCTACATAGTGAATTCCAGAACAGCCAAGATTACATAGAGAGACATCATCTCAAAAAAAAAAAAAAAAAAAAAAAAAAAGTTCTAATCAAAGAACAGATGATCTGGAGTCTGCCTTTATTCACTGACCAGTTGAGTAGCCTTTGGCAAACTGTTCAAATTGCTTTGTGTTTGAAAGCTGACAGTGTTTTTAAAGTATTTTCTTTGAAGTCTCTCTTTCACGTACAAATCTAATAGCTTAGGTTCACAAAGTAAACCTACAGCAGTATTACGATACACCCCAATAAAGAGGGAAAAATGGCAAAGAATACTGGATTTTTAAACATATTCTTTCTCACTGAAAGATTTCTACATTTTAAATTTGAGAAAAATAATAGGAAAACAATTTGACTAGATTAGAAAGGCTTTGCAGCCATCCTTCGATCTTGCTCTGGGGAGGACCATGGCAGCACAGCTCCTCTGGTCTCTTAGGGAGAGGCCAGGGGCATAATTCTGTCCTCGTTGTCCTGCTGACCACAGGGTTTTCTTGAGTCTTCTTGATGAGGGAACCCCAGACGGCAGACAAGAGTCCCATGATGACTAAGTACTCTTTTGTTACTAGTAATAATTCTGCAGGTTGTAGCTTTAGAAAAAGGAAACAATTCTGGAAATGTGTAGGGAGGATCTAGATGCCAGAGAAAAAGCACCCAGGGAAGAGGATGGGGTGGTGTCCAGGATACACAAGTGAATTTGGTAGTTCTTTAATTTGCTTTGGATCCTGGACACTCACTAGCTTCTGGTACTAACCAGAGAGTGCTAACTTGAGCCATCATTTGCAGTATGTGTCCCATGCCAAGTGATATACTAATGCCATAAGAACAAAACGGAATCAGGAGTCCTTCTCCTCACACGAAGTGAAGATGCAATATGTTGGGTAAGGTTGGTTTGACATTAGTTTCTGTGGGAGATGATACAAGGAATCTGGCAAAGATGCTGTACTGTGTGGGAGGACTAAGTGTTCCTTGTCACATTCTCTTGAAGCTACATTGACAGGGTAGATTGTACGTGGAAGACTGGATGAGGTACAGGCACTTGGAAATTATAGGTGAAGGGATTTTTGGTGGAGGGAAGAAACTCACAGATTCAGTATCATTTTGCTTTTGCTGACAAAGCCTGGAGTACCGTAAGTGATACAGGTTTATTCTCTACCATTCAGGAGCTAGAAGGCAGGTCAGGGTATCAGCATGGTCAGGCTTTCCTGAGCATCTTCTTTCTGGCTGCCTTGTTGTGTGGTTTTCCTTGGCTTCGTGCATATGGACAGAGTGATACTTCATTATTCTTGTAACAAACCCACTGACCCAATGTCCTCACAATGATGCTCCATTGGAAAGGCCACCATTGCTCTCCAGGCGCTACAGAGGTGAACAGCTTTCCCTGGGCTGTTAGAGACACTATGCAGTCTCAAGAGTAGTGGCAGTTGATAGCTGTGGGTTTTAGGCCTGGCTCTGTCACGATCAACTCAGGTAATTTAAGTTCAGAGTCTTTTTCATAAAAGAAGTGGATAGGAGTTTCCAAGGTTTAAATGCAGACCATTAGGTGTCCGTGCCCACAAAGGATAGACAGTATTAGTTAGAAATACTGGTTATCTTAGCAGTGTTCTGCTCTGCATTTTCTGTTGGACCTGGAACAGAGCTCAGGCCCAGCCTAACAATGCTTTCCAGCATCCCTCCCCAGTTCCTTACAGCAGAAGGTCTGGTAGAGGCAGGCTTCAATCATTAGCAGGCTTAATGTCACCTGAGAAGCCATTACTGAGGCTGCTCCCTGGCCTGGCCTGTGCAGAACAGAGCCTATGCAAACAGTGTTTGGGGTGCCAGCCAGGATCTTGTGGTGGCGAAATAGGAAATGCATTCTGACAGTTTTGAAAGGAAAATCCGTGCATAAGCATGGTCCAAGAAACACAAGTAAGTAGTACAAAGCAACAGAGGCTTAGAGCGTTCTCCCTCTCTCTTTCTCTCCCCCCCCCTCTCCCTCTCTCTCTCTCTCTCTCCTCTCTCTCCTCTCTCTCTCTCTCTCTCTCTCTCTCTCCCTCCCTCCTCTTCCCTGCCTCCCTCCCTGTGTCTGTATGTCTGCCTGCCCCGTCTGTCTATGTGAGTTTGAGGCCACTGTGTTGGACTTGTTATTATGGAAACTGTTATTAGCTTACAATTCATATCTAGGACGAGCTTCCCTTGCCGTACTTAAGGAAATCCTTAAGTACTGGAAAACATCCCAAGTAGTATAGCTGACAAAAGTTAGTGCAGCCAGGTGCAGTGGTGCACACCTGTGTCTCCAGCACTTGGGAAATTATGGTCAGAGGATCAGAAGTTCAAGGCCAGCTTGAGCTGAGAAGTATCAAAACTTCCCACCCCACTCACCACTCCTGCAACCAACAGCAAAGTGATTGGATTTTGTGATACTCTGAGCCACACTGTATAGAAAGGCAGACACCAGAGCCGAGATTTTCAAGGTCCCAAGCACCAACTAGGGAATTCTGGTTTGCCTACATGGAGAGATATGGAAAGGTCCCTTTTATGGACTGGGTGACACTGGTATCTTATGAGGGACGAAGGAGGTCAAGGTCGTCTAGGGCACTGTATGACCAGAACCTTAGCGACCTGTAGCTAGGCTGAGACGGTACTCAGGAGACAAGCCCCTCTATCTATAGCATCTGAGGTCAGCTCCAAGGTGGCAGACAGGGACCATTGCTGTTACAAAGAGGGATTCAAGCTTCAGGATATCCAAGAGATGTAGTCTAAGTCCCCAGCCAGTCTAGGCTGGAGCTGGGCCTGGAAAACTCTTTAAACTCCAAATGTTGACTTGTTCTAGCCTCTCAGGCCCATCCAGGGCCACCTCACTCACAAGGCTGCCCCTTCCTGGGGAGAGATGCTCTTGTTTTGAGCTTGCTCCCATGACTGGTCGTTAGCTAGCGGTGTCTTTAGTGACAATGCCAGCCCAGATAAAGAGGAACATGACCCATGGCCATTCTAAACAGACTAAACCAACCAACATACAGAGATCAAACTAACACGAAAGGCCTTTCTCCTAAAAAACACACGCTTTTCTTGGCTCAGTATCACATGACCCGTTCTTGGTTATGTGTTGGGCTGTGCCAAGAGTTTGTTTCAAATGATCAGTTTTATTAATGTGAACAAGAGGAATGGTTGAGAGTGGAGCAGGACTTCCAGGAGTCAACAGTTGGAACATGTGACTCCAAAATGAGTACTGTCTTGCTGTGGCTGAGTACCCAGCCTCCCTCCAGAGCAGGCCTGTAGGGTTCCAATACCTACAAACCCTGCCTCTTTCATTCTTTCTCATATATCTATATCTGAATGACATAACAATACACTGATTGTTATTTTATGGGTATGGGTGTTTTGTCTCCACATATGTCCATGTGTGGCTGGTGCTGGCAAAAGCCAAAAAGTGTCAAATCCCCTGGGACTGGAGTGATAGGCACTGAACCTGGGTCCTGTGAAAGAATAGCTAGTGTTCTCAATTGCTAGGTATCTCTCCTATGCTGTGATTTGCATTTTAAATGTGCAGCTGCTGTGCTTTGGAGATTCTTTTTTTTCTCCCCAATATGGAGAGTCTTTTTTTTTTTTTTATTGGACATTTTATTTATTTACAATACAGATATCATCCCCTTTCCGAATTTCCCCTCCCTAGAACCCCCTATCCCATCCCCCTCCTCTTCCTTTATGCTTTTATACCATTTTGATTACATGCATGTATTAAGGTCAGTTCTAGGTTGATGATCTAGCAATATAATAGATGCAAATAGTCAAGGAACAAGCAATACAATAAACACAAATAGTCAAAGAACAAGCAAGGCATTAAACCCAATTACATGAACACTCCTGTGATCACTGTTTCTAAGGGCTTATCAGGATGACCAAAATATCTGAGCCTACTTTCTTGTCCTAGCCAAAAGTCATTTTCATGTCTTCCTTGTTCTAGCATAATATTTAGGTTCCTGCCTGAGATTACTTCTTGTTCTAGCCTAATGCCTTGGAGATTCTTGCTCCTTAGTTTTTTCCATCCTGTAGCACTGTTAATTCCCCAACAATCAGCAAGGCTCGCCTCTGTTGGAAGTCTCTGTGACAACTCCAGGGGCTTGCCTCTTAGTAAATGATTAACAACTTTCAGGTTTTATTCACTTTTAGAGATATTCTTGTGAACTTGATGGGAACATACTTTTCCAATCCATACATCTTTAATGTATTTTTCTCCAATGTTGTCTCTTTTTATATTTTACTGTGGTAAAAACAGTTTGTGGAGGTATTGTTGGCCTGGGGCCAGGCGAGCAATCTATCACAGCCCTCTACATAGTTTTCATGTTTCAGGCTGACACATGGAATTCTTAATTGGCAAATTGGTGATGATTATCTATAAATGAGAAGTCACAATCTTCTGCCAGTGTGTGGTCTGCTTGGGGACCTTCAACTTTTGAGTACAAAACTTGTGACTCAGAAAGCAACTGTTCTCTTTCTAGACAATGCTCACTTTCAAGTCTAATCTTTGGTCTTAATTTTAAAAAATGCTATCATAGAAAATACATCTAAAATATTAACACTTGGTATGCCTCTGGTATAGCTTTGTTAAAAATCTGAATAGGAGGAAGAAGAAGAGGAGAAGGAAGAAGAGAAAGAGGAAGAAGAGGAGAAGGAAGAAGAGAAAGAGGAAGAAGAGGAGGAAGAAGAGGAAAGAGACAGAAACTCAAGTAGGAAGGCAGGGAAAAATTTACTCTGCAGACTTTACACCTGTGTGACATCTGTCCCACCCACTCTACGATCTCAAGAGAGTGGAGAGTCGTATAAACACGGAAAGCAGACCGATCTCCTCTCCCTTGGGAGAACCCCCTTTCTCCAACTGCAACACCTGGGCTGCAGCCAGAGCAAGGAAGGAAGGAGTAATGCAAGCAGGCCTCTGTGTAGAGATAAGAGCATCACCGGGCATTTACTGAGCATCTCTGCTGCTCAGCACTGGGCTGAGGCACTGACTGAGTCAGAGAACTCTATTCCTACAGAGCAGACCATCTTCCTTCCTGATTCAGGCCAGGTAGCCCAGGAAGTTCTGCACGCTCCAGCGGAGGGTAGCAGTTCACTCTTCAGAAGCCAACCTAAGAGAGTAGGAATTCTGGTCTCTAGTAGCTCAGCATCAGCAAGTTTGACAAGAGTGCTGCAGAAAAGTAGGTAAAACTGACAACAGGAAGAAGCAACAGAGACACAAATAAAAGAAGTAAGGATTAAAATAATTAAAAAAAAAATTCAGGCCAGGCGGTGGTGGCACACGCCTTTAATCCCAGCACTTGGGAGGCAGAGGCAGGTGGATTTCTGAGTTCGAGGCCAGCCTGGTCTACAGAGTGAGTTCCAGGACAGCCTGGGCTACACAGAGAAACCCTGTCTCGAAAAAACCAAAAAAAAAAAAAAAAAAAAAAAAAAAAAAAAAAAAAAATCAGAAAGTTGTCAGTATCATTTGATGTAAGAGAAAAAATGTGTTTCTCTTTCCAGTTTGGTCTTGAGAGCATGACTACATTATGGTAAAATATCTTATTAATTATAAGCAATTATCTTCATTTAATATACATACCTTTAAAAATTACTTCCACATACATGATGACCCTCACATACCTGACATTGTAGAAGGAACTAATTTCTTAAGGCAGCAAAAATATATACTAAATCAATATGACACAAGAAGGCGGGAAATTAAAATATTTCTTTAAAAGTGACTGTAAGTAGTTAATACTGAACACATATTATGCTTTAAGGGTAATCTGATCACCCACAAACTTCACTTTTTTGCGGGATATAGTACATTCCCCGGCCATATCAGAGTGACAACAGTGAGCAGTAACCTCAGAAGAGTTGTACGGCTGCTGCTCAACGTCCTGCACACACTGGCTCTGACCTACAGGTGCTACAGGAACATCTACAGCTCCAGGGAACTCACCCACAAAAACAAAAACAAGAAAACAACCAGAAACAGAACACAACACATCACATTCAGATTATTTATTTCTACAGAGGGATTCTGAACTCACTACTTACTTAGGAGTGGTCACAGAAAGCTCTGGATTTTGTTTTATTTGTGGAAATTTGTTGTTGTTTGTTTTGTTTTTCTCTAAGGAGAACCTATGGCAAGTTCCTAAATATTTACTGTCACCTGAGCCCCAGCTCTATATCTGCCACTGATTATAAGAGAAAATTACCCGGGCTGGAGAGATGGCTCAGTGCTTAAAAGCATTGGTTGCTTTTGCTAAAGGACCCAGGTTCAATTCCCAGCACCCACATGTCAGCTCATAGCCATCTGCAGCTCCAGTCCAAGGGGATCTAATCTAACACTCTTTTCTGGCTTCTGTGGGCACTGCATGCACATGGTGCATAGACATACACGCAAGCAAACTCACAAGTACTCATACACATCAAAGTATCATACACATACAATATTCATACACATAAAATACTCATACACATAAAAATGAAGGAAAATAGAGTGAGAGTGTGAGAGAGACAGACTGCGTGTGCTCTTGTTCAGTCTAAGACAGACTGCAAGGAACCAGGTGGTGAAAGTCTTCAGACTGTGCTGAGGACAAGGGCTCCCCTGTGTCATTGCTACATGTCATCATGCCTACTGTAGTGCTGGTAAATGTTAGATTTTCTCCAAACTATTTGGGAAAAGAATGAATTTTGGCTTCTACAAACAAACTATAAATTAGTTTTGATTTATAAGTTATTTCAGGAGCTTGTATTTATCACATTAGAGTGTAGGCTCTGCTCACCATAGGGTTTACAAGGCCTTTAGCTAATGCCGTCTTTGAATCTGTAAGGGCAGATGATGGAGATCTTTAGCATCTTGGCACAATGGTATAGGGATTCGTGTGTGTGTGTGTGTGTGTGAGCAGTTTTATTCACCATGTATTGAAAGTTGTTTTGTTAAATCAGACCAGTTCTGTCCATCAGTGTGATGGGTAAATGGAGTATAGAGGAATGAATGCAAGTAGTTAAATTTCACTAGGGCAAATGCCTTGTGCCTAAGAATTCCCAATTTGTTTTTTTCCTTTTCTTGTCAGAGACACAGGGGCAAAAATAGGTGTCTAGACATCTAAATTCACTAAAATAGACAGCTCAGAGAGTCTGTAAATCATTGGAACAACGAATATTTTTCTAGCAGAACAGAAGCAAAGTAGTTGGTGCATTCCTCTCTGCAAACCTGAGTTTGCACAATGCTGGAGAAAAGAGGAAGTGGCAATGGTGGCCAGGTTTATCAGTTACTGCTCTTGCCAGTTTGTCATACTTGGAACCAATGCTCATGACGGGAGCAATATAACAAGAATTGTCCTTGAGGTCAGAACTTCTCTATTTTTTAATGTCATGTTCCAAATACACACCCCTTGCTTCTTTAATTTGATGCCTTGTGGGGTAGGGTGGGAGTGATGGCTTTATTTTAACATCCCAGGAGAATAAGAAGAAGATTCTGTCCACATATTAGATCATATCAAATCACAACAAAAGAAAAGAAACCTGAGTATTCCTTAGTCTAGTCCTCCAACAATTTACTCTCTTTCCAAACTTGCCTCTTCCACAGATATTTCTAGGATGCGATTAACTGCAAAAATCTCACAGACTATAGAGGAGGTAGCCTTTTAGCATCAGCCTTCATGATGGTCCTGGATTCACTGCTGTGTAGCAGCAGTAGAGAATTCATGAAGGAGGAAGAGAGAGGGGGAAAAAATAGAGAGGAAGCCAGGGTCAAGAGAATCAAAACTTACAGTAGTTGGGGACTTGGCCTTTCCTAAGAGACAGGGGTCTTCTCAAGTAGGGAGAGGCAAATGGCTATCTCTATGTTCCAGTGTGGAAACTGAGAAGGCCCTTAGTTAGTTTCCTGAGAGAAGCCCACTATCTGCTGCAGAGGAATAGGAGAGGGCCACTGGGCATAATCTCTCACTCCTCTTCTGCAGGGGAGAATAATGACTCTCACCCAAATACCGGAGTGTGATCTATGTCTCAGCACATCAGCCACATGCTAATAGCTTCAGGCTCGTCAATCTCCCAGTCCTTGGTCACCACATGGGTACTTCATGACCTGGGTTCTGCCTCATCTCAGTCTTATCTCTTGTGCCCACTCAAATGCTAAGTTTCAGCCATAATGAACAACATGCAGTTCCCTGTACCTGTCAGGCTATTTTGTACCTCAATACCTTCGCTTATGCCCTTTCCTATGCAGATTCCTATCATGTGACCCAGTAACCTCTATTCTACTTTTATATACCAGCACAAACATTGTTTCCATTGTGGAGTATCTCCATCATAGACCTGAGTTGTTTTCTTTTTCTGTTTGAATTGCACTCTTCAGAATGTCAGTAACATAAGGGCAAAGACTTGGTCTATTTTATTTCCTCCTATCCTGTGTGTCTACAACAGTGCCTGGTCTGTGGACTCCTCAAAAACAGTGTGGACTGTAGGTTTTTCTGAATCTCTTAGCACATCTTTTGAAACAGAGTGGGCATTTAGTAAAAGCTGATAAATGAGAAGGAATGACTGGTTAAATGTCTAAAGGGCCACAAAATTCACAATATTGGCATTTCCCCAGAACCCTCTAGTGTTCTGTTGCATGATGGGGTCTCTTTTTAAAAAAATTATTATTTCTCAAATCTTCTGTGAGGAAAAGAGCTATACTTTAAAAGAAGCACATTCTGAATTCCTTCCCAATGCATCCAGCAGTAGAACCTTGGGCTGGATTAGTCACACACTAGGATTTGTCAGAGACTATACATAAACTCTGCTTTTGGTTTAATTAATATCTGAGGAGGCCTGCTTATAGAACAATGGCCTTGGAAATGATACAGACTCATCATATCATGATCAATTTGAGGGACTAGTTTGGATTTTCTGTGTGCCCATGTCTCCGTATCCCATTTGCTGCTAGGATGGAGCAGAAAGAGGGAAGGCCACTTAGAGCCACTCTGGACAGGCTATTGGGAGAACCAGCTCAAAGGCAGGAAGGAAGGCCTCTCTTCTCTGGTCACAAGGAAAGTCAGCTAAATGATTTTTGAAGGCCTCCAGGTTCCCAGACATCATCCTGTCCTGTGTTATGAACACGCACACAGGGACATGTGTATGCCGCCCACACCTACTGTGTTATGAACACGCACACAGGGACATGTCTACGATGCCCACACTTACAGACAGTACATGTAAATATGGTAAAGGGGACAGGTTTAAAATATATTTTTTTCTTAAAAAGAAGTAATAGAAGTTATTACATGAAATATGCTGATTCAACCTCAGAGCCTTGGGTCTGATATTTAAAATCCTGCTTCTCTAAGAAAAATAAAGAACACACATACATATGACATACATACATATGACATACATACATATATATATACATACATACATACATACATACATGCATACAGAAGGAGAGAGACAGAGAGAGATTGAGAGATCTGCTCATTATGAAAGGCAGAATGTAGGGGGATGGGGAAGAGAGATAAGTGGAAGCAAAGAATTTAGTAACACCTTAAAAAACAAATACTCCAGTAGCTCTTGCCAGCAGGACTAGGTAAGCTTTCCTTCCCATAAGCTGCTGTGTGGTGTGAGAACGGCAGGGTTAACAAATGCAGAACACAGGCTGATAGGTTTTCTGACTGTAATCCAACAGCTGCCAGAAACTATGGGTGCATTCCACGGAGCATTTATGGGCTCACCAGCACTAGTCTATGACAATTTTATTTAATCATAAAAATATAATAGTAGTCAAATCTTTTTGTAGTTTCAGTTTACTGCTTTCTCAAGTAAAATAAATGGTCTCTCAGATTTCTTCTGCTTTCATCTCTCTGCTCTAAGAATAGTAGGATAAGGTTCCAATTAAGGCCCATTAAATGTTCACATTGATTCATGTGAACCATTTTCTAGTTTCTCTTCCTAACACAATCTCAGTGCACCTCGCAGCAATTTTAGTGCTTCTTTAGTTGGCTAAATACAGAGATGTATTTGGGTGTGAGGTCATTCTCCCCTCTGCTTCTGTGCCTACCTTCACTGCTTTCCAGACAAGCATATACTGATTAGTTGTCAGGCAGGTTCAGTTGAACCAGCCACACCTCTTGGGAAGGAAGGCAGCCAGTTCACCAGAGCCAGACTGACCGTCCTGGGACTCCTTGGTGGCCGAGTCAGAGCAGTGTGTAAAGTAACAGCCTAGAGGCCTGACTATGAGAAGACAACCTTGGAGGCAGGAGTCACATAGCTTTCTCCATCTTCTCAGCAGATGGGAGAGCATACTCTGACAGCAGAGATAACCTACTTAAGATGGTATTAAGTGTCAGAGCTGACTTGAATGGATGTGGGGGCTTTTCTCATTAGGAGCAGGGAATCTGGAGGGAAACAACAATAGTTCCAATGATACCACGGGTTAGCGTTTGCTCTGGGCTAGGGAATGTGTTAATTGCTAAGCAACTGATTTAATTCACTGTGCATAATAATCACATGACATGTTATTATATAAGAACATCTGCAATGGCAAGGTAAGTGGCGTGCCTATGATCACAGAGTTACACAACAGAACAGTTGGTAATATAGTCAATCAATGTATTCATGGCCAAAGACCACATTCTTTCCATCAAGCTTCAAGAGCAAACTATTAATTTCTTAAAGCAGGAACCTAATGAAGATTCCAGCACATTAGGTACTATGAGATGGCAAAGCTAACAGTAGACTCTAATGCTGTGATGGTTTTCCCTGTCAACCTGATTAGATTGAGAGCTGCTGAGGATATTAGTAAAACATTTGTGTGTGTCTGTGAGGGTATTTCCACAGATGATACCTCAGGGTTGAGAGGACGCGCCCTGAATGTGAGAAGTAGCGTCCCAGAGGCTTGGCCTAGATGATGGAATCAAATGTGAACAGAAAAGCCCACTTGCAGAGGTACAATCTTTGCTTCTTGGTTACCAAAAACTAAGTATGTCTGTCTGCTTTATCCTAATTGTCCAATATGCCTCACCACAGGCCTCAAACCTGCAAAGCCAGCATCACTGGGCAATGATCAGGGCTGATACAGAGTCAAGCAGTAATGACTACTCCCCAAGCCTTGGACAGCTGTCTATGGTAGACTCAAATTCAAGGGGGTAGGGGTGGGGGGACTGGATCTAGGGTACTTTGTCATACTGTTAAAAGTCTTGCCAACAACAGAAAATCAGGATCAAGATGTGCCTACCTGACCATGTGATTCCTGAGCCATTGGAACTGGTCTTTGGAGGAAATTTGGAGATGTAGGCTACAGAAACCCTAGAATGTCATAAGCAGAGCTCAGTGGTCAACTCTTGTTAGTTAAGAGCTGAGGATGTTGACAGGAATGTGGAGATTACAAATTGTCTGTGAGGTTTCAGATGAGAGTCAAGTATTCCACTTCGAGTTGGACCAGAAGCCATGTGTGTTACAGTCTGTTATAGTCTTACCTACATTATATCCATGCTATGAGACTTAATTCTTTTTATAGACAGGAAACCAAAGTCTAGAGATGGGCAGTGATTTGGTCAGGGCCACAAAGATATAGAAAGACACTAGTGTAGCCATTACAGCTCCCTCTGGAACTGACAATGGTAATATAGTTTCTTTATTTCAGGAGATCTTGAGTAAAGACTAGACCTTTACAATCTATATCTGGGCATTTTACTTAAGAAGTTCCTCCATGACCAAAGGCATAGACTCAGAAAAATTTGGTTTACTCCATAAGAAATTATATATGGCAGCTCGCTTATAGGTTCTGTGTGTGTGTGTGTGTGTGTATGGGCATGCCCAGAGAGTAGCACTATTAGGAGGTGTGGCCTTGTTAGAGTAGGTATATCACTGTGACATACTCTCGTCCTAGCTGTCTGAAAGTCAGTCTTCCCTTAGTGGCCTTCAGATGAAGATGTAGAACTCTCAGCTCTTCCTGCACCAAGCCTGACTGGACATTGCCATGCTCCGATCTTGATGATAATGGACTGAACCTCTGATCCTGTAAGCCAGCCCCAATTAAACGTTGTCCTTATAAGAGTTGCTTTGGTCATTGTGTCTGTTCACAGCAGTAAAATCCTAACTAAGACTGACTTCTTCTTACTTTCTTTCTTTCTTTCTTTCTTTCTTTCTTTCTTTTCTTTCTTTCTTCTCTATAATCTCTCTCTCTCTCTCTCTCTCTCTCTCTCTCTCTCTCTCTCTCTCTCTCTCTCTCTGTATATATCTAGTGGGCATAAATTTGCACTAAATTTGTGTAGGAAAAGTCACAAATTTTGAGGGGAGTGAAAGGTCTTTTGTTTGGATCCTGTGAAGGGGGTAAATTTTGCTATACATAGCCAGAATTAGTGGCTGGTAGCCTTCTTCATTTCAACTGCAGGCACATCACTGATGTACATATTTAGGCAAATATTATTTTAGTGATCTACTTTTGCCTCTCAAGTTCCATATTTTTCTTTGGAATTGCAATACTGATAACAACCTGGCTCTAAAATAGTCATATTACTGAAATTCTTGGGCTTTTCCTTAGACATGAAGTACTTCCCCTTCTGAAAGGAGCTACAGCTATCAGGGAGAAGATGTAGAAAGGTGAATGCTTGTGTGACAGTTCAAGAATGAGGTGCTGACACTGCGACAGGAAGGCCTTGAGTGATGGACATGCTCTTCACTCTCAGCCCAGTGCAGCAGCAGCTGCTTCATGGAGTAGATGAGGTCAGTAGAGTGTACCAAGTAGGTGGGACCCAGGATGGATCATCTGCCTTTGAGAAAGACAAAGAGTAAGAAAAGGATGTTTGAGCAGGACTTAGGCCAGGTCTGAACGCTCTAAAAGCTAGGCTGTGATTTGGGAAACTGCTAGGCAAACTGCCATTCTCAAAACACAACTGAAGCCAGGGATATAGAGCTCAGCAGAAGAGCACTTGCCTACCATGTATGAGGCTCTGACTTCAAGCCCTGACACTGCAAACAAATACAATACAAACAAAATAAGATAAAACTCCAGAAAGGGCAGTGAGATGGCCCAGCCAGTCAAAGTGCTGGCTGCCAAGTCTGTGTTCCCAGAACTCATGTGGTGGAAGTAAAAAACTGACTCCCACAACTGTTCTTTGATTTATACACATACACATAAATTAAAAAATAAAATAAAATTCAACACCACAAAGGAAAGGCTGTGGCTCAGTGGTAAATACCCTGCTAAGCAACTGCAGCAAATGACAGCCCAGTCTTCCTTAACTGCAGATGGAGTAAAATGGAGAAATTACTTATGTAGAAGAAATGGCACAAGTGCAGCAGATTAAAGCAGTCGCCAGGCATAGTGGTATACACATTTAATTCCAGCATCTAAGAGGCAAGTGAGAGGATCTCTGTGGCTTGGAGGTCAGCCTGATCTACACAGTGAGATCCTATCTCAAAACAAACAAGTCCATGGTGGTGGGGCATGCCTTTGATCCCAGCACTCTATAGAGACAGAGGCAGACAGATCTCTGAGTTCCAGGTTAGCCAGGGCTTCACAGGAAAACCCTGTCTTGATAAACAGTAACAACAATCCCCCCTTAAAAAACCCAAACCAAGCCAAAACAGCAATAACTAACCAAACTAAACAAATAAAAACCCCAAACTAAAACAAAAACAAGAACAAATAAAAAAATTAAGTCATCAAATGACCTGGAAAAGACACAGCACACAATCCCATGTAGAACCCCACTGTCTCGCCTCCCTGCCTGTTCTGAAATTCCTAGAGGAATCTAGGTGTTCTAATCCAGTGCCGAGCATACGATTACACGATCTATATCCCAGCTTGTTGAATTGTGGGATCATGGCTTTATTATGAGGTCATATAAATGACTGAGATGACTGAAGAATGTGGCAACAGGAAAAGGCTTTCAACATGCAATGATCAAACATTAATGCAGAATCAAACGTGAGGACTCCGAGGTGATTTGGGCAGCAGTTTCCCATGTTCTATCATGCACCTTCACTGTCACTGATTCTGAATATAAAATATGTGCACGTTTAACTATACGTATACCTCCAGCATCAACAAACATACTGGAAACACCTTGGCTCCGATTCAAGGCTATTATATTTGATATGAAATAAAGTGTTTTGACTGTACAAGCAAAGTTTTCTGCTCTTTCAGAAACATAATGGTTTAATTACAGAAAACAAAGACTTCTAATATTTTCCTACTGTTATGTATCAAATTAGTGCACCTCTGAATTGTGTTGTGTTCTAATGTTTGATTCTAAAAACTGCTGTTGGAGTTGCTAACTTGAATTTCATAAAAGAAAAAAAACTATGAAATTAATTTGTCTTCATTTTAGGACAGAATTTCCCATAATTTCAAGGGCCCTAAATATACTTTTGTTTTTGTTTTGTTTTTCGAGACAGGGTTTCTCTATGTAGCCCTGGCTGTCCTGGAACTCAACTCTGTAGACCAGGCTGGCCTTGAACTCAGAAATCCACCTGCCTCTGCCTCCCAAGTGCTGGGATAAAGGTGTGCGCCACCACTGCCCGGCCTAAATATACTTTTTAAAAAAGTTTAATTTTATTTTTGAGATTACATTTAATTACATGTTTTCCTTCCCTTTCCTCCCTCCAGACCCTTCCATAAACCCCCTTCCTTCTCTCCTTCTGATTCATGACTTTTTCCCCTAATTGTTATTACATACACATATGTATTTGCATATACACTTAAAGTCTTAAATACAATCTGATGAATACTATCACTTGAATGTATGTTCTAAGAGTTGGCCTTGTACTGAGCAACCAGTTGGTGTTCTCTTCCCTGTAGAAAGCCTCACCTCCCACTAATCATTCTGCCATTCTGCACTATATATGTGTCTCAAATGATGGTCTCAATACTGACGTCTGTAAATGTCAGTCAACTCTGCAGACTGCTGACGATGCTCTAGGATCTGCAGTATGAAATAGTCAGCCAATATTTAATTATTTATATAAAATAAATAGGCATACCCATCTAATTAGTACCACATTTGCTTCAGTTTTTAGTAAATAGTAAACCTATATTGTCCAAAGATTGTTTTAAAATAAATTTCTTTATGATTTATTATCAGTAAATGTTTGATTTCTATTTTATATACTTACCCACTCTGGATCATGAAACAATTTCTAGAACAAAAACTTGAGTCCTGAGTTGAGAAAGTATAAGGCTCTGATCTTTCTTCCTTGTACTACAAAAGGCTGGATGGGACAGGTGGGCCAAAGTGATTTTTGCTTTCTGTTAGCCTAAGATGGAAACTGTGGTACCTGGACTCAATCAGGCCGTGCCTAATGAGAAAGGCATTCACTAATCAAAATGAATATGCAAAGGTGCTTATTCCCATGACAGTAATATGCAGGCAGTCATACAATCTTTCATTTGAGTTAATTTAATTATCAGAACAAATTTAATTATCCAATACAATGTAAATAAAGCAAGGAGCTGACAGCACATATTAATTATGTTCATTATAATAATTAAATGGGAAAGAATTTAGAAAGTCATAAAAATGTAAAATACAGAGAAGCTTTTGATTAAAACATCATTTGAATTAGCTACTGTAAACCTATAGGAAAGAGATGATTGGTTCCATCATGGACAGGGCATTACTTTTTATTGTCTGGCTTACTCTTCTCAAGTGATCTGTGGTATCATGGGGCTCAGCCCTTCTAGTTAATTGACTAAGTGGCAGTAAGTAAAAAAAAAAGGCCAATCCTTTATGGAAAGCAGTCACCTAATCAAACAGACTTAGGCTGCAGCAAGATTTTCAGGACCTCTGTCTTGTAGAGAACATGCTCTGGAAAACCATGCCCTGCATATGACATGAAACTTAGCTGCACTAAGAATCACCATTCCTCCTACCAGGCTGAGCTGATTCCCTGAGAAGAGGGCTGTGTGAGCAGGCTCGCTAGCAATGAGCCTGCCTAGGAGGTGGGGCTGCCCAGATGACCTTTTAGGATCCATGCTCCACAGACATGGACCAGGGAGTAAGAGCTTAGAACTGTTCTTACTGGATCTCTGTAGCCAATGTTCATTTAGCAAATTTGTGGTTTTGTAGGAAAGGGAACTAACAAGTTCCTTAAAAAAAAAAAAAAAAAAAAGCAAATACATACCCTTTTAACAGTAGAAAAGTCCCCCATTTCACTGGATACAAATGGTTATCACTTCAGTAACTTGTGGCTGTCTGCGTTACGCTTTTCCCTATGTAGCCTAACCCACAGATCCTGGCACAGATCTCCACTTGGGCTAGGGGACACAGCAGATAAGACAACTGTGGCTGGGGATGGTATAGCACAGCAAAGCTTCACAAGTCACCTATGACAAGTCTGCTGTGTCTGCCACGGGTTCTTGTTCTCCTTGGTTCATACCAAGGAAGCTGAGACATAGTGAGCTTTAAATTACAAGCTGCCACAAAGTGGGCAGGCAGCTTATTACACTGTCTGGTGCTGACGGGATCGAGGAGAGTAAGGTAGATCTAAAAACCACAAATTCAGGTATAGAACCCCCTGAAATCAGATGCTGGTCTGTTTATGGTTCTAGTCTCTCAGACTTTTAATGTCACAGGCTCAAGGCATATCTCAGTACAATCTTTTTTTAATCATGTGAAATATGCATAACATATAATTTAGCAGCTGAAACATTTTAGCCCTACAATTTAGCAGTATTATAGACACACACACAGGAACACATACACATGAAAACACATAAACATACATGAGAACATACACATACACTGACACACACACACACACACACACACACACACACACAGACACACACAGAGATACAAATACACATGGTGTAAATGTCACTGCTCTTCAGAACTACTTTTCAACAGCCACAGATCCATGAACCTAAAGGGGAGGAGTCATCTGAGATCACATGGGTAGAAGCAGAGCTGAGCTAAAACCCAGGCCCTCTACTGCTAAATTGTGGTCTGGGCTTATTTATAACTTCCTAGAATCTTTATGGGTCTCCAGAGTGAGATACACACATTATGCCCAGAAACCCCATGTTGGTACTTGGAGGGCAGGGAATGCTGTCCAAGATACATGTAAGTGACTACCAGTGGATAAGCCTGTTACACACCTGACTTAAGTCTCCCAGTGCTTGCTTTGTTTCAGCAGGCTTACCTTGCCTCTTAGAGACAACACCTGGGCACAACAGTGGCAAGATCTCCACACGACAAGGTGATGCTCAGAAGTTGCATTGCTACAAATCTTTGCTTTTTAGAGTCTTCTTACAATTCTATCAGCTTTTAATTTCTTTTGTAATTTAACATGTTCTGTTTTCTCCTCATAAAGTTGTATTGCATTTCAACAACTGTCTCAGAGTTGAACTGGCTTCTCTGATTCAGTAGATAATCAGCTTAGCACTTCGCCCTTGTTGGGAGGCAAGGTACCAAGACACTCTCTTCTAATTTTGATCTCTGAGTGACATCATCTCTTAACAGTGACCACCAAAGCTTACTGCATCCTTTTCTTCCAGCTCAAGCCTGATGGGGCAATGGTTACTGCCGTCACCTCTTCCTCCTCCACTTCTCGCCTCCTAAGCCTTCCCCTCTTCCACTCCTACCCCATGCTCACTCTATTTCAGCTGCTTTTTCCTTATCCATTCAAATATATGTTCCCCTGCTCCAGTCTCTGTTCACTCTGGTGAGATCAACTAAACTATGGGATGTTAAAGCGGAGGATGACTGTGTGAGCTAGCATCAGTAGAAAAACTCCGAAACCCCACAGAAGTCTGAATTCCATAAATTTAAGAGTTGATTTATACAAAAAGTTTCAAAGCATAGCAGCATGAAATGTACTGTAAGAATGAAGCCTCTTGGTGTGGAACTGCACACTCACTTAGTGTGGAATTGCTAAACGGCACATCCACAAACTGCTCAGCTCTTTACAAGTGCAGCAGAGTGTCATGATATATAGCATAAACCACTTACATATAAAACAGGAAACTGTTAGGTAAACTATGAATGTCCACACACAGTAAAGCCATTAAAAATGATATTCTGTATAAGATGAAGTGCAGAAAGCAGGACATGAATACATGTGCAAGGTGACTTCAGCTATATAAAACTGTTCATTAAGATGGCTCTGGAAGGAAACCTGTTAGTGACTATTTCAGATTCTGAGATCAGAAACAATGGGGCTTCCTATTTATTCTTTATATTTACCACATCTTTTTCATAACAAATAGGGAATAATTTGTGGTCATAACCAAGAGAGGGAACTTTAAAGTGAGATAAAAGTCATTCAGTAGACTGATGCACACAAAGGAAAGAAATCCACACAGAAGAGCCCCTCCCCAATCATTTCTGGAGTAGTTTTTAGGAATGTTATCAATTTATGGGTCTAATCCTTATAGAGGACAAAACCGGGCTGTTTTCAAGGGAAGGAGTTTCCTGAGTATTTCCACAGTAAGAGGCAACAAACAACTGCTTCCTGGCAACAGGGTTTGGAAATAGGAAAAAATTATATATATTGTTCTTCTAAGCACCTAGATCTACATTTAAGCCACAAGAATTTTTTTAAATCGACTGTCCACTCCTTACCCTTCTTCTAGAGAATGCACTGAAGGTCCACTTTGCTCCCATGTTTACTAAGGGTTGAATGTTTCTATGAACCTACAAGTCTGTGATTCTGGTCTTCTGGGCCTGTCGTGTTCTCTCTTATCCTTTCCTCCTCATTAGACATGTACTGGCAGCTCTTGGTGTGCAACTTCTTGCCTTGTACTTGGCTATGACAACACACTCATCTCTTCTCCTGTCTTCCTCTAGTATGCTCTAGGCTGAAAAGTCTAATAGTAACATTTATTTTAGATTTGCTTAAACTAAAAACCAGTAAGCTTAGAGTAAAAGTTAGTGGAATGTTTAGATATTTTTCTCAGCTATAATCTATACAATCAACCTTCTGTCTAGATAAAACTATATAAATGAGGTAGTTAAGAATTAGTTTAATGTGTTAGTTGTACCATGATTTATTTAAAAAATAAAGTGAAAAGAGAAGGAAGGTACCTCATTATCATCTTCCAATTCATAACAAACATTCTACCTTCATAAAGCAGGAGAATGCATTCACAGAAGAAGCCCTACTCAGAAACCAGATAACGTAGCCATCGACAGAATTATGCCTGTTTCTCAAGCAGGGGAAGCCAGAATCTTGCCTTCTTAGCTTCTGCTCCAAACTATCTGGAAGCCTCTAAACACCTGGACAGAGCAAGGCCAAGCTCAGCTTTCTATGTTTGCTAAGTGGTCTGAGCCAAGAGATGGAGATGCTTCCTTATCACAGCAAGAGCATGGGAGTTGAAGGTGACTGTACAGGAGGGAATAGATGATTCTGTGTACTTTAAAAATATTTTACTAAAATATCTTACCTTTATAGCTTTAAGAGGAGGTCCTTGTGCTATCTGGTGTAGGTCAAATATCCTTTTAGAGATAAAGCCAGAAACCTATCCTGGGAGCCTGGTTAAAGGGCTTCATACAGGACAGATGGGTTCCAGCAGACTAGCCTGTCTTTTCTCACTCCAATACCTCACACCCTCAGTGCTGGGAATAATCTGAGGTACCTTCCAGAGGCTCTTACCTGGTTATCTGGGTGGTTGACAGTGAAGTAGCCCACACAGACGATGACCTCATGGAGGAGGCTTTCACAGGAGACTTGGCTGCAGTGGCCCAGCAAGGAGCTAGCCATGTGCCGGAATGCGAGGGACAAACCCTCTGCACCTACAATAGACTGACAGACAAGGAGCAGTTAGAACTCCTAGACCAGGGAGAGCTGGGGCTGTACATCATACAGTAAGTCCAGGCTCTGCACACTCTCTGTTATGTGGCTAGAGAGACATTATACTCCTTCCTTCCTTCCTTCCAACACTTATAAGCATGCATTTAATAACAGAGTTCCTATTCTTAGAAAAAAATGGAGAAAAGGGACTAATGGTACAAGTTACAGAGTTTCTTAACTTTCAAATAACCTAGCTGTCAAATGTTTGTAAGGAAATTTGCATGAACCTGGAGCTTAATTTATTTTTAAAGTTTCTATATTAATTTTATTGTTTTTTTTCATATACTATACCCTTTTATACTTTCCAAACTCTCCTAGGATCTTCCTACCCTTGTCCCAGCCTTTCTTTTAAAATCAAAAACAAACAAGAAACACATATAACCCCCAAATGGAAACCAAAATATACAAACAAAAGACCAATAAGAAAAAAAAAAGCCCAAATGAAGCAATATGAGACAAAAAAAAATCTACAAAAATATCATGAACCCTGACTATTATACTCTGGGCAGCAATTAGTTCAGGGGTTCTTAATCTAATAAATGATCAAAATCAATGTAATATTTAACCTGAAGGACAGAAACTAGAGCAGAATAAATGCCCCAACACCTGTATTCAACACACACTCCACCAAAGCAGTTACTTATCCCATCCCTAGTAACTTACATTTTCTAATTAGACAAGAATTCTTATTGTAGAAAATATGTAGAAACATAAATATTAAATTTCATCTGTGAATGTACTGTGTAAGGTAATTTCTAACACTATTTTTCTGAAGGATAAACTACTTTCTTGTACATAGCAAAGACACTTTAGTGTTTTGTAGGCTCTGGGGATTGCATCTAAGGCCTTGTACATAACAAAAAGATACTCTGTCACTGGCTGTGTTCCCCACCTTTATACATAGAGATAAATAGCCACTTCTAATTATTTACTTATGTTCAAACAGAAAAGAAATCTAAATAAGAATTAATTATTATTCAAATAAATAGTGCTCTAAAACAAAGGCTACCAAAAGAATGTGAAAAACCAAACCAAAACAAAAAATCTTTCCCCAAACTAGGAGCCCTTCAGCTATGAGGCTTCTGGGATCTTTTCTCCAGACAGGCTACGGGCTGTCAGTGGTGGGCGACTTGGGAGGAGAAGCTGAGTCTGCCTGTGCAGCCTGAAGCTTCTATTTAATAAACATGTCAAGCAGACGGAGCGACAGGAGGGCAAAGGGGAGAGGCGAGGCCCGCAGAATCCACTTGCAGCCCACACTGGAATGAAGCACTGCTGCCGGCCTGTGGGAAACGCACTGTTTTAAACTCATCTCTTTATTTGAGGTCTTACTGGGTTTGAAACCAGGTCAGACGGCTGTAGCTTGGAAATTTCAGTTACTTCACTGTCTAAATTGAGTGAAACAGCCCTGCAGGTGGACACTGCTATAGTGCTATGACTGCTGACTTAAAGAGTGTCTTCTGTCGCAGTTCTATTGCCACAAGACAACCCCTACCCCAAGTATTTTTCAAGCCCCAGACACTTCAGGAGGGCTTTGCTTCTTTAAATCAAGTCTTGACACCTTCTCAGTTCAGCCCTTATTTAATTAGTCTCGTCCAGCATGCTGTGACCTAGTGCCCTCTGTTTAACCTTTCCTGATAAGAGCAGGTCAAGGGGCATGTATGTTTGAATATAAAAATCAAACCAATTTTTCAAGGAAACTATATTTCCTTTCTAGCCAGAATTAATTGCCAAGTCAGTACATTGATTTGTTTCTTGAGACCACCTTCAGTTGTTAAAAGCTGTCATGGCAAATGCAATATACAGTATCACTGACCTCCAGGCCACTTGTGCCAATATGATTTCAGAGTGAATTCACATTCTTTGCTGAGGGGGAGATATTTTAACAGCCTTATTGGTACATGATGAAAATGTTCTAACGGATAACCCTTTGATTGTTATCACATGATAAATTTTCACACAAAACAAGCACACAGATGTGTGGCTCTGAAGAAAAGCAGGCAAACATGAGTGCTACATTCAGCACTTTCTGATTCAGCATCCCCCAGGACACCGAGCAAACGTTTCAACTTTACACGCCATACAGAAAGAACTCATTAAAAGCATCCACAGATATGCCCAGCAAGTGGGTTGCCAAGGGTGGGCCCAGACTCAGAGACTAGAGGGTGTCAGTCTATGTGGCTGGGGCCTCGTACATGCTGACCAGCACAACACTGTTATGTAATCTTTCATTTAATCTTCTGTTTTCTGAGGTAGATTTTTCTAATTTGCTTTAGATGAAGGTACTGGATCCTGAATGCTCAGATGGCTTGTCCAAGGCCATACATTTTATGGTGAGACTGTTTAGTGGGCTCAGTCCAACTCTAAGATCATGGGTCTGATGAGCATGAGTCTGTGGCACTTTGAATTCCTGTGATACCTGGAGGTATGAGGGGAAAACAACATGCTCATCATGCCATCTTGTTTCATTCTTATTAGTAGCCCAGGTCACCTGCCTCAGCTCAGTTTTGTTCTTTAGTTCCTTCTAGCCTTTTATGGTCACCTCCACATTTTCTCAAGTCAGGTCCATGCTGAGATGTACATTTTCCGTCACTCCACTGGAAATCTCTTCCCCATCCCTCATGAATCTTACCTTTGACATGGGGTTGTTTCTATGAGCTAGAACATGAGTTTTTCTGATCATATTTATCATGAAAATAGTACTTTCTTCCCAAACTCACTCACTGCTATACAGTGTAAACACTTGTATATTCATTTGAATATTCCATGGTTACTCATCAGTGGTGTCTGTGTGACAGATGTGTCATAGAGCTTGTTCAGCAGTGGTGCAGTTCATAAATGCCCTCTCAAATATTTGACAATTATCTTACCTATGTCTCTCAATCTGGGAGGCTTATGAGTGATTCAACTAGTGTGTGTGTGTGTGTGTGTTCCATTGTTGTTGCTATTGTTTTTTGAGACAGGGTCTCATGTAGTCTTGGCTAGCCCCTAGCTCATTATGTCACTGAGGTGTTGAACCCCTATCTTCTTGCTTTCTTCTCTTCTTTCCTTTCTTTCCCCTCCCTTCCTTCTTTCCAACTGCATTGGACTTTAAAAATTATTATTACTGTTATTTTAAAAAGATATATTACTTTATGTGTATACACGAGTACTTGCAATGCATGTACATATGTGTACCAAATGCATGCCTGGTGCCTACAGAGACCAGAAGAGGCCATGTGATCTCCTGGACCTCAACTTGCATATGACTGTCAACTTCATGTGGGTGCTGAGAACTAAGCTTGAGTCCTCCGCAGGAGCAGCCAGCAATTTTAACATTATTTTTGAGACAGGGCTTAACAAATATGATATAGGCTGTCCTCAATTTGTTGTAGTTCTCTTGCCTCAGTTTCCAAGTACTAAGGTATATACAGGTATATGACTTCTGAAACTAGGTCATAAAAAGCCATGCAGCTGCTATCTGGTTCTTTTAGAACACTTGCTTTCCAGAAGCTTCCTCTTAGGACCTTCCCCCTCAGGACTCTGACATCATAATCATTTGAGAAGCTTGAATTATACAGGTAGGTTGTATACAGGTACTCTGGATGATGGCCCTACACAGACATAGTCGTAGAGGTATCCCAGGCATCAACCATGAATGAAGGAGCCTCTGGATAATTGCAGTTCCTACTTATACAAGGCACACTTACCTCCCTTTTCCTTTAGCCTTGTGAGTTTCTTGGCTGAAGTCTTATCATCATGCAATAGAGCCAAGCCATCCTCATGAGATATGAAGAGCACTATAGGATTTCTGAACTCTTAAGAGTCTGAGATCACAATAAAACTGATCACACTGGTATTACTTACTCTATTAAGTTTAAGTATTTGCTTTTAAATGCATAAAATAGATGGTTTAGGTATGCAGTTTTTCATAATCTATAGTAACAAGGAAATCATTTTATTTGATGGGAAGACTACTGAACTCTATATTCTGAGGTCCTCTGATAAACAAATAAATGTCATATGCGACCAGAAGTAAGACTCATTGACATTTTCTGGAGCAGACATCTCTCATTAGGTGTGCCTGTAAACTGCTCCAATTGTGCAGACTGCAGAGAACGGCAAAGCCTACTTCAACTACTTTAGAAACAGAAACATTAATCCTACAGGAGGGACTTCTGTTCTTGTGATGGATAAAGTAACTACAAAGTTGAAAAATACAAGCTTCAATGATACCACTCACTACCTTCCTTTAGGAACAGAGGCCTAGGCAGCCATTGATTAACTGAAAGTGTGCCATCAGTTTCACAACAGAAGTGTTTCTGATAGGAGAGACCACTATCTTCACACAATACATCTCTGAAGCCCCTTTTCCTCTTAGTAAGTAATTCATCTAAATTATGGGTTCATCTGCCAAGTTTGTTCCTTTTTTTAATGAAATCACTCTACAGTTAATAAACTGACAGGGAAAGTCTATTCCTTGGGGCTTGCTCTATAACAAGTTCAGTGTTTTTGAAAATTAAATTTCCTACTTGAAAAAAGTCTGTTTTAAAGCTGACAGTGTGGTATTATATAGCAAAAAGCCATTTTCTTTCTTTAGCTATAAAAACCTTAAATTATAGGGGTTTGTACAGTTATATATAAATGCACTTTACTTTGGACACAAATCAGTTAAATCATCTTTAGAGTTATATCAATCAAAATAATTAAGCAATTTTGGTTCTATTTCTATAAGAAACCATTAACTTTATTAATATTTAAACATTGATGGGATGATAATACCTTTATCTAAAGAATTTAAGACAGAAGATTTATAAGTGGCAGTGTGGTATAGGTTAAATTTAAGGACTGGAGAGTCATGGGTAACTAGTTTTGTTTCAGCTAAATAGGACTTTAGGCAAATTATTTATTTGCCAGCTTCTCCAGCTGTAAAATGGGTATGATAACATTTTTCATAACAGCTATGAGAATAAATGAGAAAGCACATTTAACATTTTTTTTTTTTTGAGACAGAGTTTCTCTGTATAGCCCTGGCTGTCCTGGAACTCACTCTGTAGACCAGGCTGGCCTCGAACTCAGAAATCCACCTGCCTCTGCCTCCCAAGTGCTGGGATTAAAGGCGTGCGCCACCACTGCCCGGCTTCACATTTAACACTTAATGTGACCAGAAATCATATAACTCTACAAAAGAGCTTAACGAATGCTATATACTCTTTATAACTCTACTTATTGTAATCTGGGATCTCAAATTCCAGAGAAGAACTTCCCATTGTATACACATTAACTTTTTGGAAACTGGAGAGATGGATCAGCAGTTGGAAACACTAGTTGTACTTCTAGAGGACCCAGGCTTAATTCCTTGCACCCATATGATGGCTAATAACTGTCTAGAACTCCAATTTCAGAGGGGATCTGACATCCTCTTCTGGCTTCTGCTGGCACCAAGCACACATGTGGTGCATAGACACACATGAAGGGAAAACATACACATGGAATAAATCTTAAAAAAGTTTTTAAAAAGGTGAAGGGGGGGGGCTCTGGGGAGATACCTCAGTGAATAAAGTAACTGGTGTGCAGGAATGTGGACCTAGTCTTAGCTTTCCAGCACCTGTGTAAGAAGCCTGGCATGCCCATGAGTGCCTTAGCCCAAGTGCTGAGGATGCAGGAGACAGGCAGATCCTGGGGCCTGCCTGTCAGCAAGTCTACCATAAATGTAGAGCTTCAGTTCAGTGAGCCAGGTGCTGTGGCACACACCTTTAATCCCAGTACTCCAGAGGCAGAGGCAGGTAGAGTTCTGTAAGGGCAAGGCCAACTGGTCTCTGTAGGAGTCCCAGCCAAGACTACATAGTGAGACCCCAACTGGGGAGGGAGCTGAAGGGGGAGACGGAGAGCAATAGAGGAGAATACCCAGCATCTACCACATCATTAGTCCACACATGAACACACAAGAAACGCTGTACACACACACACACACACACACACACACACACATACACACACAAACTTTTTGTTGGTTTAAAAACCAATCTGAACCAAGGTTTTTTAAGTACCTGAAAAGCAGACAAATTAAGAACTGCAAAGCTGTTGAAGAAACGTAAACTCTGAATGGCTACTTGGATGGTGTTCTGGGTGTAACTCTCCTTGGGACTAGTGCTAGCGTCTGAGATGGTGCCGTGGAAGAGGATACAGTAGAGCATATGCAAAACTCCGGCTAAGTCTGTGGCCTGAAGAGCAGCTGTCAGCCCTGTGGGATCCTGGTGATTATTGTCAAATATGCTGTAGGACCTGAGAAAGAAAACACAACTCTTTGAGAGAAATCTAGTTAAAGGATGTTAGGATTTTTATAGGTTAAATGGAACACAACAAGCAGACCATTAAAAGCAAACCCTCTGAGTTGTGTAATAAGGTAGCAAGAGACCTCCAGGTACAAATGTAGTCCTCCCCACTAAGTGCACTGTAGCTTCCTGTCCTTCCCCTGGGACATCAGCCTGTCCAGGAGTGGTAAGTGAGCACCATGCAGTTGATGCCGAGGCCATTCCTGCCCTCTCCTCACTTGGCAGCCCAGGATACTCCACTATCTCTAGTGCCTACATCTGGACAGGCTGCATAGACTCTGTAAGAGCTTTGTGGACTCGGAGATCCAGACACTGCAGTTTTCCTCTCTGGTTCTTCAGAGGGGATCTTCTCAGGGGAAGAGGCTACAAGGAAAACATAGACCTTAAAAGCCCACAGTGTATCCGTACTCTGAGGCGAGATGCTTCAACTGCTTTTGTAGGCACTGTTCTAGATTAAAACAGTATTAGAGGATATATTGTGGAGGCCATGTCTCCAAACAGTCAGATTCAGTCACTGAGGTATGCTTATTGATGAAACAGAAGAGGCAGTTCAGTGGTAAATGAATTTTTAGTCAACAGTGAGCCAGCAAGGTTTTGCTAAATCTATCTCATTCCTGGACTAAGGCATATAAAGCATGTAGGACCAAGAGCATGCAGTTAAAGCAGATACCACTGCCAAGTACTCATTCATCACTGCATCCCTGGCTTCCAGAAGAAACAACAAAGATTACTCTCTGAGGAAAGACCCCTTCTTAGCTCATTGCTAGTGTGCTTGATGGGGCCTTTCCTTATTTACTCTGGCACAAGGTGTCTAGACCTAAGTTTAAACTGTACATTTTATTTCCCTAGTTGTTCAGTACATGCCACACTCAGAGCTAGCAGGCTGCAGAGGGCCACTTTTGTTACTATGCTTGGAAAGAATTCTCACTTTCCCTTTACTGGCTCTGAGAAGATGGAGATTTTGGAGCTGTGATAGACAGTGGTTTAGCCACAGCAGAGACACAACCTAATGGTCCTTGGTGCTGTTCCAAGTGGGTCAGTCTCTGCTTTTTTTCATGAGACTTGGCTTTTTCTCTGGGAAGTTGTAAGGCTCTGCTCAATGTCTTTCCTCCATATGCTATCATCTGTACAGCTCAGCAGAAGTGCCCATGCTGCCCACTACCATGCAATGACATCCTTCCCAAGCTTCTAACATTAACAGACTTTCCTTTATCAGTTGTCATCCCTTCAAGCTGGAATGTAGAAGGGAGAGAGGCACTAATGATCTATGGTTATCTCATTATCTTGCCCTGAAACATTCAGAAGATATCACTAATTATGTAAGAACTGGGAGGGCTGGCTAGTGAATTTCTTGTCTAAAAGGATCATTTTATTGGTTTTAACTTGGTAGTTGCACTGAAGTAGAGTTTTACTGATAACCCTAGTCAGTATTTATGCCTCAGATATATTGCTTCAAGTATTGCTTAGAACACATCTACAAACTATGATACATCCCCATACTCCTTGTACTCTTCTCATGGAATATATTACCTCATGTGAAGTCTTCTCACAGTTGCACAATGTAAGAACTACAACTTAAAGCAGGTGAACTTCTTAAGTAGCAGAGGCAGGGGCATGATGCAGGCCTTATTACATATGCTCTGCCCAAGGACCAAAACATCCACACAGAACAGGACATGATTTCGTGTTTTTTCTCTGCCTTTTTTAAAGACAGAATTTGCAACTAACTGTATATTGTTGAACGTAATACAGTTTTGTATCACCATAAGGAGATACTTTGTAGTATGCTACCTAGTAAAGATTCAAATTTTAAAAAGGACTTTGATTATAGCCACATTTAGAGCACTTTTTATAAAATTTGTTAGTGAGTATCAGTTGGCCCTTAATGCCATCAAAGTCAAAAGAATTAGGGTCAGACCTAACTACAGGCATGAAAAGATATTAACTTGTCTACAGTTATTACACAGGTTCCAAAAAGAGGACCAGGTTGGATACAATTGACTGCCTGTTTCAGAACTCTGAGATGCACGACTCTCAAGACAAGAGTTTATTATCTATGAATCTGAATGCTGATTTTCCCTTATTGTGCCTGCTACTTTCAACAGATTATTAGCATATTATAAATCAGATACTTAGGAGTACAGCTTCATTGCTAAAAATACTGCTAAAAAACCTTTCTTAACAATTACAAAGTAACATAAATTCATTATTTTTTCTTCTGAAGAATAAATGCAAAAAACCAACCAGTTAAACAAACAAAACAAAATAAAATCCAAACAAAAACGTTAAAGGAAAGGTCATCAGCTCAGTTCTTCTTCCTCACCACTATGGGGGCAAGGGTGGATCTGACAGCTAATGAAACAACACAACTTCAGTCTTTAGTGAATATTCTCTTGAGGAAATAAAAGTGTTGGCTGAGGAAAATCAACCAACCAATATTCAGGGACTGAGATTTGGAGATGGTTCAAAACCACATAGAAGAAATCTATTCCTTTAAAGTGAGCTCATGGACTGTAAAGAAGGCTATGAGGGCACATGTGGCTCTTAGCCTATGCACTAATGCAGACCTGAAGGGACACTGGGAAATATTTACTTTAATATTTTTCAATCGATCAATCAATCAATCAATCAATCAATTTATTTATGTGTATGTGTACACATGTGTATGTGCACTGTAACACATATGTGTAGATCAGACTACAACATGGGAGGGTTTCGGGATCAAACTCAGGCCGGCAAGTGCCTCTACCTGCTTAGCTAACACACTGGTTCAATGTTTACTTCTGATTCAGCTTAAAATATAGATAATTTGTCCATCAGCAGACTCCTGGCTCCTGCTGAGTCTTAACTGTAAGTTATCTAGTCTCTTTAATCCCAAATGTTTATAGTATAAGTAAGGCTTTAGGCTTAACAGTCATACACTATAAAGTTTTCCTTAAAAAATAATTATGCTATTAAGAAGAAAAAAGGACACAAGTTGTGTGTTGCAGGGAAGGGGCAGGAAAATGGGAATGTCTCTTGGAGAAATTGAGAGGAAGAAAGAATATGATCAAAATATAGTGCATACAATTCTCAAAATAAATAAAAAAGTCTTTAAAACTACATGAAAGATGTTAAAAATCAGATGTGAAGTTCTGTATACCACACTTTAGAATTTAAAAGCTTTTCGATTTTTACTAGATTATAAGTTTTAAAATTTAGATTACAGGACTAGAGATTTTAGTGGAAAATCTGAATTCACTAACACTAGATTTGAATGAGAATAAGTGTAAGTGGGCTATCATTATTGCCATGTAGCATCTGAAATCCAAACCTGCTTTATTTATTTATTTATTTTTTTGGAGACAGGGTTTCTCTGTGTAGCCCTGGCTGTCCTGGAACTCACTCTGTAGACCAGGCTGGCCTCGAACTCAGAAATCCACCTGCCTCTGCCTCCCAAGTGCTGGGATTAAAGACGTGTGCCACCACTGCCCGGCCCAAACCTGCTTTATAGGAACATAAGTTAGGCCAAAAGGCAGCAGTTTGCATGGTATGGATCATGGGCCAGCCATTACATAGCTACTAGCCTCAGCTAGCCTAAAATGTGAATGTGTGTGTGTGCGCATATGCATGCATGTGTGTGCAATTCTAAACTCTATAACCTCTTCTCTCTCATTTGTTCCTACTTTGTCTATGTTCATCTTTCTGGCTTCGAGCATGCTACAGAGCTGATGACCATCCAGACTGTTCTCACAGATTTGGGGATTTTGTTTCATTCAGTTTTTACTTCTAGAATCTCTGAGGCATCTTGTGAAACTTTCATTTCAGTCCCAAATCATAAAACCACACTTAATAGTCTGCACAGTGCTGGTGTGGAGTGGATTAAGTTTGTGAATGTCCCAGTGATGGATGAGAACTTCACTGCATAAAAAGAAGTGAGTTATTTTTCAGCAGAATTCCAGTTTTTTGGCTCTTAAATCTTGGAATATTCCAAGAATGCCAATCTTAATCTAGTGACATTATCATATCCCAGGCTTTGTGTGAGCACAAAATGAATGATGCTCTCTTAGGTACTCTGCTCAAAAGTAAAAGTGCCTGTGCTCCAATACTAATGCCAACAAGTAAAAGGCAGGGAAGACCTGGAGGAGGCTGGAGTCCGACAGTGGTGGGTCTATCAGCTCCCCATTACTGCTGGAACAAGCTGTCACAATCTAATGGCTCCAAACAATATGAATGTGGTATTTTATAGTTTTGGAGGTAAGAAACTGAAATAATAGATATCACTGTGCTAAAGTCAAAGTGTCACAAAATCCGTGTTCCCTCAGAAGGCTGCGGGGCAGAAGGAATATTTTCTTACCATTCCCAGCTTCCAGGGCATACCCAGACCTCTCCAAGGCCCACAGCCCAGCATTTTCATTCATTCACATGTCTTGAATACAGGCATCTGTGTTTAATGCCAGCTGCCAGGTGCCAACTGAGAGCTTTCTGGTGGAGCGTACCTGCATGGGGGATTTGAGCTTCCTCATGTGGTGGCTGGGCTTTAGCTAAGCCCAGGAAGTAGAGGAGAAAAGAACAAGAGGCCCAGCACAGCCCTGGGCAGGGAGAGAAGGCAGTCAGGGTGACTGGCTGGTTAGCCCCAGGTCTTGGAAGTACAGAACAGGGATGCTGTGCAATAATGCTTCTCATTTAAGACATCCCTAGTTTCAAGTTTTCATACTGGAAACAACAAAGGGCCCTGTGCTGATGCATAGGTCTTGGTTTGTTTTACCTTTCTGATCTCTAGTTGGGCCACAGAGGCTTTGCCATGGCCTCTGCTGCCTTGCTTAGTAAACGGTGAGTAACTGGGGGATGAGGGCTGTGCTCTGAGGGCTCTATGATGACCACAGCCTTTTATCACACATCTTTCTGGTTCCCATTCTTGCTTTTTAAAATCCATTCTTCATAAAGTGTACAAATGCTTTTTTCCCCTTGACTTTTAAAGTCATTTTTTCTGTTTAAAAAACTCCATTTTGTTTCCCATCAAGATTAGAATAAAATTCAAATTCCTAATGCTTGTTTCCCTCATCCCCTGGCACTTACTTTATTTCCTATTACTTTCTTGTTCATCAAATTCAACACCCACTAGTTTTGTTTTTGGAACACAGCAACTCAGGCAAGACCTTGCCATTCTTTTCAACTAGAATATTCTTCTCTTGAATCTTTTCATGGTTGGCTCCTTGGAAGATACAATTTCATTACCCTGGAGAAGCTGTCTCTGACTGGCATGTGAGTAAGAATTCTAGTTTTTGAGTTTCCCATGGGCCTACACAGTACAATAAAGATAACTCACCTTCCTCTGCACCTTGACAGAATTCCTGACCTGCCAGATCTGAGAGACTAGATTGTTTAAAGCTACTCAACTTCGTGTAATTTGTTACACTACCATAGTAACTGGAACAGGAGAAGAAAAGCAAGAGGAAACGTGAGACCATGGGCATTTAGGGGGAAAGGCAGGGCTTCAACAGTCTGCATGTCACTGAGGTACAAGCAGGACTACCACAGGCAGTGGCCTGGTGTGAGGGACACCCTGTGAGCCTCAGAAACCCACCAGGAGCAGAACTGGCTCTGTGGTAAGTAATAAGCCCTATGCTGTTGGGTATATTCAAATAGAAAATGGCAAGGCCATTGAGAGACTGGGTGACTTTAAGGTTCTCTTCCATCAATAGAGTGTGGTGCAGATCCCATGCAGACAGAGAACTGATGAGTGGTGGCAGGTTTCGACCTGGATGTCTAGAGACCTGTGAAACCACAGATGCTTCTTTCCCCTTTTATCTTTTGCTTTAGATGCTGTTAATTGCCACACTCACTTTCTTGATTCTCTCCAATATATCATTCATACAGTACTTGTTAATGCTTCAAAATATGGTATTTAGCAGGCAGGCCATGTTTCTGCTCAAAGGCTATTAATGACACTACTGCCACCATAAGATACCAGAAAATAATTTATATTTTTATATTTTAACCTTGCCATCATCTGGGAGAGTTTACTTAAAGTACTACATGTTATTCATGTTTTTCTACTTTTATGTCTTTGTTTTTGTTATATGTTTTGTGTATCTTTTCCTTAACTCTACATATTATCATTTCCACTTTTTTAGGTTTGGACTAATTTTTAGCCACTCTAGAAAATATCTAATCCTTGTAAGGTCTGAGAGACCTCTCCCTCTTCTGACCTCTACTGATATTGATGACAATGGTGGCCACCATTTATTAAGCATTTACATGTGCCTGTAGCCTGCTAGGCACTTGCATGTATTGCATTCTAACTCTGGTCCCATTATCTTTTGTCATGGATATTTGTATATGCACCTTCTTTTTCCTCCTAACTTACCAGGTCCTTGAGGACATGAGTCTTGAATCATGTCTGCGTTCTCCCACGTCTAGCATAGTACCCAGCATAGAGCAAGTGCTGCATAAATATTTGTTCAATGAATGGATGGATAGGTAGGGAGGGAGAATTAAAAGTTTACCTTGTTTGAAAAAATGGTTTGGAAGAATCCTTAAATACTTGAGAAGCTCTCATTTATACCCACATGATTAGTGGGCTAAATTGTAAATCATTCTGATATTTTATGACATTGGCTTCCAAGTGTCATTTGACTACAATATATTTTGTTAGTACAGTTTGGATATGGAAACGGAAAACATATACACATGACAAAAAACCCTTTTTATATAATGATTTTAAAATTCAGATGTCTTCTCTAGCCAATTATTATCAATCATCACTTACAAGCTCTTCTTCAGAGTTGAAAGGTGTGCAAGGATTATCATATATATATTATAACACACACACACACACACACACACACACACACACACACATATATATTTGTTTGCTTACTTAACATCAGTCCACTGCTTCGTGGTCCTCTGTTGCTCTACTGTATAACTGCAAGCACAGTTATGAATATGGTAAGTCAGTGCAGAGGAAATAAAGAGCCTGTGTTGACTTTGACTTACTACTTTCTGATCCTCTTAGTGCTTTTGAGGTGCCCACATCTTAGAGTAGGCTGAGCTCAGCTGATTGCGGATTATGATGCTGCCCAAAACCTCAAACTATCCTTTTTTTTTTTTAAAAAACTTCCTGTAAGACCTGGACTAGAAAACTAATAGTAAAAAAAGCCAAAACAAAAGCATTTCTGAAAATCCTACTATAAATAATTCAGATTTGTTTAAGTGAGTAAGAATTATTGTTTGTGTCCAATTTTCATTTTAAAATTCTGTAGTAATCCTAAACTAAAACCAATTCTTTTATCACATTTTCACTTTTTACTTAAATAAAGACAAGTTCATTGTTCAAAACCAAGCCTGGTGTAGAAATCTTGGGCCAAGCTTTCTTCCCCCATACTGAAGCATAGATTAACAGCACAAATTCTGACACTCTAATTGTCTTTCAGAATACCTAGGTAAAAATGAGAAGATTAAGGGCACAATAGGAGATAAGTCCACAAGCAGCCTGCTCAGTCTCCATCACAAAGGCCTGGCTGTAGGCAGTCTGCAGTGTTTACTCAGAGTGCTAGCAATTAGTCTGCTTAATTATCTCAGGCTCTGCCAGTTCAAGAGGCAATTTTTAGAGGCCACTGTGGCTCTTCTTTGTCTTTTTATTTTGGTTACCAACAAAAGGGCTTTAAAGACAAGCCTTTCTTGACTTTCTGGTTCTAAGCTAGTTTCTGGTAGCCAAAATGGGCTTTTGGTAAATTCTTACAATAAAGCAAACAAGTCCTACTTCTTAGAATGGGTTGCAGAAATTCTAAGTCATGTAACAAAATGCTTGACCAGGTCACTACAGTTCCCAGTTTAGAAATAGACTTCCTATGAAGACAGGGGGACAGCACAGATGGCCTGTCAGCATGCCATGTGAATGACTGACTGATAGAGTGCTCCCTGTCCTGGCCCTCGCAGGACAGGCAAGAGTAAGGAGGGATTATTTTTCCCCCCATTTTGAGAGTAGAGTACATAAACTCTACTAGAATTTCCCAGGTAAATCGAATCACAAAACCACCTGGACCTATTTTTATGTCCAAAATAATCTGCTTTTGCAGTAAGTCCTGCTATCAGAAATTTTCTAAGCCACTTAAGTTGAACAAAGAAATTGTATTGGGGGAATTAAGAATTCTTAGAAACCATCAAGAATAAATCACTACTAACTACTTAATCTTCTCAAATTTGGAGACTATATCATTTACTAATCAAAAATGACAAGTCAGAAGCTTGAAGGTCCATCTCCCATATCAATAAGCCCCTTGCTATCTGATTTATTCTACCTCATCTTACTGCCTCTGCTCTTCTCTATTTTCAGTGGATCTAGACATATTTGGTATTTCTCACATGGACCATGAGAAAGGCTCTTTGCCAATCCTTGGCTGCCATCTCTACACTTTTCAGGAGTGCTCATTCTGGAATAGAAATCTGGACTTGTCCAAACAATTCAGTGACAGTAGGCCTCTATTTTCCTTTGAGACTTACAGCTAACATTTAAGGAGCTTAATTAATGGTCCCTCATTCTCCATGGTCACAAGGGTATCAAACTGAACATAAAACACTATATAGTTTTAAATATTCATGTATTTTTGGCTTGGGCTACCCCCAAAGCAGATTTATAAACAAGGATATGGGTATAAAATATATTTTTTCTTTTGCATGTGAGAAAGTAGGGCAGGTATAAAGTTGAACAAGAAATTATTAATGAATAGGCTATTGCTGGGAACCCTATGAGACACTGGTGAGTACACCTAGAACTGTTCCACAGAGGAATAGGAAAGCAAGAGTATTATCCACTCGTGTACTGCTTGAGGGTTAGTACCCCTGCTCTTTGGCAGAGAACATCCTCAGGTGGAGAAACAGGACTGTTAGTGGTCTAAGGTTCAATACTGCCTGCTTCACTGTACACTGTACAGCATACTTTAACATTTAGCCTAGTGGCAGGGTGAGGTGGTGCACTTCTTTAATCTCAGCACTCAGGAGGCAGAGGCAGGCCAATACCTATGAGCTCAAGGTCAGTCTGGTCTACACAAGGAGTTTCAGGCCACAGGGACAGCAAAGTGAGACCCTATCTTAATAAAACCCCCAGACTTTAGTCTACTGAAGTGTTTCCTAACCATCCCTTGGTGTGTTTTCTTTTCTTCTGTGTACAGTCTCTTTTACTGTAGCTATGAGTTTGTATGCCTGACTCAGCATTAGACTCTGGGCTCCCCAAGGTCAGTGTTGTCAGTACCTAACGTAACCCTGGCACACAGCAGACGCTCTTAGTGAGTGCCACTGGTTAAGATCATGATGATACATGAATAACGAGAATTCTGTTTTCCATATATATATATATATATATATATATATATATATATATATATATATGAGAAAATTAAATTAAATACACATGTTAACATTCTGAATAATATTAAGTGTAGAAATGAAACACCAAGGTAGAAATCTTGAGTACTATTCAAGCCAGTTTGGTTCAGTTGCTTTCCCTATGGAAAGGACATGATGGATAACCTTTAATTTTCTTTAATTTGCCACAGACTTCAAATGACTCAAGTTGTATAAGCAAAGGGTAAAGACTATAAACTACACAACAACCACATGTGATGGTCATTTCAATTCACAATGCGCACAGATGACATACACAAAATGCTAGCAAGTTTGCTATACTGTGTATTGCAGATAAAGAGCCAGGACCAGAAGGGGTTTGTTGTGTAAGAGACCACCAGGGAAGAGCCAACTGGGCAAGATGGAGGGCTTTAAGCTGGTGCCAATGCCTAGACAGAGCTGTTCCTATGTCTAAACTCTCTGTAATGTGGTAATACCTGATTCTATTATCAAAAAGGCAGACATTGGTTACATTACTAGAAACTACCTGGAATTTCAGATAATTGTATTTTTCCTATAGATGTCACAGAAGTGAGTGGCTGAGCCACAGTAAGAAAGATTAGGTGAGTTCAGGGATCCCATATATAACAGACTAAACCAGTGATGATTTTAAAAGAAATGCCTTTCTCATAAAACACTGCACACAGCACCTGCATTCTTTCTATATGCCATGGGTCAGATTTCTTTAAGATGTCAATTTCTAAATGCTTCAGATACTTTATTTTTGTGACAAAACTTCAAAATATGGGGTGAAAGAAAATTCAAAATATAAATAAGTGCTGTTTAGAATTTAATTTTAAGTGAACTGCTTTACTGAATATCATTAGTATGCTTCAGGGATGTACCATATTCCTATCAAAACAAGTCCCTACTGTGAATGACTCTTACTCAGAGAAAAAAGAACACCAGGAGAGTTCCTGTCCTCTCTAGAGAACTGTTGCTTTTTAAATTTACTTCTTTTGTTATGTGTGTGAATGCTGGGCATGCAAATATGTATATGCAGAAGTCAGAGTACAAATTTTGGGATTTCTCCTTCAACCCTGAGTTCTGGGGATCACAACAGTCAGGCCCTCAGGCTTGTGTGGGTTTTAATCACTGGACCATCCTGTTGGCCTCACAATTATTTCTGAGGACACCTTACAGGGTGGTGCTCAAGTCCATAGTATACTTTGCTTTAGCCATACCCATGAGCTACGAGTGCCTTCGGGGAGCTACTATTGTTGGATGACTCCTTTGTGTTGGTATGTTGGAAGAAGGAAAAGTAGAGAAAATAAAAATCTAGGAGATTAACGAAAAGGAGGTGACTGGCAACAATACTATGGTAAGGACTAATGGCCTGATTTGGTTTGGTGTATTTTGTGCTCACTGACTGTCAGAGACTCGCCCCTACCCGACACCCCTCCATCCCACCCTCAAAGAAAAATGTAATCCACGTCTCAATGTGGAAAACCAATGACAAGGGAAATATATATAGGGGAGGAGGCTGAGTGACTACCACACAGCAGTGAAATTCAGACAGGCAAAACTTTAAGAGATGCTCTAACCTGTGGGTCTTACCTTCCAGTGACAGCAAAGCATAGCATACACATCCCACGTAGGAATCCTGTGGCATGCTGCAGAAATATGGCCATTTTGGGATTCTCATCCACTGGGCCTTGCACTGAGAGGAAGCAGCCACGCAGTCTGTCAATCAGACCCATGTTCACCACATAGCTAGTGAGAGAGAACAGTATGTCTCAATCTGCACAGGAGGCAATGTCTTCATCTTCTATGATAAACCTCAGCACATCCAGGCTTGGATCCCTCCACATACAGACAGAATATAGGTTTGAATAAAACAACTTAAGTACCAATTCCTTAGATTTACTACTAAACAATCAGCTATTCTCTCATCATTCTTCTTGATCTGAAGAATCTGACAATAGGTGAAAAAAATGTGTAATGATCCCTACAGTCTTAACAAGTGGTGCTTTCTTAGAACTGGGGGACCAAATTTACCACAATGTAGGGACTTAGAAGACAAAATGATGCTTCCCAGATATACTTTCAAAAATTATTCGTTGACAACTTACACACACACACACACACTACACTGCAGTCCACCTGACAACCTCACACTTTTTTATCCTTCTCTCCCAATAAACCCCTCCCACTTCCATGTGTTTCTGTTGTGTTTTCTGATCCACTGACTTTACGCAGGACTGCTCCCATAGACACCCTACCTGAACACTCTTGTTAATACTTTACATTTCTAATTTCAACTCTAGGTTCTCCACTAAAGTAAAATCACCATTAAGAACATAAATAACATTAAGACTCTTAGTTGTAAAAATAGAAAGATATATAATCTTAATTGAATCATGAGGACAAACGAGGAATGCTCCATAAAATAACTTGTATCCTCATTGAAAATTGTGTGTACATGAGAGACAGAGACTAAGAATGAAAACAATTTCAAATTAAAAAACACTTTAAAAGAGATATAGCGAGTAAAAGCATTGTGTGATATTAGACAGGACTATAGACAAGAAAAAAAAGAAATCTATAATGACATCACATACATGAGTCACAGTCATAGGACTTGGAGAAATCAAGTCATCCCGAGTGACTAGCTTTCATAGTATTGGAAGGCTCTATGCATGCCACTGGGGGAGAAAAGTAACACTCTGCCTCAGATGACCCTGTGAGGTACACTAATAACTGGCCTGATATTGTATGCCAATTGGTACAACAGTGTGTAACTGTTAGGAGACTAACCAACCACTTTCCTTATTTAAAGCCCTCTCTAAAAGCCAGAACTCATGCCTGGTAGCATTTACTAGGCCCCTGGGGCTGGTGAGGTCATAGCCCTAGGGCAGACCTAGTATTCTGCCTAGTATTCTGTTAAATGGACATAGAAATAAATTGCTTCCTAAGTTCCTATTTTTATGCCTATAGATTAATATACATAACAGTCCTCATTGCAGAAGCTTCTTTTTGTAGTAGGTGGTGATTAATATACTCACAGTTAATATAACCCACAGTTAGTGCCATGTACAGAGAATAAGAGACCATGTTCTTTTTTTTAAAAAAAAATTATTTATTTATTTTATATGAGTACACTATCACTATACTCAGACACAACAGAAGGGGGCATCAGATCTCATTACAGATGGTTGTGAGCCACCATGAGGTTGCTGGGAATTGAACTCAGGACCTCCGGAAGAGCAGCTAGTGCTCTTAACCGCTAAGCCATCTCTCCAGCACCAAGAGACCATGTTCTAAATGAGGCATCTATACCATTCTTCTGCCCACTGCAAGGCTTAGGAATCACTGCAGAAGAGGGGGTGTTACAGATAACCAAAACAGTGTTCGCTAGACATGACAAAATGTTGCACACACGAACTCATAGCTATGACAACATGCACAACATCTGTATGAAATCCAGCCAGCCAAAATCTCAACATGGTGGGGAAAAAGGTTTATTCAGTCCCACTGCTAGTTGAGGAGCTATTGGCAACTGATGGCTCCTGAGGGAAGTAAAGTCAGTTTTCTTCAGGGATAAGGCCAATGAGGGCTACCCTGTTGAGATTTGTCTTTTGCTATGTACTGTAATGCTAAATACTGTTTCCCAAGCCTGGTCATCCCCAGGGATGAGAGAATCTGCACTACACAGGTTTGGGGTTCTGAGCTTGGGGTCTGAGAAGAGACTACAAGGAGGGAGAAGGGAGTGGTAGGTGGAGAGAAGGAAGATACCATGAGATAAGTGAATCATGAAAACACAGCCATGAGAGCTGGCCAACAGGGGTTAAGAGCAGCCGGATGAAACATGGCAAGTCACAATTCGGAGTTATTGATAGGGAAGTAGACATAATAGCTTAAAGGGTAGATATCAGCCCAGCTCTAATGTATTAAAGGCTTATTATAAATGTAAAAGTTGTGTGTCTTTTATCTGGGAACTGAATGTTCAAAGGTGGAGTAGGAATCCCCAGTTCAGATTAAATTTTTACTACAACAGTACCCATGTTCCTACACCCATCCTACATACTGTAGCATCAAATGGATTCAGTAGGTTAAACAAAGAAGCACATGAAATTGGGAGGGAAAACTCGTAGTGGAGAGACAGAGAGAGGGATTGGGAGTCGCAAACTCACTTCATGTGCAACATCTACTTGGTTTGATCCTCTGTTGTTCTTGTGAAACTTGGGTAAAACCAAATCAAACTCTGAGAAGAACAATTTTTTCTCTAACCTAGGGACTCTTCTCTCTTTTGCTGCCATCCACAAAACTGTAGCAGGTTACTATTTTAGCTTAACAGAAAGGTACAATCTTTGACCTTTTATTATCCCTGGCAATCAATTAATATGGGTTATAAATATTAAAATAGTGTTATCTTTGTAGAATAAACCACACTTGACCATCCTTTAATATGTTGCTGGATTTACCTATGCTAACATTTGTCAGGGATTTCTACACTACATTCATCAAAGAGATATTGATATGGGACTTTTTGAGGAATATTTTTATCACACTTATTAGTAGTGTTTCTATTGGTATCATAAACCAAAGTATTATTTCCTCTTCTCTGAGAAGGAATTTGTGTGATTGGTAGCATATTTTTCCCTCTGAAATGATTCACAGAACTTACTTATAGATGACTTATAAAGTCATCTATAGTTAAAAATTTCTTTATAGAGGTAAACATCAATTTATAAAGATTCAAGGAGTTCAACTAACCATGGGCAGGACAAGCACAAAGGACCTACATTTAAACAGACTGTCAACTGCAGAAAGTCAAAAACAAAGTCTGAGCTGGGCAGTGGTGGCGCACGCTTTTAATCCCAGCACTTGGAGGCAGAGGCAGGCGGATTTCTGAGTTCAAGGCCAGCCTGGTCTACAGAGTGAGTTCCAGGACAGCCAGGGCTATACAGAGAAACCCTGTCTCGAAAAACAAAACAAAACAAAAACAAAACAAAACAAAACAAAACAAAACAAACTAACCAAAGTCTGGAGAGGAGTGATAAAAAGGACACATTATTTATGGGGAAAAATGATGTAAGAAGGTGATTTCTTATAAGATGGAGTCAGAAGACAACAGAACAGCATCTTTACTATGTTTCAAGAAAAAACACCTCTCAAAGTTGGAACAAAACAGACTCTTCCAACAGAAAACGTAAGAAACTGTCTATGGTATACTAATATTAAAATAGAACTCTAAAACAACAAATATTTAACACAAAGAATAAGAAGGACCATTGTATCTGAAAGGCATACCAGTCCTGGAGCATACAGATTTTCCCAAATCATGAAATAAGACTTGCCTAGGTAAATGGAAGTAAACAGACACAGTTGGAGTTACTTTTCTTTATGTTTTGTAGTATAGCCTAAGCTATACTCACTGCTTTTCTGCCTCTGCAGAGTTTGGATTCTATGCCTGTGCTACTAAGCTCTGGCACAGTTGGCGGGGAATGGAAGACAGAACAAGTGAATAGCTTTGCCTAGCTCCTAACAAATAGGCCTGCCATCCTAAACAATGGCTTCACATTGGTTAAAATTGTTCCTCCTCTTCCCCAGTCCTTTTTACTAACTGTTAGAACTAAGGAAAATTAGAAATATAGAATTGTGTACTGTCCAGGACAATATCTATAGGTAAATGTAGTTTGAATTCAGTCTCCAGGGCATAATCCATTAGATAAATGTAATCTAAACTCTTCTAGTTTTCCACCTATTTTTTAGACAGGGTGTATGCCCCCTAATGCTGGGCTCACAGGCACAGAACAAGTATACTCAGCTTTTATGTAGGTGCTGGGCATTTGAATGTAGTTTCACAGCCAGCACTCTCACTCACTGAGTGATTTCCTCAGTCCTTTGCTCTAGCACAATTCTTAAATTTTAAAGAGCTAGTAGCAGTTCTTGATGTCTACAAATATAATAGCTCTACAGTTTTACATTATTATTTTGAGAGTTCTGGAGACCAAACATAGAATATTTTGTAGGCACCTAATTTTCTACATTAATCCTTTCAATTTAAATTTGTCACAGTGGTTTCTGTTTCTACAGTCAAATTCTGGTTGATATAAGTAATGGTGATGAATAATGCTCTCCTTCACAATACAATGTAAATGAAGACAATAGCCACTTACCATTTTATGCCTGTGAGAATTATAAAAGCAAGGATATAGGAAATGGGAACTTTTATTTTTTGATGATAGAAATAGAAAAATTATATAGTTACTAGGGAGAACAGTGTGGTATTATCTGGTAGAGATGAACATTCATTTTTTTTATCATTCAAAATACTTCTTGTAAGTACATGACCTTGAAAATGATACAAACACAGAATGTGTCTATAAAGGTATTGGCTCCATTATTTTAGTGAATAGTGACAAGGAGGAATCAGTTTCCTATGGGAATAGGTAAATATTATGGGCTTATTTATAGAGCAGAATTGTAGTACAGCTAAAATTAACAACAATATAATATGTTGAATTTAATTGCATCAACTAGTAGTTGACAAGTACTATCAGAGTATTTATATAATTGTTAAGAAGTCATAAAAATTTAAATTACAATGTATTGTTTATGGATATTCACACATGCTCACACCGAGACACAGAACAGGCATGGGATGATGTCTGTCCACTCTAAGATAATGATGTAGGTCTTAGAAGAGAGAGAATAGAGAAATAGGACAAAGGTGAGGAGGCAATTCTACCCGTGCCATTTGTTTTGTTTACATTAAGAAAAAAAATCCAAAATCTGAGATTAAAACAGAAAAATACCAGTTGTTAGAGCATAGTATCTATAATATTGTTTTTGTGTATGTTGATGTATTTAAAAAATTGAATATTAAACACTGAAAGAGATTTATTCATGTTAAGAAGAAAGAAACCTTGGAAAGAACCTAGATGTCCTTCAACAGAGGAATGGATAAAAAAAAATGTGGTACATTTACACAATGGAATATTACTCAGCTATTAAAAACAATGAATTTGAGAAATTCTTAGGTAAATGGATGGAACTAGAAAATATCATCCTAAGTGAAGTAACCCAATCACAAAAGAACACACATGGTATTCACTCACTGATTATTGGATTTTAGCCAAGAAGCTTGAAATACCCAAGATTCCACTCACAGACCACATAAAGCTCATGAAGAATGAAGACCAAGTAGAGGGGCTTCAGTCCTTCTTAGAAGGAGTAACAAAATACTCAAGGGAGCAAATATGGATACAAAGTGCAGGACAGAAACTGAAGGAGGGGCTTCTGCAGACCATTCCACCTGGGTATCCATTCCATGTGCAGCCACTAAAGGTAGATGCTGATGTGGATGTCAGGAGGTGCATGCTGACAGGAGCCTGACATAGCTGTCTCCTTAGAGGTCTGCAAGAGTCTGACATACTCAGAGGCAGATGCTCACAGCTAACCATTAAACTGATCATGGGGTTCCCAATGGAGGAGTTAGAGTGAAGACTGAAGGAGTTGAAAGGGTTTGTGACCCCATGAGGAGAGCAACAATACCAAGGAACCAGAACCCCCAGAACCACCAGTCTGGGAGCACTTTGGGAGGGACCCATGGCTCCAGCTGTATATGCAAGGAAGGATGTTCCTGTCAGGAATAAGTAGGAGAAGAGATCCTGTCTGCACATCGTGTGTGTGGGAATTCGAGGGTGGGAGGTGAGGTGTGTGTGGGGGTAGGTGAGAGCACACCCTCATTGAAGCAGGAGGAGGGGGGATGGGATAGGGGATTCCTGGGAGGGAGGGGGAAATGGGGTAAAGGGAGAACATCTGAAATGTAAATAAAATATCCAATTTAAAAAAAAAATAAGAAAAAAAAATGGGTAGAAAAAAAAAAAGAAAATGACCCTGAAATTGTTTAATTCTTTGGAACACATGGAGAACAATTTATACAGTTCAATAAAAAAAGAAAAAAATTTTTAAAGAGTACCTGCTTATCTTGGGATGTGAAAGACCTGACATCACTCTCTAGGAAGACCTAACCTGATCTTGGGTTCAATGCCCTTTATGAGAATTTCTGCCTCCTCTGTTCCCTCATCCCAATAGTCCCAATATATGTTTCCACGATTTGACTTTAATATTGAAAAGTTATTTTAAATATACTTTTAAAACGTTAAAGTGGATCTAAAAAAAAAGAAGAAGAAGAAAGAGACCTATGTCAGGGTTTGCTCTGGCTCTGTTCAAGATCCATCTCTGGGCCAAGTCAGACAACAGACAGCTCCAGAGACTGCAATGACACCTTCCCACTTAACGTCACACTGACAACAGTGCCTGTGATGCAGAGATAAAGGATGGTCTCCTGTCAGTTAAGATTTGGGAAGGTTAAAAAACAAATATGGAAATGAATACTTATGCTCTATGCTCTGTGAGGCATCCTCAAGGGCAAAGTGAGTGTGTTCCATAAAATCATCACTGAGAAGATTCAAAACAAGTCCTACCTCCAGGCTCAGCAAATCAATATTATAATGCATCTTTAAGAAAATAATATTCCAAAGGGTTTGTTCTCAAGTACTGTGCTTGTTAATCATCTTTTCAAAGCTACACCCATTGTTTGTCATGACAGAAGAGCACTGCTACTCCCCTCCTTCCCTGGCAATAACTTCTTTCTTTAAGAAGAATTTGGCAGGGTGTTGGAGAGATGGCTCAGTGGTTAAGGGCACTGCCTGCTCTTCCAGAGGTCCTTAGTTCAATTCCCAGCAACCTCATGGTGGCTCACAACCACCTGTAATGGGATCCGATGTCCTTTTCTGGTGTGTCTGAAGAGAATGACTGGTGAAAAAAAAAAAGGATATGGCAACTTAGTAATACATGTGAAAATACACGCATTTCCTCCTAGAAGGTGGACTGGAATTGCACTAAAGCATTAGGCTGGACCTTCTGCCTCACCACAGCCAAACACAGCCAAAGGAAGGGCTCATAATATTCCTAGGAGAGAACACTGGGACAAAATGACATTCATCAGCAGGGATGGCTAAGTTCTACAATGACCAAACGGACATGAGGAAATGGAATGGGATCAAGCAACTGAGAGAAAGGGCAGGGAGGGTAAAAGTCAAGTGCTCTAAAATAAATGGTTGTGGACCCAAAGGGCCTGGTGCTCTCCAGCAATAAATATGCTTGCAAAAGAGGGCAGGAAGATGAAAGGAGGAGTGAAGGAAAGATACTGAATGAAACAACTCTTCCCAATGAAGCAGCACAAGAAGCCAGAGGGAATTTATGAGCTGTGAAAGAAACCAATGCAGAGGAGGGCATTTTCTTTCTCTATTAACCTACCATAAGTTTCATAGAGCAACAAATTGCATGGATTTGGAATCCAAAGATCAGTGCAGACCACAGAAAGCTTGCTGAGTGGTGGAACAGTAACTGATTAACACCAGATGGAACCCTGCTGGGAAATTAAACATTCTACCTGATTCAAGATTCACAAGGGGGAAAAAAGTTCAGATGCTAAAGTAGGAGTAAATTTCCCTGGAGCAAAGGAGACCTTTGAAGGAAGCAAGGCAGGCCTGAACAGGTGTCAGAAACTGCCACATTTGTGTGGAGGAAAGTGTACAGATGTTGAGAGTCTAAGGAGATGTGAGCTCCAGTCTCAGCTTTCCACTCTCCTTTTAACTCATTACATAACCTTGGCCAAAGCACTTAACCTCCCAGAACAATTTCCTCATCTACTTTAAATTAGAAGCTGTACACGTCCAGGGGTGCAAAGACTCCAAAGTCCTCCCTGTTACAAGTGCTCCATAAATGGTAACTCTTGTTATATTAAGTCTGAACTAAGACTGTGACTGAGAGGGTGCTCAGATATGCTGAGGAGCCAAGTGTGCTTTTGATATTGAGAAGCTGTAGGCCTCTGGCACCACACCTGAGCGGGGCAGTTGGGCTTTATGTTGCTTTTCCTTTTTTCTACAAATGGTGGCACTGATTCTACCAAAAATTTATGGACACTGCTGCAAAAACTACAGCTATCTGGAGAGTCTTAAGTTCTAATTATTTTAATATCTTAAAAAAAAACATTTTAAGAAGTGTAGTGATTTTACCTGATAAGGTCTTGCACTCGACTGTTAAAAGCATCACCTTGTGAAGGTTTGTTTTTCATTTCCTGTGTTGATATTTTTGGGGTAGCTGGCCGGCTGTTTCCATCTGGTCGGTTGGCAATCAGACAGTTAAAAACTACAGCACCGGCTCTGAGAAGTCCAGTCGTCAAGCCTTCAAAAACTTGTTTATTTGTATTTCTTCCCAAAACAGAATTATTTTCATCTGGAACATAAACCTAGGAATAAGAAACAGTGGGTATGCTTCAGTGAAACCATGAAAATTGGACAGAGATAACTTGTGAAAGTTCTAGAATCATAAATAATTTCTGAAATTCTACCTGAGGCAATGAGGCATTCAAGTGTGTTGGCTCTGAGGTTGGGTGGCCAGTCAAATCCCACCTTGGCCTTTATTAGTCATATGATAATGGGAACATTATTTTTTCTAAATTCTAACTTTTTATCTATAAAACAGGGATAATAACATGCCTACATTATAGGTTCCTGAAAGTGTGAACTGAGGTAAATGCACACAAAATACTATCACAGGGATTAGCACAGAACTATATTAAAATTTTGTATGAACTAAGTTTATACACTCATAACACTGTTTCATGTGAGAATGGATTCTTAAGAATACTCAATTTAAATATCTCTAGTAGGACAACATTTGCATTTCTTATTACAAAATGGCAAAAGTTCTTTCTCTGTAACACAGAGTCGCACTGTGTTGCTCCTCAGACACCTTCTGTCTTTTGTTTGAGCCAGGGTCTCTCACTGGAGTCTCTGCCTCCACATCTTGTCAGTGGTGGGATCACAGGTATGTCACTGCCCCTGGCTTTTCATGTGGGCTTTGGCAATGCATGCTTTGATAGTTTTGGTCCTCATGCTTGTGGGGCAAGTGCTTTACTGATTTAAACAAGGCATCTTCCCAGCTCCTCCATGATGATTTCCACTTAATTAATTATATCTTTAATTTTGGGAAACTGCAGGTTTTAAAGAAAAATTGATTTTAAAGAAGATTTTCTCTTATATCTGACTTCTCTGTATTTTATATTGGAGATTTTTTTTCAACATAGTACTCTTGGACATTACCCCCAGCCATGCATAGCATGGCCTTGGCTGGCAGAGCAAGCCTGAGAAGGGACATCCAGTCTGAAGCCACGGTTCAGGTGAGGAGCAAGCCGCAATGACCCCTGCCTAGTGCCATGCAGCATGGGTAAGGCAAGTGATTCCTGAGCCTACCCGAGATACCCAAAGGGCCCTGGGGCCAAGAAGATGAGCAAGTAAGTGGTGGGCAGATGAAAGAGAAGAACAGTGTGAGTACAATGAAGAGAGGTCGAACTGCAGATTCGAGATAGTGAAGAGGAGCCTGATGTGAGTAGCCAGTGATGACACCTAAGGTCATGGTGAGGTCATGGTGAGGTCCTGGCCCGATGCTCCCACTGAGGACCATGTCTAGGTCTGTGCTCTGCAGCAGCAGGTGATCTGTTACTACCAAAGGCCTGGCAGAAGTCTCTGGTCTGAGCTGCCACCTGGGGCCATGTTGATGGCTGAAGGCTGTTCAGAGCTGACCCTACTCATCCCCTGGGAATCCTGGGAGAGCTAGCCTTGCCTCTTGACAGCTGCAGTACTCTGGAGATAGGACTGCACCTAGTGGGATGTGCAAGTGAGCCAGCCCTGAGGATGTGAGCCTGGGAGAGTTAGCTAGCTCTGCCACTCCTCTGTTGTAAGGTGGTGTGGGTGAGGGAAAGATGCCCACCCCTCACCATCCTGGGGTCATGAGAGTGGAGAGCTGGTCCTACACCTCACCAGCTGCATTTGGAAGTAAAGAAGTATGAACAAAAGGGTATACCTTCAAATACATTGTGACTACAGCTCCCACAAGGAGATATTTTTTTCCTTTTGGAGGAGGTAGAATTTTTGTTTTTTATACTAAAGATTCATGCCCGGGTATGTCAATCAGTATATTATAGTCTGCATCCAGTAAAAAAAAAAAAAATCTGTTTTGACAATATCTGTGTGACAGGCTTTGTTATGCTTGATTAGGAAGAGACCCAGTTTTCCCCTAGTGGTAAATTCTAACTGTCTTAGTCAGGGTTTGTATTCTTATACAAAACATTATGAGTAAGGAGCAAGTTGGGAGGAAAGGGTTTATTCAGTTTACACTCCCACATTGCTGTTCATCACCAAAGGAAGTCAGGACAGGAACTCACACAGGGCAGGAACTTGGAGGCAGGAGTTGATGCAGAGGCCATGGAGGAATGTTACTTACTGGCTTGCTTCCCTTGCCTTGCTCAGCTTGCTTTCTTATAGAACCCAGGACTACCTGCCCAGGGATGGCACCACTCACTTGATCACTAATTGAGAAAATGCCTTACAGCTGGATCTCTCATGGAGGCATTTCCTCAAGGGAGCCTCCTTTCTCTGTGATAACTCCAGCTTGTGTCAAGTTGATACACAAAACCAGCCAGTACACTAACTATTAATATTTTTAAGTCTCTTCTCTTGAGACAGTCAGTGTTTAGCAATCAGGCATCTTTTTTTTTTTTTTTTTTTTTTTTTTTTTTTTTTTTTTTTTTTTTTTGCAATCAGGCATCTTTATAGCTAGCTTTCATGGAATTCAGCAACAAGACACCTCATCTCTAGCTGCCCAAGGGACATTGTTGAATGTCCCTTTGAGCATGCACCATAGCCCCAATAAAAGTCACAGTCTCCTGGCATTCCTCCTCACCCCCACCCCTGTTTTCTTTCTCCCAGAGGCTGCCTCTTTAATAACTCTCCCATGTAAGACCTGTCGCATGGTGTGTTCTTGTCAGGACCCACTGCCTAATTCCATCAGTCAATTCCACTGTGCGGAATTCTGTATTCCTCAAACCTGAAGTATGTCATATGGTGCTCATGTCAGAGGTTCCTAGAAGTTCAAGTGTCACTGAGCTGGCAAAAGATCTTTTTAACTATTTATTGATTCTTTGTTAATTCTATATCATGTGCCCCAATCTCACTCATTTCCTTGTCCCTTTGAATCCTTCCTTGCAACCTCCCCCCTCCCAAAAGTAAAAAGAAGTAAAATAAAGTAAATAAACAAACAAAACAAAATCTCATTGTGGAAGCTGTAGTATGTCCCCAGTACACCCTTTTGTCTAAACATCTTCACTTGCAAACGTCCATTGCAATGAGTCATTGATTTGGCTCAAGGCCTCTGGCTTTTGCTACATTATCAAGACTGGATCCTCACCAGGACTTCTCCTATTGTTGCCCTGTGTCATGGAGATCCTGCAGCTTTGGATCTGTAACTGGCACCTTTATGTGCTCTAGCAGATGGGGTAGTAGTTCAACTCAAAGCCTTAGATCTGGGTCTGGGTGGTACCTGAGCTGGTCTGCCAGGGCAGCACTCTGGAGCCAGCACCACAAGGGCCAGCTCTCCTATTTGCTTAGGAGACGGGTGGGACCAGCTTTACCACATTCAAGCCATAGCCATCCAGTCATCTTTCTCCACACCCACACTACCAATGCCAGCCCTCCAGCACTGCCATGGCTGTCTCACTCAAGTGCTATAGTCAGAAAGAGGAGGAGCCAGCTCTCCTGCCTGGAAAAGAGTTTTAATGACTCATCGTATTTCTGTATGACTGTCTGGTGACTCCAGTTCCTGAAGGTTGGTTTAAAATTTTCTGTGAGATAGTGGATATTAGCCAAAAAAGTACAGAATACCCAGGATACAATCCACAGAACTCAAGAAAGTTAACAAGAAGATGGGCCCAAATGAGGATGCTTCAATCTCACCTGGGAGGGAGAAGAAAACAATCATGGGAGGCAGGAGGAGGGAGGGACCTGGGTGAGAGAGGAGAGGGGAGGGGGAAGGGGAACATGATCAGGTATGCAGTGGGGGAGACAGGAGAGAAGCCCTGAAGGCCAGCAGAATGAATGGAAATATGCAACCTTGGGGGTGGTGGTAGGTGAGGGTCCCTCTAGAAATTACCAGAGACCTGGGAGGTGAGAGACACTCAGGACTCAGAGGAAGAGACCTTAGATGAAATGCCCAACAGTGGGGAGAGGGAACTTGTAGAATCCACCTCCAGTAGAAAGATAGGGCATCAAGTGGAGGGATGGGGTTGCCATCCCACAGTCAAAACTCTGATCCAGAATTGTTCCTGTCTGAAAGAAATGTAGAGACAGAAATGGAGAAGAGACTGAGGGAAAGGTGGTCCAGTGACTGGCCCAACTTGAGATCCATCTCAAGGGGAGGCCTCAAGGCCTGAAACTATTACTGATGCTATAGTGTGCTTACAGACAGGAGCATAGCATGGCAGTCCTCTAAGAGGCCTAACAAGCAGCTGAGACAGATGCAGACACTTACACCCAACCATTGGACTGAAGTTGCAGACCTCTGTAGTTGAATTAGGGAAAGGCTAGAAGAACCTGAGGAAGTGGGCAACCACATAGAAGACCAGCAGTCTCAACTAACCGGGACCTCTGAGATCTCTCAAACACTGAGCTACCGACCAGGCAGCATACATGAGCTGGTCCGAGGCTCCCAACACATATACAGCAGAGGACTGCCTGGTCTGGCCTCAGTGGGAGAAGATGGGTCTAACCCTGAGAGACTTGAGGCCCCAGGGAATGGGGCAGCCTGGTGGGGGGCCAGAGGGGCGCCTTCTCTTGGAGACAGTGGGGAGGAGGAATGAGATGAGGAACTGTGGGAAGATGGACAGGGAGGGGACAATTACTGGAATGTAAAAAAGTAAAAGTAATAATAAAAAAAAAAGAAAACTAAAGAAATTTTTTTTTTATGTGAGGGCTGGGGAGGGACACATACTTGGATGCACTCTTAGCAGGTAAGACTTCAGGCACATTTAAAACTACCTCTTTAAAACACTATATGTGTATGTGTGTGTATACACATATATACATACACATGTATGTATGTATGTATGCATCTATGTATACAGGTGGCCTAGGTCCAGCCCCTGCATGTTCTTTGGTTGGTGGGTCATCTCTGTGAGCCCCCATGGGCCCGGGTTATTTGACTCTGTAGGCCTTCTGTGCTATCCTTGACTCCTCTGGCTTGCTCAATTCTATCTCTCACTCTTCCATAAGACTGCCCCAGCTCCACCTGATGTTTGGCTGTTGGTCTCTAACTGTTTCCATCTGCAGAATTTGGTTGGCCCACTTTATGGGTAATGTTGGAAGTCTTCAGTCTTTATTAATTTTTGTATTAAAAGATTATACTGCCTTTCATCATGAAATGTTTAAAATAAAGCACTATTCATGAATGAAGGTGTTTTTAAGAAATCCTTTGATTGCCTAGAAGTATTTTATCTAGCAAGCCTATCATTTAAGAATATAGTTAATAATCAAGAGGAAAAAAATTCTGAGATATAAAATTAATGGCTCTTACTTAATGAGTTGCTCATCTCACCTTTGAAAACCTACTAAACACATGGTGGAAGGGGACAAAGAAGTACTCTGAGTGACCTTGAGTTTTCATATTGTTTCCTTATGAGGGTTGTGTTTACATGGGCATTTGGTGACAATAACAAGAGCGTAATACTTAACACACAGGGGAAAATAAAAAATAATGCTTACTGGAGTTTTCAATTTCTTGTGCCATCTATTTCATGTAAGTTTTACAGATTGAAGAATTGAAGTTCAGAGACTTAAGTAATGCACCCAAATCTCAGTTACTTATCAGAGTCTGGGGCCTTGAACCTGATCTGCTCTAGTCTAAGCCATGGTGTGCTTTCACTCCTCCTCTGTATCAGGCATCTCATCATTGAAGATTGTGGAGAAACTCTGTCTCCAGAGGACAGACGTGAAAATTAGTTATGAGTCAAACAGTGCTTCATTGATGTCTCTTAAAACACAAGATTCTGTAAGAGCTTTATTGTTGGCTAAAGAAAAAGCCAATATTAAATGGTTGTGGTAAAACTGGCTGAAATATTTCATTGTCCAGAAGCTGTAAGTATGGTTTGGGAACCCAATGTTTCCTCATCTGGTTCAAACAAACAAACAAACAACAAAAAAACACAAAAACAGAAAACCAAAAACCAACCAACCAAACAAACAAATAACCCAAATCAAACCCAACCCAACCCTAAGCATTATGTAAACCAGGCCTGTTTTCGTGCCCCTATTTTTAAATTTACAAATACAAATTTTTGCTTGGGTTTCATAATACAAAGAAGGCAGCCTCCCTCATGAGGGTTGCTGGGACAAACTCTAGAACCTCAGACCAGGCTCTGCTAAAATAATTTTATTATATGACCTTTTAAAAAACAAACAAACATAAACATGACTATTTTCCAAGTGTCAACAAACTTTAAATTCAATTCAACCAACCTTGAGTTTTTTTGCATATATTCCTGGACCCCCGCACCTATGTTTTTCTCCTTTGAGTTGGGCCTTTACTGATGAGAATTATGTTGGCTATCTTTACATATTTATATTAACATACATATATATTTACTACACAACCTGAAGTCATTTTGGAAGAGGGGACTTCAGTAGAGAAAGGGTCTCCACCAGATTGGCCTATGGGAAGACTGGTGGGTCATTTTCTGAATTAGTAAATGATTTGGGAGAATCCTACCGGTTGTAGGCAGTGCTACCTCTCTGCAGATAGTCCTTGGGTATATAAGAAAGCAGGATGAACCAGCCATGAGAGCCAAGCCAGTAAGCAGCACTCCTCCATGGCCTGTGCCTGAGTTTCTGTTGTGAGCTCCCTCAGTGAAGACTATTACTGGAAGTGTAAGCCAAACAAAATAAACGCTTTCTTTGCCAAGTTAGTTTTTGTTCATTGAGCTTTATCACAGCATTAGGAACCCTAACCAAGATAAGAGTAATATTCTCTGTGTCACATTTGGTTAAGTCATTTTATTCAAATGCTTAAAAATATTTTCCACCCTCTGAATAAGTTTATTTGTGGTAGTGTTTCAATAGAAAACAGGATTTCAGCTGGAAGAAGTATCAAATTGCCAGAAATAAGGTAAAGAGAGGCTTAGCTTCAGGGGCACAAAATGACTTTTTATAAAGTCATCAAAACTAAATTTTGCTACCAAGAAAAACAAGCGGAACTCTACAGAAAAGGGACACATACTGCTGAAGACGACTATTCCAAATAGCACACAGCTTCACTTCTATGTGATACTTTTAATAGCTGAGGTACACAATTACCGAGATCTGCTATCCGCTTATGACCAATACTTCAATTTGAATTCACTTCCTACACAATAGCTGGGCCAAGGGCAATGCTGAAATTTTCCCTGCCTTAAAACCTTCCTGCCCAGGCCTCTGCTTATTGAACGTCTGTATTACAGAGGTATGAGACACATCCGCCTTTGGGGGTGGGTGATCTGTGTGGGTAGAGAAAGGTTACCTGCTTGGCTTACAGCTGACTACTGCTTGCTGTATGCAGCAGGTCTTGTCTGGGGAAAGAGCCATGTAGCTTTTGCCTTCTAAATCTCTGACTCTCAGGCAACACTCTACAACCGTTCCTTTTAAACAGATGAAAATGCATTCCTCAGTGCACTTTTCTTTCTCTTCTGTCTTTCTTCCTTGCCTGCCTTTTAATTGAACTATGTGTCCTGTATTGAGTCAACCTCTTCTCTTTAGTATACATTTTTATACTACTCTTTATAATACATTTTTATTTCACTCTTATAATAGAAGCAAATTACAAATAGTTTCATATACATATTCTCTTCAACTTAATATTTTTGCTGGAATATATTCAATTAACATGGTGATTTTCACACAGGTTTATCATATACCTTGCTCATGTCTGTCCCCCATACATACTCTTTTCTCATTCACGCACCTCTCCCTCCAGTCTTGTCTCTATTTTCATGGACTCACAAATGAGAGAAAAGATACAATATTTGTCATTTAAAATAAACATATGTATGTATGTGCGTGTGTGCTCATTTGAGTGTGTGTGTCCATGTGTGTGTGTGTGTGCACATGTATTTATAAGCTCATGCACATTCCTGCTATGACATGAGTGACAGAGGACAACCTGTTAGAATCTGTCCTCTCCTCCACCATGTGAGTCCCAACCCAGGATGCCCAAGATGTCAGTTTTCGCAGTAAGTGCCTTTATCCGCTGAGTAGCCTAACCCAGCCAATATCTGATTTATTTTATTCAATATGGTAATCTTTAATTGTACCCACTGTCCTTTATTCTGTTTTGTGAATAAACTCCGCTTTCTTTATTCTTTATATACACCAGTTTCTTTACCTACTTGGTAGTGAATACTTAATTATTCCATAATCTTGGCTACAGTGACTATAAGAGATGTGCATATGCGTCTGAGCTATGATGACTTAAGAGTCCTTTGGGTTCATACCCAGGAGTGGTGCTCAGTCACATGGACATTCTATTTTTAGTTTTTTGAAGAATCTCCATTCTGATTTCCACAGTGGCTGACTTAACTTACATTCCTACTAACGTGGTGTCAGGCCTATCTATCTCATCCTTGAAGTCATCTGCCATTTATTTTCTTAAAGATAGCTATTCTGAATGAAATCTTCAATTGAATTTCCCCTTTGACTAAGGTTATTAATGTTTATTGATCACCTTTTGGGAGCTATCCATTTTATTAGCCAATTTATTAACTGGATTATTTTTTTCCCTTTTATTTGGATTTTCTTTTTGGAATTCTTTATATAACAGAAGTAGAGCTAACTATATTTCTCCCTTTCTGTAGTGTCTTTTTTGTTTGTTTTTATTTGTTCACTACTGTCTCCTGTATTGTACAGAAACTTTTAAATTTAAAGTAATCCCACTTGTTAATTTTGGGTTTTACACGCTGAGTTATTGGAATCCCTTGCAGAAAGTCCTTTCCTATTTCTCCTTTAGTGTTTCCCGAGGAGTTGCAGAATTTCAGGTTTTACACTTAGTTTCTGATCGATTCTGAGCTGATGTTTTTGCAGAAGAGAAAGAGCTCTAGCTTAATTCCTCTCTATGTAGATATTCCAATTTTCCCAACATCATTTCTAGAAGAGGCTATCTTTTGTCCAATGTGTTTTGGCATCTGTCCAAAATCAAGTGGTCCTGTCTGTGTGGGTTTATAACTTGGTTTTTCTAGTCCATTGATTTATGGGTCTTTTAAAAATTAAAAAAAAAATTCCACTTATTGTGTATAGATGTGATGAATGTGTGGATGTAGTAGTGTGTGTGCCCTGGCACATGTGTGGAAATCAGAAGACAACTTCAGGTGTTGGTTCTTATCTACTATCTTGTTTGAGGCAGGGTCTCTCCTCTTTTGGCCTCCCATCTCTTGGTATAAATAGCAGTTACAGAAGCTCATATAATATGTGGCTTTTCACATGCATTCCAGGCAGAGCTGAGGTCATCAGCCTGGGTGGCAAGTGCTTCTCCCTGTGGACCCATGTCCCTGGCCCACTGTGGCAGTCTTCATGTCAGTGCCCTTTCTTTTGGTCACCTTGAAATCACGTCGGTGATACTTCTAGCACTGTTCTTGTTGCTCAGGATCCCTTCGCTGTTTCTGGGTCCTCCATGCTTTCATATGAATTTTAGGATTGTTTTTCTATTTCTGTGAAGAAACTCATTAGAATTTTGATGGGTGTTATACTGGATTTATAGATGGCTTCTGTTAATATCACCATTTTTACCATAACAATTTTGCTGATTCAAAAGTATGAGAAGTCTTTTCAAATTCTACTTTTATCTTCAATTTCTTCAGCATTTAAAAATGTTCATCAAAGTATAAGTCTTTGACTTCCTTGGTTAGGTTTGTTCTTATCATGTTTATTGTTGTCAGATAGGAAAGCTAAGCGTTGCTGATTTTGTATCTAACTTCTTTATTTAAAGAGCTTATCAGATCTGAAAGTTCCCTGGCAGAATCATACACATATTCTTATTGCAAAGTATACTCTTCCACTCAATATTATTTGATCTTAAAAATTCTGTTGTAATTTCAAATAAGTTTAGGTACAGAAAAAAAAAATCACAAAGCCAGGCAGTTGTGGGGCATACTTTTAATCTCACCACTTGGGAGACAGAAGCAGGTGGATCTCTGAGTGTAAGACCAGACTGATCTACAGATCGAGTTCCAGGGCTACACAGAGAAACCCTGACTTGGAAAACCAAAATCAAAAAAAAAAAAAAAAAAAAAAAAAAAAACAAAAAACCCAAAAAACCAAAACCACCCTCCTCCCCAAAACAAAACAAAACTCACTACCACCAAACATTTGTCATTTTGGGGGAAACCAAGGTGCAAAGGAGAAATTTTCCAAAGGATTTAGAAACTAATCAGGCCTTGCATTCCAGAAGTCCAGTCTCCCACCTTCCTAGTTGCCATAACCCAATCCCCAACTGGATAGAGATTTCCTGCTCTACCAGAGACCAGCCTGGGGTAGAAACTCCTTGCTCTATTAGAGACCTAGCAGATTGGGAGAAATGGAGATAGGAGAAGTAGGGGAAGGGTCTGGACAGATAACTTGCACACTCTAAGAGACCACAGATTCTAGTCCAGACTACCATACCCAGCAAAACTTTCAGTCACCGCAGATGGAGACAATAAGATATTCCATTACAAAGTCAAATTTAAATAACATCTGTCCACAAATCCAGCCCTACAGTCAGAGTAATAGAAGAAAAATTCCAACCCCAGGAGATTAACTACACCCATGAAAACACAGGAAATAATTTCACACCACAGAACCAAAAAGAAATATAGACACAGAGATACAGACACAGACACGGACACACACACACACACACACAACACACACACACACACACACACACACACACATGTTATTAAAACCTTTTAATTTTGATGAATTCCAATCCCCAACAAAAAGAGACAGGTTAATAGAATTGATGAGAAAACAGTATCCATCCTTCTGCTGCATACAAGAAACACATTTCAACATTAAAGATAGTTGTTACCTCAGAGTAGAGGATTGGAAAATAACATATAAATACAACCTGATGAGTCTGTTTAGTGTTGCTCATATGTATGTTTTTTACGGCTGACCAGTTGGTACTGGATAACCATCTGGGGAGTTCATCTCTGAGGAAGACTAATTCTCTCTTTTTGCAGCTGTTAATTGTCTACAGCTCCTCAAAAATAGCATTACTAGCCTCCTAGGTGCAAAATCCAGAAACCCAAGCTCCCTCTTTCTCTTCCTACATATCCAGTTAAAAATCCTTATCAAGTACACATTTTAAAATCTTTTAAGAATATTGTTTACTAAGTCAAAACAAACACCGTTATCTAAAATTATGAGTGGTTCCTAAGTAACATCAACTTCGTATCATAGTTAGTAGGGATAATTTTTAATACATGTCTTCTTAAATTTATCAATTACTAAAACTAAGAATTTGAGTTGGTAATATTAATTCTTTTGTTAAAAAGAATCAATTGGAAGGTAGACATTTTTTGACCCCTTCTTTTGTAGATGCCACCTGCCTTCACAGACAAAGTGACCATTTCCCCCTTCTTTGGGACTACTGGAATAATCATCTAGTGGGTCTCTTGAACCTTCTAATTCACTTAAGAATAAATAAGTGATACTTATCTGTCACATTTTCACCTGCATCTTACTATATGATTAAAGTTCAAAAATCCTTAACTTAGTCTACAAAGTCCAACACGCTGTTTCCCATATGTCCCACCTGCCGCAAGTGACTCCCTATCCAGGTCTTGTATGTAAGTATTGAGCCTCAAAACTCTTTGATGCACTGAACTGCTTGAGATAATTTTTCTTTCTCAGAAGCTGTTCCCAGACCAGCTTTTACCCACTAATACTCATCTTTCAGGGTTCAATTTGAACAGCACTTCTTCAGAGAGGCCTTTGTAAGCACCCCCGATTGGTGCACTCTGTTTATGCTTTCATAGGACCTTATATTTCTTCTCTGTAGCATGTATCACATATGTTTAGTTCCATGGCACTCTTTCTTACCTAAACAAATACTCTATTAAGATTAGAAAAATGCATTTCATTCACCACTTAGTACCTAGAATACAGAATAGACTTTCTTGTAGACTATTGGTGCTTAATAATAGTCTTTTGAGTCCACAATCCAACTAGTACCTGTTATCGTTTTAAATGTTTTAGAAGAAGTAATTTGTTAAGACTTAGAAGGTAGCTAACCACAGAGTTGAAATCTGAACGTAGGTAGTTTTGAATTCAGAATCTTTTTTTTTTAAACTTTTTATTGGTTCTTTGAGAACTTCATATCATGTACTCCAGTCCCACTCATCTCCCTGTCCTCTCTTACCTGCCCTCCAACTTTGCAACCCTCCTAAAGAAAACAAAGATCTCATTGTGGAAGGTTGTAGAGTGTCACAGTGTGTCCTACACTTTACCCTCTGTCCACACATCCTTACTTGCAAATGTTCATTACACTGAGTCATTGGTTTGTTTCCAGGCCTTTGGCTTTTGCTACACTATCAACACTGGATTCTCACCGTGATTCTTCTCAGATATCATGTTGTTACTCTGTATCATGGAGTTCCTGCAAGCATTGAATCTGCAGTACTAGCCCCTTCATGCACTCTAGAAGTTCAAGTATAAAGCAGATGTTGAAGTGGGCCAACTCAAAGCCCTGGATCTGGGCCTGAGAGTAATCTGAGCTGGTCAGCCTCCAGCTCTCTACTTCACCAAGGCAAGATCTCCAGACCTGCCCTGGATAGGTTATTCAGTGACATAGCTAACAAGGGGCAGAGCCATCTCTCTAGTTCGCATGCCCTCAAGGCTCATTTATGTCCACACTATCAGGGACAGCTCCACTATGTGTGTGTGTGTGTGTGTGGTTTGTGGGGGCTCTCCCCCAGGTACTACAGCTGGTGAGGGGTAGGGTCAGCTCTCCTGTTCTCGAGCCCTCAGGACCAGCTCTTACAGAATGCCCAGGAAAGGGGTGGGGCCAATTCTGCATAGCCTTCAGACATCAACATGGCCCCAGGCAGCAGGGTGAGATGAACATCTCAGAAAGAATCTTCTCTCATGATCCATTTAAGATTCAAGTATTTTCAAATAACTTAATTTCTAGCTGATATCTAAAGATATACCTACAATAGCCTAGTAAATGGCAAAAAGCTGATGTCATAGTAAAAACCACAAAACAACAGTTTACTTGATATAACAGAAGTGTTAGAAGAGAAATGAGGTACAATAAGGAATACATCTATGCATGCTATATGGAATGCTGACTTCTATAGGCTAGCATATCTAATAAAGCCTCAAGACAACCCCTAAAATAATGAAGAACAGCAAGGCAATAAACTGAAAGAAGTGTATTAAGAAACAAAAAGATAGATGAATTCTAGCTGGCTTAGCTTGTATGAATTTATCTCTTTATTCTTTATTTCATCTTGCATTGTTGTGGGTCTCATAAATGTTATATAAGCTCTTTACTCTGGAGATTATATTCCTAACCTTTTATTTTTTATTTCCAGGTAATTATAAAATAGGAAGATACACAAAAACATATACATGGTCCTTCATTCCTTCTTACCTATTCCTCCTCTTTCCTTCCCTCCTTCTTTCCTTCTTTCCTTCTTTCCTTCTTTCCTTCTTTCCTTCCTTCCTTCCTTCCTTCCTTCCTTCCTTCCTTCCTTCCTTCCTTCCTTCCTTCCTTCCTTCCTTCCATGTTGTTTGCTCCTAATGGTTAGTTTATATAATACAGTATAAAATCTGGGAATTGGTATTACTATGAGCACAATGAACATTCAGAATTATCTTAAAATACTACTCTGTAACAAGTAATATATGCTTTCTTTTCATTTTCATCTAGAAACTAATAACCTATTTTCATCTTTATGGAAAATTTTGTTTGAAGTGTTGCATAATGGAATAATTCAGTATGTGGCCATTTGAGATTGTTTTTTGATTCAGCAGGATACCAATAGGCTGTGCATATGAGTATCTCACTAGTGTTTACTGAATAGTATACCAAACAGTGTATGTACCAAAGTGTAACAATTTTTCTTTAAAGGATATTTTGGTTGCTCTCATTTTGGAACAAAAAAATTAAACTACTTATATTTAATATAATTACTGATGTTTGAGAACTTATATTCATCACTTAATTGTTTGTTCATTCTGAGTATAGTTTGTTCACTTTATGGAACCTCTACATTTATATCTTTTGATCATTTTGGTCTGTGTTAATATTTCTTGGAGCACTTTTCAGTCCTACATCTTTTTTTCTCCTCTGTGTCCGATGACATGAATGTTAGATCTGTTGTTACAGCCCTGTCAGTCCTTGAGACTCAGCTCATTTTTTAGGGTATATTTTCTCTGCTCTTCAAATGAAATAGTATTAGGTTGTTCTATTTGCAAATTCATGTTTTCATTCTCTATATTTTATTGTTCAGCCTATACACTGACTTTAAAATTTTGTTCACTGTGAGTTTCAGTTGTAGTGTTTCTTTTATTCTTCAGTCTTGTATTTCTTTGCTAAAACCATTTTCATTTGCTTACACATATTAGTAGTTGCATGGTTAAGTATTTTTATGGTGGTTGCCTTAAAATCTTTGTGTGAAAAATGTAGCATCTATCAACTATCTTTTTCATTGTACCTTGGAAATCTGGGGTATTATAAGGTTTGGGGTCCTCTTTAAATCTTGTATCTTAGAAAGTATCTTCCTGACACTATGCTGGGAGTGGGTCAAGAAGTGCCATCTCATTACTGTCAGATGACGGAGGAAGCCTAGGTATTTCATTAGCCTTCACTGATATTCAGGATAGCAGTGAAGGTACCTTGTCATTATTGGTCAAGACAGGAATTTATATTATATAAATATATAAAGAGCCTGTCACTTGCCTATAAGTTGTCTTCTCAAGTCAGAGACTGAGTTAGCTACCAAGGATATGATGTCACCTTCACTAGTATCTAACTTGACCCCTACTGATGAATCCTGGAAAGAAGGAGAGTAAATATGGTTCTTAATCTTTCATTTTTGAAAAAAAAAAAAAGTATATCAGGAAGACATAGAGCAGATAGTGATTGCCAAAGGCCATGGAGAAAAGGTGACACTGGCTTCAAGGGAGAATTTACAGGATAATGAAACTGTTGTAGATATAGACTATAATAGTTCTCTGGTAGGCAGACTTTTGAATCTGGCTTTCTAAACCCAATGTTTTCAGGAACTTAGAATAATTCATGCATGTGTTTGTGTATATCATTATCTCACTCCTTTTTATTGGTAAGTCCACAGATCTATCCTAATCTGCTTATAAATTTATCTGATAGATATGTTGTTTAGCTTATTTATTTATGGATAAGACTGCTAGGACCATTCTTGAACAAATGTTTGTAGAGAAATGTTTTAGTTTTTCTTAGATAAATAGCTAGGAGTGGGACTGATGATCCCACTTACATCCGTAGCTATGTAAGTGCACATTTTTAAGAATCTTCCTCTGGCTGTCCTCTCGGAGGTTCCACGAGCATCTGACTAAGACAAATGTAAATACTCATAGCCAACCATTGGAGTGAGCCCAGGGAACTCAATGGAAGAATTAGAGGAAGGAATGAAGGAGCAGAAGGGGATTGAAACTCCATAGGAAGAATAACAATATCAACTAACTGGACCCCCCAGAGCTCCTAGCAACTAAACCACCAACCAAAGAGTATACATGAATGGGTCCATGGCTCCAGCTACATTTGTAGCAGAGGACTGCCTTATCTGGCATCAATGGGAGGGGAGGCCCTGGGTCCTGTGGAGGCTTGATGCCCCAGTATAGGGGGATGTTAGAGGGGTAAGGCAGGAGTGTGTGGGTGAGGGAGCACCCTCATAGAGACAAAGGGAAGGGGGATAGGATGGGGTGGTTTTCGGAGGGGAGACCATGATGGGGGACAATATTTGAAATATAGGTAAATAAAATAACCAATCATTAAAAAACAAAACAAAACGAAAAAAAGAGAATCTTCCAAACTTAAATCATGTTTCTTTTTTGTTTGTTTGTTTGTTTGAAATACAGGGATCTGTTAAACTCTACTGCCAAGGTTTAAGAGAAAGCTAGAGCATAGCTATGGTAAGACTTTCAATTGCAGCAGTCAGAGGTGTTAATGAGATCCAAAGTTGCTGATTTCCTCTCCAAACTGAGTGCTTTCACAGGTGAGAATGAGCTGAGCTAGAGGAGAGGCCAAGCAAAAAGAACACGTTTAGTCCATTCTCACATCTCATAAAATCCCAAGAGGAACAGGAAGGGCAGAGAAGCAGGAACTTAGCTGTGTGATGAGCACTTTAATGTCTACTCTTACTACGTATCTTTCATTTATTAGGAAAACGAGGTTTACTGCTCTGCTCTGCTGTGTCTCCACACGAACACCATGATGCTGGGCTGTATGCTTCAGGAGGGCAGGTCGAGACTACCTGATCACAGGGTTTTCATTTCCACCCACACTCCACAGCAGATTCACGTGTACTATCCTCTTCTCCATTCCATCTTACTTCCCTGCCCCGTCCTCACTCTTTTATTCTCCTGGTCTTTCTTTTATTCTTAGTCTTCTGTTTTCTTTCACCTCCGCACTTCTTGAACATGTATACACATGGGCCTTTGTATAACTATTAATCTTCTTAGGTTCTTTGTTTTACTTCAGGTTTCTTTTCCTAGTTTCTCCTTCTGTATAGTAGCTACTCAGTCTTCTGTTCCCAGCTATGCTAGCTAGAGGGCAACTGAGCTATCCCGACGCTGCTGAGGGCCTCTAACTTGGAATTGTAGTCTCCATATAGCAGACCAGCAACATCCTACCACACTACTCGGACAGTACCTATTTCCCATCTGGGAATTTAGATCGCCTATTTTTCTGACTGTGTGATGGTTAGGTTTTATTGTCAACTTGATACAACCTCTACCTCCCAAGTGCCTAAATTAAAGGCGTGTGCCACCATAGCAAGCTTGTATTTATATAAATACAATATTTCTTTATATTTCAAATATATCTCATGTCGATAATAACTGGGTCACTCTTTTTATCCGTTTCAGCAGGTTTTGCCTTATAACAAGGGTAAACATTCATTTATATGATTATTGTAACTTTAGGCCCACTGTTTAGGTTTAGGTCCACTGTTTCATTACTGTTTTGGTTTTCTACTTTATTCTTTAGTTCTCCTTTCTGTTGAATTTTTGGATATGTTTTAGAAGCCAATTTCAGTTTATTTGTTGAGCTCTAAGTTTACTTGCTTGTGGTTGCTCTAAAGTTATTACTATGTACAATCTTACCTTTTTAATATATACTCTAAATTGATACTATGCAGCTTTTTGTAAAATTTCTACATTCTAGAGAGATGCTTAGAGAGAGAGGTGCTGGAGAGATGGCTTAGGTATTAAGCTCTGGCTGCTCTTCCAGAGGAACTGGGTTCAATTCCCAGCGTCCATAGTTGCTCACAACTGTAACTTCAGCTCAGGAGATTCTAAACCCTCTTTTGGCCTTTGTAGGCACTGTATTCATGTGATGCAGAGACATGTATGTATGAAAAAACACTCATACACATAAAAATGTAGAACTGTAGATTCTTCCTTAAGTTTTATACCATGTAGGATGATGTGCACAGTATCACATGCAGCACAAAACCTTGTAAGACAATGTTGATATTTTTGTTTTAAATTACATATTTAAAAAAATGCAAGTACTACAGACTTTCCGTACTTATTGATCTTCATTCTTTCCTGTAGACTTCTTGTCTTGTGTGTGTGTGTGTGTGTGTGTGTGTGTGTGTGTGTGTGTATGTGCTGGGGCCTCACAAACTGTAACACTAGCCTAATACAGTCTGCTGGCAACTCTGTGTATATATATTTTAATATGAAAGTATTAAGTACATATACATATAATGTATAAATTCACAAATTTCATTTTTACATTTATTTTTAAAACTTATTACAATCATTTGTATGTATATACATGTATATGGGGAAGGGAGTTGCACATATCACAGCATATGTGTGGAGGTCAGGAACAACTTCAGGTAGTCAGGCTTGGCATCAAGAACCTTCACCTACGATACCATCTTACCAGCCCTTACATTTATTTCTTAAGCATTCTATTTGCAGATATATAAATCCAGGATGATATATGTCCCTTCAGCATGTTAAAGATGAATTTGCATCCCAGTTACACTAGTGATGGGTTATGGAACTCTGGTGAATATCTTACCTCACATATCTCCTATTTACCTTTTGACATCATTGCCATCTTTTTACAACAAATGAACTGAACCAGACCAGACCAGAAGCTGTGCCGGTCTTTCCCTATAGTTCTGCAATTCCCTTCCAATAAGACACATAGCTTGGTGAACATAAACTGAGCTTATGTTTTGGTAAAGGAAAAGGTAAGGTATGTGAGACAACTTAAGCCACATGGTGAAGAGAGATGGAAACAAGATGCAATTGGCACCAGGAAGAAGAGTACAGCTCCCTTCATTGCTGAAGTTTCTGTGCTCATGTAATTAACTATGGAGCCCTTGTTCTGCTTGCTCAGGATAAGGAAAACAATGTGGCAACCAGTGAGTTCCAGGCCTTGCTGTTATAATGAAAATTAAACAGGCACCTGGATAGGTCTGCATATGGTTAAGTGAAAAGCAATCCTCTGATCTAAGACTGCACTTATGTTTCCTTTGTTTGAATCCAGGCTTTCCTGAAAAGCTCAACAACTTCTTTGGTTCAACAGAACTGTATCAATTATTTAAGCTTTGTACATCACTTTTCAATTAACAACATCTTTAGCTCCTGAAAATACATACATATAATTTACCACATTTTCTGAACATTTCAAAAGAAAAGGTCACTATTAATCAGAAACAAGACTGCTAATAAAATATTTAATGCATTTAAAAACACAACAAACTATCAAGAAATTATAAATCTTTTAATTAAATGATTCTTTACTATATCCTATTCAAGTGACAATATTAAACATGAAATCAAAGTCACAAATTTTTGCTGTTTCATTTGTGTACTCAATAAAGTAAGAACACAACTCAGTTTAGGAGAAGTGTTGGACAAGAACTTAAGAGATCAAAGTCCAGGTGTTGATTCTGCATGTATGTAGCTCTGTGACCCACTTCTCTACATCAACCTGTTCAGTAGACTATTGAGCCTCTCAGTTCCTGTCCAACATCAAATATGCCTGTCAATCAACTGTTTACAGCACTGAGAAGCACTATCAGTGTTTCATTTAATGGCATAAAATGTATAGCATAAATTAATCCTCTTACAAATCTTTAAGTATCTATTACAATATTGTTGATTTACATGTTCATGATCATGAAGCATATCTAGAATTTTTCGTCATTCATGACTGATGTTCTATGTAAACACACCTCATTGTTTTTTTGTTAAGATTTTGATTATTTTTGATACTTAATTCTGGAATCATGCAATATTTCTGTTTTAATTGTTTGTGTCGTGATCTGAATGTGAAATATTCTTGATAGGCAGTTGTGTTTGAACATGTGGTCACCAGCTGGTAGAACTGTTTTGGAATGTTATAGAGCATTTATGGTGGGCCTTGACACTTCTTGTCTATGATTTGCTTCCTGCACCCATGCCTTCTCTACTGTGATAAACTGTATTCCTTTAAACTGTAAGCCTAAATAAATCCTCCCCTGCTTATCAAGTATTTGGCACTAGGTATTAATTTCACTTGGAACTAGCCATAATATCAAGATTCATTCATGCTGTAGCCTTTTAAAGCTTACTAATAAAAAATAAATAAAAAAAAAACGAAACAAAACAAAAAAAAAAGCTTACTAATGTTTTTTTCTTTGTATGTATCACTTTATTGACGGGCATGTGGGTTATTCCTAACTATTGGCTTTGTGAATATACAATGAAGTTGACAATACAGGTATTTATTCAAGATTAATTATTTTGAATAAATGCTCAAAAGCTATGATCATATGGCAGTTCCATTTTTTTTAAAAATCACTTTATTGGGAACATCTGTACTGTATCACCCTGCATTCCCAGTGGTGCAGAAGGCTTCTAGTTTAGCCACATCCTAATCAGTAACTGCTATTTCCTGATTATAAAAGCAATGATGGCTATCTTAACAGTGTGAAGTAATATATCATTGTGTTTTGATGTGAATTTCCTTGAGGATAGGTGATTTAAATAATCTTTTTCACATACCTGTTGTCTATTTTAATATACCTTCTTTTAAGGAATGTCTAGTTAAGCCCCCGGTTTAAATGTGTAACTCCTTGCTTGAGGGAGCTGTGAGATCTGTTGTGGAACTGCTACAGTAAAAGTTTTACTGCACTTATTAGATTCTTTGCAGTGAGAATTTTGGTTTCTTTAAAAACCCAGTTACGTTATGTATGTTTTTGTTTTAATCCTAGATGTGGGATAAAAAGCTGCTTCCCAGTAGGTGATTATGATTTTCCTTGTGAACTAGCAAGGATGTGTGTGTGCACGTATGTGTGCATGCGTGTGCGTCAGTAGCAGTTGGTTTAATTCTGGGGACTCTGGAGAGGATATAAATGGGAGAGCCCTGAGGCAGCAGCTGCTACCCCTGCTGCTAGTTCCTACTGGTTTCTGCTGTTGTGTTTGCTGGATTGCTGAATTGCTAATCCTGGGTCGCTGGATAATCTAACTATGAAGACTGGACTTGCCCTAGAAACCCTATGCCCCTAATCAGCAGAAAATAGTCTAAAGAGGTCTATGAACCCTATCAGCAGGAAGGAACCTATAGAGGTCTATACTCCCTTTTCCCTCTAACCTTCTTTCTTTCCTACCTAATGTTGGGTTGGAAGGGTGGTAGATTTAAGAACCCAATAAAATAGCTAAAAAAAAATGTCAACATTCTTCTAAATATGGTTCATTCTTTTAAATGTTTTATCTTTGTTATTCTCATGGATGCAATAACCCTGTCATGTCTAAAAGATACTGTCTTTCAATGGTTATTCCAGCTCACTGGCTTGTATAATATTTCTGCTCCCTCTTCCTTGATGCTACATGAAATTTAGGTGTAGAGGTTATATTATAAATGTCTTGTGTGGGTCTGGGCACTTGACCGTCACTTACAGTCTATATTTTGATAAGTTATGGTTCTCTGTAATAGCTTCTATCTTCTGATAAAACCAGCTTCTTAGATGAGGTATGGGGGCTCCACTTATTCAGTCTCTTCATCTTATTTTTGAAACAGAGTCTCTCATTGAAGCTGTGGCTTGTTAATTAGCTAGACCAACTGGCTAACAAGCCCAGTGAATATGCCTGCCTCTGTAAACCAGTGCTGAGTTTATACATGCACCACTGCATCTGCCTTTTACATGGGTATTAGGGCTCTGAACTCATGTCCTGATGCTTACACAGCAAGTTCTTTACCAATGGAGACATTTACTAGCATACTAATGACTTCTTTAAATAAATTTCCACCTCATTTCCTCTTCTCTGTCTGGAACTTTCATAATGAACATATTGGACAGGTTGAGGGTACTCCATAAGTCATTTAAGATGTTAGTTGCTCTTTTGCTTTTAGTTTTTCTTACTAAGTCATTTCAGATCACCTGATTTAAATTTGTAGCCCTTTCTTTGCTTGATGAAGCTTGGATCTATTGTGGAATCACCACAGCAAAAATTTCAGTGCACTTATTATATCTGTCACTGTCTTAGTTAGGGTTTTACTGTTATGAATAGAAACCATGACCATGGCAAGATTATAAAATTATAAAAGGTAACATTTAATTGGGGCTGGCTTACAGGTTCAGAGGTTCAGTCCATTATCAAGGTGGGAGCATGGTAGCATCTAGGTAGGCATGGTGCAGGTGAAGCTGAGAGTTCTACAACTTTATCTGAAGGCTGCTAGCAGAATACTGACTTCCAGGCAGCTAGGATGAGGGTCTTATAGCTCACACCCACAGTGACACACCTACTCCAACAGGGCCACACTTAATAGTGCTACTTCCTGGGCCAAGCATATACAAATCATCACATTCACTTATAAATTTGCTTGGTTCTTTTAAATATGTTTTATCTTAGTTGATACTTTCATTTTCCCATGCAATATCTTGTTGCGTTTATAAAAGCATCTTTATGACAGCTGTTTTTTTCTTGTCAATCTCTGTACTTCTGTTTCCTTAGGACTTGTTAATAGATTTAGTTGGCTCTTTAGGTAAGCCACGTTTCTGTTTCTTTGTGCATTTTTGTAACCTTTGATGAACTTCGTGCACTTGATAAGAATGCTTCTTTTCCCAGACAAGAATCCAAATGAAGACTCTCAAGAATAAACGGGCACAGAGAATTTGAGGCCTCAAAAATCTCCTTTGGAGGATATAAACTTCTGAGTCATGTGACTAGTCTTTTGGAATGAAAAGATACATTTTTTAAATCGGGAAGATATAATCTCTGAACATTCTCTGGTTGTAAAGTGCCCTAGTACTCCTTGCTCTCTCTTGTTCTCAACAACATCCAACGTAGGTTTGCTTCCTTTGAGACTGCAAAATAAGTGAGACAAACATAGTTCTTCAGCTTTCAGTGAAAGCTGGGACACTGAACAAACGGCTCCAGTCTTCTAACTCTTGCAGACAAGCTGAGAGTTGAGTGTCTTCTGATCACAGCCTCTAGGGCATCATGGGCTCTTTGGTGCTATAGCTCACTGTCTCTCTTGCTGTTTGGATTTAGAAGCACCATTTTTTGGTGAGCACTCATAGAGTCTCTGCTATCTTGTCATTTTCTCTCTTCTCAGCTGCTGGCTTCTATGATAAGGACTTGTGCTAATAATTCTGTAAGTATGTCATGTGAACAGTACTAAAGAAGAATGAAATGTACGAGTGCTAGAGGAAATTCCAAGCAGTCAGAAGGTAGAAAATGTCTTCTAAGGCATTTGGATTTATCAAGAACCAGGAAAGCTCAAGTGCTTGATAATTAAGTGTCTTATAAGTTCTACCAATTCACAATTAGCTTCTTTTATCTATTTTTTCTTTCACTCCTGAACCACGTGTTGGTGACTACTCTTTATCCCTTTTTAAGGAGTTTTAGTTAGTGATCCATATTTCAGTTATACATACATGAAAACTATTTACCAAGAAAGAGAAATGCTCTAAATTTCTCAAATTATTCCCAGAAACATAAAAGTCACCACAAGCATCCATCTCAAATTAGGAAACACACCTTTCTCTCCTCACTGCTGCAAAACCAGTCAGAGTACTGGACAACCGACAGCTATAATATCACAGGCCTAAAAGTTGCAGAAATAACCAGTATAAAGAAAGAGGGCCAAAATGTGTTTGACACAAACTGATGTTCCTGGATCCAAACTGAGGAATATACAGAGCAGAATAAACACATGATGTGATGGAATCTTTTACTGCAAGATTTAAAGACTTTCTGAATGATCACAAGCAAGAGAATATTCAAAGGAAATAAGGTACATAAGATCTTGGCTGGTATTCAACAGACGATAGCTATTACAAGAAGCTTAGAGGCAGCTCATGTGTCCTTTGTGATGAACCAGGTAGAATTACTGTCTTCCTCCACAGTTTCACAGCTCTCTGCAAAGAATGTCATCTCACCATTTTTATACGATAAATCAAAGTCTGTGATTCCCCTAATTCAAGTGAATTTTAATCTATGAATCTGATATATCCAGGTGAATTGTTTGAGAGGTAATTTGTTTATACACATAGAGCCTTCAGGAATGGCATCACTGGCCTCCTAGGAGGCAGCCAAGGAGTTAGCCTGCTACTGCTGCCATGTTAAGTGTCTGCTACACAGAACAGGATCTATACAGGAACCTGACTATGTTGTCCTAAGACTTTTAGATTTTAAAACTGTGAGAAAAAAATCCCTCCAAAATCCCCCAATGCTACATATCTACAGTACTTTTGTCATAGCTGCCCAAGCTAAGACATCACCTATTTTATCCCCTATGCATGGATTTCCTAGAAGGTTGGGATCACAGTCTTTTCTGTGTCTCATATAATTTCTATTAATAAGTTTCCCTTTAAATAGCATGATAGAATCTTTTTCCTGTAAGATATTTTATTTCTTCCTTCACATTTCACACGCCATTCTATTTAGTTCCCTGTTCTATTTAAAGCTTTCTCTTCCAATATCAACAGAACAAATTCTTCCAAACAATTATAGTGTATGACTGAGGGAGAACATTGGGATTTAGTTTTTTTCCTCATTCTTTCTCATTTAAAATAATTTTAAATCAACAAATCCATTACAAAAGTAGTAGACCAGGTTAACTCAGTCTCCCCTACTATCAGTAAAACCACAGTACACTTTCTGCAAGAGTTAAGATTGAGTCAATAAAATGAACTGTTTTACAAAATGTATTTAAATCTCCCGGTTTCCCCAGTAATCTCAATCTCCCTCCCTCTCTTTTCCTCCCTTCTACTCCCTGCCTGACTGAGTCATAGCTTCATGTTATATTTAATGGCTGTATCTCCTTAATCTCCTCATACAGTGGCACTTCTCACTCTATCCCTGACTTTCATAATAATGATACTGTTGAAAACTGTCAGTCAGTTACAATGTGTAGGTGGTCCCTGAATTTAGATTTTACACTTCTGCGTTTGACGCTGAGATTTTGACCTATGAAGCCTTAAAGTCAGATTCTCAGGGACTCCAGTTTATTTGTGATACAGGTAACAATGATGTTTTAAGACTATTCTGAAAATTAAATAATTAAATGAGGCAAAATAAACAAAAATACTTGAGATAAAAGATAAGTCTTTTCACCTATCTGTGTAGTCCCGGCTGTGCTGGAACTCACTCTGTAGACCAGGCTGGCCTCGACCTCAGAAATCCACCTGCCTCTGCCTCCCAAGTGCTGGGATTAAAGGTGTGCGCCACCACAGCCCGGCTAAATTTTTTTTTTTTAAGATTTATTTTTGTTTTATGTACACTTGTCACTGTCTTTAGACACGGCAGAAGAGACATTACAGATGGTTGTGAGCTACCATGGTGGTTGCTAGGAATTGAATTCAGGACCTCTGAGGGCTCTTAACCGCTGAGCCATCTCTCCAGGCCCTTGAAAAAACTTTTAACTAAAATATCATCCCCATGTTTTAGGAACTTATTTTGTAAAAAGAACCATGTACAATTTAGCCTTGGATTCATACACATTGTCCCCACTGTAAATAGCAGGTGTTAGCATCTGTAGCAGTGCTAGTCTGCATCTTTGCTTGGCTTTCCACATTGCTCTAATTCTTGCTAGTATGTTTGCATTTAAGGCTTCAACGTCACCTTATGAGTTTTAGCTTGTGATCAATAATCAGTAAGGATTAATTTATTTACTCATACATTCATTCAACAACTTACCAAATCTACTTTTCTCTGTTAGGATATTGTCATCATGGATTTGGTGGGAAAACAGATAAGTAATTATTATAATTCAATATAATCAGGTCTATGAGATGTGATGCCTAGGATTACATAAAAAGCATTCTTAAACCTGGGATTGGGAAAATAGCTTCAGGATTTCATGTAGAAGATGTTCTTGTGTGTAAATTACGGCTGCAGAATGCAAAGGAAAGAAGGAAGGAGCCAAGGCATGGCATTTAAGGAAAGCTATTAGGACATAGGGAGTAGAAGCAAATTGGCTCTGGGAAATCCCCTGTGTAAACCTGCAATGCCAATACCTGAGGGGCTTAGAAACCTCATCAGGAAACTTCTGGTCCCAGGGCTCCAAAGACTGCAGTTGACAGACCTAAACCTTTAGCTATTATACCGAGCTTACCTCATTTAACATCTGTGAACAGAGGTAAAATATAAGGTGACAACTGGTTGCTTGCTCAAATCATAAGTAAGCTTTCCCTTTTTGACAAAGGCATTTCCTAAATTTTAAGTGTAAATGGACACAAAAATACCCTTTTAAAATGGGCCCTTTGACAATGCTGGTGGGAGGCTCTGAGGTTCTTTCAGTTTTCTCTTTCTGACACCCATTCCTGTGGCTGTAGAGGTTTGACATTGGGTTCACCTGATTCCAGAGCCAAGTTTAACATGTAAATCTGTGTTCTTCACAAGTTATTGCTTGTGAAGCAATAACCTACCTATTGCTCATTAAATATTAGAACTTAGGAGGCTCTGACACAAAATATTCAAGTAACTGAGAGATTTCACTTTCAGTTCCTATTGTGTGTTTGTAACCACTTTCATATCCCCCGCCCCTCCCCCCACTTTTAACCTAGACAGTAAATAGGCTGGATTCTTAGTTCTGGCCACAGAACTATTTCTCAAACCTTAACAGCTCCTTATTTAAGGCACTAATATTACATACCGTCAATTGGTGTATCAGGAGATCCATTAAGAAGGTAATCTTGTTACTAAACAGAACATCAGTGCAGTTTTCTGAACAGTTATTGCAGGTGAGGTTGTAAACATTGATTGCATTGCAGAGAGACCTAACAGGAAGGAAAACACCATTTGTAAAACCGAGCAACTCTTCTCCCAACAGTTTAAAATACAGAACATCAATGATACAGAAGGAACAGGAATGACATGGAAACTAGTCTAGAAAACCAAGTCGAACCTAATTAGGTACAGGTCCATCACCTAGACATAAACAGTTACTTCCATAGCTAATGAATGCTATGCTCATTATTACCTAACAGTTCTTACTAAGAATGTCTATTGGTTACAGGACAGACAATGCAAACCATTTCCCAGCTTTTCTGATAATGTCTTCATTTAAGACCAGACATCAACCAGGAACCTTGGCCTTTTAAATAACGCAGAAGAAAAGACTGCTAAATTGCCTGTTGAGATCAGCTGGTCCAGGACAAAGCAGCTGACAGAACAGTATGGAGAAACTGGAGATATTTTCTGAAAAGAGAGACCTATTCTGCTTGAAGGCAGTATGAATATGGATCTGGTCCTAGGCAGATCAAGACTTCTTTCTTAGAGAGTCCAAACTGGCCATGACCCAAAATAATCTAAAGAAAAACTAGCCAAAAAGAAAAAGGATTTACTCTAGGAGACACCCACACCCACACCCAAAACCATGATATTAATTGTTCAAAGAAACTTTTAGAGCAATAAGCTCAATGTATAGGGAACATTTTGAAGCCTGGGATAATGTAATGCCTATATAATCAATTTTTATCTCTTCTGGCTTGTCTGACTGAATTTCCTGCTTAGTTCTGCACACCAACCTTCTAAGAGAGAGTTCTCAATCTTATGGGAGCTCCAAAAACCTTGGTAATAAAAATTCTCAATTCCTGGGAAGCAAACTGCTGCTCAGACAGAGCCACTGACAATGGGTCTTTAAGTCAATAATGACCCTGAACTAGGGCAGATACCTCCAGAGCTGACAGCCCTTTGGACACCTGGACAGAGGATATAACAGGGCCAGTGCTGAGCTGGTCTCTAGAATTCTTCAAGGTCTTACTAAATGAAACTAACATAGCAGTCAATCAAAACTGTACTAATAGTTACTGCTTTGACCACTACCAACATATTAGAGGTTACCTAACCCTTCTAGAAAATTCCCCCATCCCTGAATAAAAGACGGCATGTGAGCTCCTCTGGTCATAACCATTTTGATGAATGGTTGACCCCTGCATACTGGTAATTTCTGCAGAATAAATGCTCTTTGCTTTTGTATACTATTTGAGTCTGGGGTCTTCCTAATGTTGCAGCCCTTTCAATACAGTTTCTCATGTGGTGGTGAGCCCCCTTGATCACAATAAAATTATTTTTGTTGCTAATTTGTAACTGAAATTTTGCTACTGTTATGAATCATAGTGTAAATATCTAATTTGTAGGATGGTGTTGGGCGACCCCTGTGAAAGAGTCCTTTGGTCCCCAAAAGGGTTGTAACAAACAGGTTGAGAACAGTTGTTGAGGCAACATTTAATTGTGACCTGTCAATCAACAGCATCAACATTACCTAGGAACTTTAAGAGATGCAAATTGTCAAGCTTAACTGCATACCCAGTAATAGAAACTTGTGTCTTAAAACAATTCTGCAGCCAAAAATGAGAACCACAGATCTTAGAAACATCATGTGAGCATTCATTCATTCAATCATCTATTAATCATATACTGAGGGTCCCTATGATATGCCATACATTGTACAATGCACATAAGACAAGTAAATGTCCAGAGCTAACACTTTCCTAGGGAAATAGATGAGGAGAGCCCCTGCTATAATAATGTCTGATGCAGTTGACCTGACCAGAGTTGATGGGTTTCTGGAAGTTGGTTACAGTTGAGCATACTACTCAAGAGTAAAGCTACAGGAACCAGGTACTTCTAGGGCAGAGTCACAGTTTATCATTTAAGATATTAGCAAACTTATAATGTAGCATTTATAATCTATATCACATGTTTAAAAACAAGATAATATTTAAGCTTTCTGTGACTGTCATGAGAATTAAATGAGATAATAAAGTACTTAGGCCACTATTTATTTAGTAGGACTCATGATTACTAATGTTATTACTGTATACTAGATAACAAGAGTAAGACTGCATTTGTTTTTTCCATAAGTTTAAAACAGGTGTTTATGATTATAAAGAATTATACTTGAGAAGGTGACATACAAAGAAATGGTAAAAAACTTATGAAAAAAATCTAGTAATTCTAATGCCATCCTTCCCCTACTGTTGTTAAGTATTTCTCCATAACACTTAGTGTCTTCTATAACATTAGGTTTGGATTTTAAAAAAGAGAATCAGAATCTTACTGAGAAGCACAAAGCACAGAATAGAAAGCAAGAACTGTCCCTGGTTGAAGTGGAAGATGGAAGGCATTCCCTTCTCAGAGAATCCTAAGGCTTCCTTAGACACATCCTCTTGGAATGCAGGGGAAATTACTGCCCTAAGATCCAGCTAAAGTTTCCCTGGCAGTGTTTGAGTAGCTAAGAACAGTCACAGTGTATCAGCTGTGTGGGCTCCATCAGCAGAGGTCATCCTCAAGTGACCTCAGATGGACTAGTGCCCAGGGGTTTCTGCTATTACTGTTTTTGGAGGCAGTTTCCGAAATTTCCCAAGACGTTTCTGAGTCACGTCCTATGTGCATTCCTTTCTAATAAAGAACAAACTCAAAAATGCATAATTTAAATATATTGAACCATGTCTTATCCTATAGATATACAAATTTAGCTTAACCAATCTCTATAGTGTCCAACTTTCAGTAGCATAAACTATGTTTTTTGTGAGAAGTCTTTGTTCTAAACTGCTGGAAAAAAGCCTCAGATGATTTAAACAGAAAAACTGATGGGCAGATTCTATACATAGAAGAATCTGGAGAATGCTTCTATGTCTGATACCCAAATCAAACACTACTGAACTGGCCTAAACAAGCAAAACAAATCCAGAATGTGACCAGGCATGATATGCCTCACCTTGAATGTGACTGTGGGATTTACAGACAGTAGCTTCCAACTCTTAGACTAGAGTCTGGATACCTCTGCTTTATTCATTAGCTCCATGGTAAGGATCTGGCTTTAGGCCTCAGTCACCTACCTGCACAGACACATGAAGTCTGGGAGCAAATGCCTGTTTGCTTCCTTCATACTTGCTGGTTGTGATGAAATAGGTAAAAGGAACTGAATGTTTTTAAGGGTTTCAAGCATACTGCCAAATTCAAACTGGCTTCCAGAAAAAGAAATTATACCAATTTTTACTGTGAGAAAGGCACCTACCCCACACTCCACGTTATGGCCAATATTGGCTAAAATCTTTATAAATTCGATAGCAAAGGAAATATGTTACTCTTTTTTGTTTTATTTTTTAAAAAAATCACACAACATAATGTGTTTCGTTATGGCGTCTTTCCATGTTTGTTGTGCAAGCCTGTCCCCTGGCTGTATGCTTGTACTCTTGTACCCCTGCTGGTCAATGTCCTTTTCACTTTCATGCAACACATGCTCTATTACACACCCCATGAAACTGCTCCTCTTCATGGGTCCCTTTCTAGTGTCAGGATTTATACACATTCACACATTTATATTTATATATAAAGTCAGGATCCAAAAATAAAAGAAGAATATGCAATATTTGTCTTTCTGAGTCTGGACTCTACTTAATATAACAATATTCAGATCTACCAAGTTTTGGGCAATTTTAATATTTAATTTTTCTTGATGGTCTAATAAAATGCATAGTGTATATGTACTACATTTTCTTTGCCCATTTATCAGCTAATGAACATCTATGCTGATTTCCTTGTTTCTTGTTTTTTGGTTTCTTTTTATGATTTAAAAGTACTTTCAAATTATAAAATTAGGCAATTATTCAAGTGTATGTTTTCAAAGTTATCACTAAGTGATAATTTTATGGTTTTCATAATTAATTCTATCAGTTCATTGCAAATTTATTTTGGTGCAATGTATAAAACAGGAGCTTCAAGTTATTTTAACACTACGGAGGTGAGTGAGTACAATGTCCTTCATGTATTTGCAATGACACACATGGAGAATACATTTCCTGGTTTCTTTGTCTAATTGATAATTGTCTTTATGCTAATATTGTAGTGTGTATTATATTATGTAAGTTAATTTAATACATTAACTATAGATCTCTAAAAACTATTAAAAATCCTGTTAAGAGTGCTGTGATGAATTGCAGAGTTTTAGAACTATACCTAAGATGCCTTTGCTATTTATGTCTTTATAGCCTTGATTTTGATTAGTATTTTGTGTTCTATTCAATCAAATTTTTACAGCTTGTTATAAATTTTTGGTCAACAATTAAGAAGCACAAAGAAATACACATATATAAAAGAGTGTAACTTCTTTTACTATCCCTGTGCTCAACAAAGAAAATCTCTTCTCTGATAAAGAAGAATGTGCCTTATGCTCACATAACTTGTTTAAGAAACTATGTCCTAATGAGGGAGAAAGGGAGAGGGAACAAAAACTCTCAGGGTGAGGAAAAACTTGGGTATGCAGTGAACTTACTTGAAAGACAATCTTTATTTGAAGAGCACCTGGTTGAGAGCGCACACTGCTCAGAACCCAGCTTGGGTGGTCTGTCCAGCAGCCCTCTCTGTAATTTTAAACGTGAATGACTTGGAGTACTTTTTGACATCAAACAGAAAGCCCCAGCTTTTCAAAGTATCTTCTCACGGCATATTCTGTCAAGAGTACACTTGTGGTGGTGGGAATCTAAGATATAGATTTTCTTGCCCTAAATATAATTATGAATAAATTTCTTTTGTCAGAAAATTTTCTTACTGAACATGTTTCCTGAACAGAGGATAGAAAAATGTATCATGAAACCAAGCCTTTTAGAGAGAGGTGCAGGAACTTACATGTAAAAAAAAGATAATTATAGAATACAACTAAAGTACATACTTAGTACATTAAGAATCACTTAAATGTAGGTCCTGATATAATAGTAGCAGCATACTTTAATACTCCACTTTCAGATCAAAGAGGTCTAACAAACTGAAAATCTGCAACAAAATATCAGAGCTAAATTATACTGTAGATCAAATGGATATAACAGTAATCTATAGAATATGCTGTTTAACAGACAGGGAATACACATTTTTTTTCTTAAAAGCAGGTGGAACTTCTCTACAACTGAGCACAAGAGAGGGCATAAAGCAACCTTTAACAAATACACAGAACAAACGAATAACAAAACAAAACCAATTTTAACCTACCAAAGGTACCATGGAGTAGAACTAGAAATCAGTAGTAAGAGAACACTCAGAAACCACATAAAGTTTTTTTTATTTATTCTTTAATCTTTTTTTATAGTCCAGATTTTATCCCCATCCTGGTCCACCCTCTGAGGACTGTTTGACTGTTCCACATCTCAAACCTCCTCCTCCCACAAAACTCCCCGCACCCTGTCTCCAAGAGGATGTACCCTACCCCACCCTAGCAGAGCTCCCCACTCTCTGGGGCTCCAAGTCTCTCTAGGGTTCGGTGCATCTTCTCTGACTGTATCCAGAACTGGCAGTCCTCTGCTGTATATGTGTTGGGGGCCTCATATCAGTTGGTGTATGCTGCCTGGTTGGTGGCTCAGTGCTTGAGTTCAGGTTAGTTGAAACTGCTGGTCTTCCTATAGGGATGCCTTCCTCCTCACAGGAGGGGGTGGAAGGAGAGAGAGGGTTCTGAGTAGGAAAGAGGACAGGGAGCGGATGAGGGGAATATGATCAGGTATTGGGGAGGGGGAACAGGACTGAAGCCCGAGGGCCAGCAGAAAGAATGGAAACAGGCAATCTCAGGAGGTAAGGGGTAGGGGGAGGGATCCTCTAGGATGTACCAGAGACCTGGGAGGTGAGAGATTCTCAGGACTCAAAGAGACCTTAGATCAAATGCCCTACAGTGGGGAGAGGGAACCTGTAGAGTCCACCTCCAGTAGAAAGACAGGGCATCAAGTGGAGGGATGGGGTTGCCATCCCACAGTCAAAACTCTGATCCAGAATTGTTCCTGTCTGAAAGAACTGTAGGGACAGAAATGGAGAAGAGCTTGAGGAAAAGGAGGTCTAATAACAGGCCCAAATTGGGATCCAGCTCCAGGGAGGCTCCAAGGCCTAATTCTATTACAGATGCTATGGTGTGCTTACAAACAGGGATCTAGCACGTCTGCCCTTTGAAAGGCCCAACAAGCAGCTGAAAGAGACAGATGCAGATATTTGCACCCAACTAACGGACAGAAGCTGTTTCAGCACCCCGTGATTGAATTAGGGAAAAGCTAGAAGAAACCATACAGACACACAGACAGAATACTTATAAATCAACAGGGAATCACTGAAGAAATCAAGAAGGAAGTTAAAAAATTCCTAGAACCTGGTGGGCATAGCGAAAAATACCTTTAAAGTTAGCAGAAGTAGAGGTAGGTGGATCTCTGTGAATTTGGGGACCAACCTGGTATACAGAGAAAATTCCAGGAGGCTATATAGTACAACCCTGTCTCAAACAAACAAACAAACAAACAAACAACAAACAAACAAAAGATAGCACTATCTGTCGGAACCCCTGGGCTATAGTCAAGGTAGTCCTAGGCAGAAACTTCACAGCTGCAAATACATTAAAAACATTAGCAATATCTCAAATTAATAATGCAATGATGTACCTGAAGGCTCTAGAAAAATAAAAAAACAAACCCAGAGGAATTAATGAGTCAGATATAAAAATACATAGTATGAATGAAGTAAGAATTAATCTTAAAAAATGAGTAAGACAGTGGGAGCAGGGGTAGAAGGAGGACAAGAGTGGAGGGGAGGAGGAAGAGGAAGAAGAAGAGGAAGAGGAGGAGGAGGAGGAGGAGGAGGAGGAGGAGGAGGAGGAGGAGGAGGAGGAGGAATAGTTAAACCCAACTTAATCAAATCTTGAAAAGGGAGTTGTTAAAACAGATTCCAGGGAAGTCCAGAAAATCATTTGGGAATACTTTGAAAGCTTAAATTTTTAAAAGCTGAAAAATAGAAGAAATAGAGAAATTTATAAATTCACATGACCTACTAAAATTAAATTCAGAATAAACAACTTAGACTACTAACAAGCAACAAGAGTGAAGTAGTAACTAAGTCTCTATGCAAAGAAAAGCTCAGGGCCAGACGGATCCACTAGTTAATCTATTAAACACACAAGGAAGCTCTAACACCTTACAAAACATAACGAGAAGAAACACTACCAAATTCATTATATGAGGACTAAACTACCCTGATATTAAAACTGAATCAAGACTTTACAAGAAAAGAAACTACAGAGTAATATCCCTGATGAATATATATGTCAACATTCTCATACATGTATATGAATGTCTATATTTATTTCTAATTTTATAGATTTTAAAAGAAGTTACGCCATTTAGGTTGATAATGTTTCTCACATGAGGCACAGATAAACTCAGTTCCAGGCACGAGAAACTCCCTTTTCAGTTGTTTGGTCAGGGTAATCCAACAGATACTCCAAACAATACAGGGTATGGTTGTTGCCCACAATTGTGTCCCATAGGTGGATGCTCTGACACAGAACTCATAATATTCCATCTGGATCTGACCTGAAAGCTTCCTGCCTGAGGTCTTAGTGTTTATGGCACTAGAAGGTGCTATGCAAACTGTCAAGAGGGTGTGATGTCTATGAACTACAACAATTGCTAGCATGGCAAGGTAGCCCTAAAATTGCAACAGTGGAACTCATATCTTGGCAGTAACCAACAGTTGTCTAATTGGAATTAAGGCCTGCTAAACAAAAAGGAAATCATACTTGGTACTGTATACCAACTACCAACGGCTAAAACGCTTGTGGATCTTAGAAAAAATGTACTGCTGCTTAATTAGACCAGCTTAATATCTAACCCCTTTCAAAACATATCTATATATCTGTATATGTGAAGTTGCCTCTTCAAAAAAGCTTCTACTTGCAAATATGGAGTGAATTACAGAAAACTATAACTGGCCAGTGCACAAAGATCAGCTTATCCTGGGGTGCCCGGTCCTAGCTGACAGGTCTGTGATACAGCCCCTACATCTCTGGCTCAGGAAGCATCACAGAGGAGAAGCAGAAAGATTGCAGAGCTAGAGAACCAGAGAGTCTGAAGTGAGATTGTGAGACTGTGTCTCCTAGAAGTGACAAGGAAGGTTTACCTGTGATATCTCCAAAGCATGGCTGCCTAAGTAAGACCTGAACAAGAACAATACAAACAAACATACTAAATGGAAGAGGAAAATCTCATGGGGTCTCATCCCCAAACAAGGAATGGCAGGCAGGTGACTAATGACTGCTGAGACGGAGAATTAGTCTCTCCAGGGATGAGCCTTTAATTGGTTATCCAATACCAAGTGGTAAGCCTGAAATCCTATACATACAAGCAACACTGAATGAACTCAGCAGGTTGTAGTAGAGGGACAAAACAGAAGAGGGAAATGACATAATTATGCTTCAATTAAAAAAAAAAAATCTCAACAAACCCCTAAAAATCAGATTCAAGAGCACATTAAGAACATCATATAACACAACAAGTTGGTTTCATTCCGGGGATGAAAGCTTGGTTTAACATATGGAAATCAATAAATTAATATACTATATAAACAAATTTAAGGACACAAATCAATCACTCCAACAAATGTAGATAAGGCATGTGACAAAGTTCAATGTGCCTTCATGATAAAAATCCTGAAAAAATTAGGATCAGACAGACCATGTTTCAACATAATAAAGGCATATGACAAACTTAGAGCAATCATACTAAAGGGAGAAAACCAGAACGAGACCAGAGTGCCCACTCTCAATTTTCATCCAAAATAGTAACCAAATCTTAGTTGAAGTAATAAGGCAAGAGAAATATGTAAAACTGTTACAAGTACAAAAGAAAACAAACTCTCTTGATTTGCAGATACCATGATTCTGTAATTAAAAGGCCTTACAGATTTCACCACAAAGTTTTTAGATATAAGCACTTTTAGTAAATTTACAAGATATAAAATTAACTTGCAAAATTAGCAATTTTTCCTGTATGATAATAACAAAATTGTTAAGGACAAAATTAGCTGAGATAACTCACATAGCAGCTTCAAAAAACATGAAATACCTAGGAATACACCTAAGCAAGGGGGTAAAAGACCTTTACAATGAAAGGTTCAATGCTCTGGAAAAAATAAATTGAAAAAGACATCATATGACAGAAAGACCCCCAAACGATAATGTACTAGAATTAGTATCATGAAAACTGGATATATCACCAAATGTAATCTACAGAGTCAATGCAATTTCATCAAAACTCAAATGACATTCTTCACAAAACTAAAAAAATATCCTAAAATTAGTGTAGGAACACAAGGATCAAGGACAATCAAAACAATCCTAAGGAGAAAGAATAAACAATACTGGAGATATCACAATATCTGATTTCAAATTCTTCTTAAGAGCTGCAGAGACAAAGACAGCATAGAATTGGTACAAAAGCAGACTTCCAGAGGAATGCAACAGCACTCATTAGAGAGCATCCCAAACAAATTCAAACCGAGTTATAGACTTCTAATATTTGACAAAGGTATAAAACATATACACTGGAAAAAGGTCTATCCATCAAGTAATACTGGAAAACTATATATATACACATAGAGAAAAATGAAATTCGACCCACACTTTTCCTCACCAGCATAAAAATCCATTCAAGACAGATCAGAGACCTCACTTCAAACTCTGAGTTGCTGAAGCTATTAGGGGAAAACAGGTCAAAATGCAGGTGGGCTAGGGAGAGAGCTTCCCGTTAACTGCTTACTGTGCAAATGTGAAGATCTAAGTTCAAACTCTAAATCTCACCTAAAAAGAATGACCATGGTGGTATCCGCTTGTAATACCAAAGCTGGGAGGCAGAGACAGGTAGATTCCAACTGACCTAGCTTAAGGAGAAAGCCCAAGGCCAATGACAGAACTTGTCTTAAAAAACAAAGTGGACAGAGCCTAAGGAATGACACTGGAGGTTGATTTCTGTTTGGCTTGTGCACTCCTGTGCATATGTACTGATACACACATACACACACGCACACACACACACACACACACACCCTTTCTAAAATAGACTCCATTATTACTTGAAAAAAAAGGCACAAATTGACCCTATGAAATTAGAAACTTCTGTATCATTAAAGTGAAGAGATAGCCTACAGAATCGAAACGCTTTCCTTAAAGGATTCACATTTAGAATATATAAAGGGCAGCAAAATATAGACATCAAATCATTAATTCAAAAAAGGCCTAATGAACTGAATATATTATAGTTCTCAAAAGAAAAATACAAAGGTTAGTAAGTATTTGAAAAAGTGTTCAAAATCCTTAGCCATCAAGAAAAAACAAATTAAGATTGGTAATTTTAAGATTCCACCTCATATCAGTCAAGACAGCCACCATCTGGAAATAAAGAATAATAATGCTATTGAAGATGAAGGGAAAGAGGACCTCACCTCACTGTTGGCAAGAGTGTAAACTGTTATAGCAGCTATGGAAATCAGCATGTAAGTTTTCACAAAATTAGGAACAAAGTACTGTATGACTCCATTATTATTTCTGGACATTTATCTGAAGGACTAAGTCAACACTATAGTTGTATATGCATGTTGTCACTGCATTAGTCCCCAAAAATAAGAAAGGGAACTGGTCCATCAATGATGAATAAAGAAAATGTGGCACATATATATAATGGAATTTTATGTATCTATAAAGAAAAATGAAATCATGACATCTGTAGGAAAATAATATGACAGATATCATTATGTTAAATGAAAGAAGCCAGTCTCAGAAAGACAGATACTGTTTTTCTCTCATGTGACTAAATGTGTGTGCATGTGTGTTTGTGCGTGTATGTCTAGGTTTCAAAAACAGAAAAGGAATTGTGAAAACAGAGGAAGAGATCTTATGGAAGTGGGAAAAAGACAGCTTGTATGACATGAAAGCTAAAGGAGGAACAATTTGGGGGAAAAAAAGTGGACCACTAAGACAGCGTTGAAGGATGAGGGAGGCAAGGGTAAAGAGAGATCAGTAAGAATAAAATGTTCATCTCCTGAAGACACCATATCTTGACACATCCCAGAAGATTTGCTACACTCAGAGCAGTCAGGCAACTAATACCACAGCCTGAGGCATCCCAGGAGATCTGCTGCACACAGGGCAACTGAGCAAATGACCAACAGCTTGTCTGCTCTCCTGAAGTCACCACAGCTTGAAGGCATCCCAGTAGCATCTCTGTACACAGGGCAACTGGGCAACACACACCACAGTCTCAAGACCTCCCCGGGGAACTGACAGACTGAAAGTAACCCTGGAGTTCTGCTGCACACAGGGAAACAGAAACCACAGTCGGTAGGGCCCCTAGAACATCTTCACAGGACTGCTTGACTGCTCCTCTAAAGACCCAACAGTTTGAAGGAGATCTACTTCAGCCAGGGCAACAAATCAGCAGCTTCTCTGATCCTCTGAAGAGGCCCCAGTTGGAATGCCCCACAGGTGGTCTGCTACAGCCAGGGCTGCAGGCCTACTGAGACCTGAAGCAACCCAGGGACAAAAGAGGCAGACTCCAGACAGAGTCACCCAGACCAGCAAACACCAAGGATAATCAGATGGCCAGAGGCAAGCGTAAGACCATAAGCAACAGAAGCCAATATAAGTGGGCATCATCAGAACCCAGTTCTCCCACCACAGCAAGCCCTGAATCACAGAAAGCCACAACACACCTGAAAATCAGGAAGCTGATCTAAAATCCTATCTCATGAGGATAATAGAGTACTTTAATGAGGATATAAATAACTCACTGAAAGAAATACAGGAAAACATAAGTAAACTCATAGAAGCCCTTGAGACAAATAAATCCCTTAAAGAAATACAGGAAAACACAATCAAACAGGTGAAGAAATTGAATAAAGTGGTCCAAGATCTAAAAGTGGAAATAGAAACAATAAGAAAACAGAAATGGAGGCAAACCTGGAAATGGAAAACCTAGGAAAGAGGTCAAGAATTACAGATGCATCACTAACAGAATACAAGAAATAGAAGACAGAATCACAGGTGTATTAGATACTGTAGAAGAGATTGACACAACTGTCAAAGAAAATTCAAAACATAAAAATCTTCTAACCCATAGCATTCAGGAAATTCAGGACACAATGAAAAGACCAAGTCTAAGAATAATCGGAATAGAGGAGAATGAAGATCCCCAGCTTAAAGGACCTGAAAATGTCTTCAACAAAATCATAGAAGAAAATTTCTCCAACCCAAAGAAAAAGATGGCCATAAAGGTACAAGAAGCCTATAGAAAACCAAATAAATGGGACCAGAAAAGAAAATCCTCTTGTCATATAATAATTTTTTTTTGTTGTTTTGTTTTCTAGACAGGGTTTCTTTGTATAGCCCTGGCTGTCCTGGAACTCACTCTGTAGACCAGGCTGGCCTCAAACTCAGAAATCCGCCTGCCTCTGCATCCCAAGTGCTGGGATTAAAGGTGTGCGCCACCACCACCTGGCGTCATATGATAATTAAAACACTAAATGTACAGAAGAAAGAAAGAATATTAAAAGGTGCAAAGGAAAAGGGCCAAGTAACATAGAAAGGTAGACCTATCAGAATTATACGAGACTTCTCAACAGAGACTATGAAAGCCAGAAGAGTCTGGTAAGAGGTCATGCAGACTCTAAGAGAATACAAATGGCATCTCAGGCTACTGTACCCAGCAAAACTCTCAATCAACATAGATGGAGAAAACAAAATATTTTAGAACAAAACCAAATTCAAATAGTATCATCTACCAATCCAGCCCTACAGAGGATCATAGAAAGAAAACTCCAACACAAGGAAGGTACCTACACCAAAGAAAAGACAAGATATTAAGCATCTCACAACAAAGCCAAAAGGAGAGAACCACAAGTACATATAGCCACTTACAAAAACAAACATATCAGGAACCAACAGTCATCTGTCTTTAATATTTCTCAATATTAGTGGACTCATCTATAAAAAGGCATAAGCTAACAGGCTGGATACACAAACAAGATCCAGCATTTTGCTGTATACAAGAAACACATCTCAATAACAAAGACAGATACTATCTCAGAGTAAAAGGACGGAAAAAGGTCTTCCAAGCAAATGGTCCCAGGAAACAAGCTGGAATTGCCATCCTAATATCCAATAAAGTAGACTTTTAACCAAAAGTTATCAAGCATGATGAGGAAGGATACTTCATATTCATCAAAGGGAAAATCCACCAAGAGAAAGCCTCAATTCTGAATTATGCTCCATCTACATTCATAAAAGAAACTTTGCTAAAGTTTACAAGACACATTGACTCCCACATAATAATAGTGGGAGACTTCAACACCCCACTCTCAAGAATTGACTGGTCATTGAAATAGAAACTAAACAGAGACAAAGTGAAACTAATAGAGGTTATGAACCAAATGGATTTAACAAATATCTATAGAACATTTGCCCTAAAACAAAAGAACACACCTTCTTCTCAGCACCTCATGGTACTTTCTCCAACGTTGACCATATAATTGGTCACAAAATAGCCCTCCACCAATATAAGGAGGTTGAAATAATCCCATGCATCCTATCAGATCACCATGGCCTAAGGATGGTCTTCAATAACAGCAAAAACAACAGAAAGCCCACATACATGTGGAAATTGAACAACTTTCTACTCAGTGACAACTTGGTCAGGGAAGAAATACAGAAAGAAATTAAAAAGACTTCCTAGAATTTAATGGAAATGTTGACATATCATTCCCAAACTTATGGGACACAATGAAAGCAGTGCTAAGAGGAAAATTCATACCATGTGTGTTCTTTTGTGATTGGGTCATCTCACTCAGGATGATATTTTCTAGCTCCATCCATTTGCCTAAGAATTTCATGAGCTCATCATTTTTAATAGCTGAGTAGTACTCCATTGTGTAAATGTACCACATTTTCTGTATCCATTCTTCTGTTGAAGGACATCTGGGTTCTTTCCAGCTTCTGGCTATTATGAATAAGGCCGCTATAAACATAGTGGAGCATGTGGTCCTGTTGCACGTTGAAATATCTTCTGGGTATATACTCAGGAGGGGTATAGCTGGGTCCTCAGAACACACATGGTATGCACTCACTGATAAGCGGATATTAGCCCCAAAACACACAATACCTAAGATGCAACGCATAAACCTCATGAAACTCAAGAAGAAGGAGGAAGACCAAAGTGAGGGTGCTTTTGTCCTTTTTAGAACGAGTATCAAAAGATTCAACCAGAGCTCCCAGGATCTAAACCTCCAGCCTGAGAACAGACAGAGGCAAGCTGTCCTCTGAGAGGCTCTAACCAGCAGCTGACTCAGACAGATACAGACATCCAGAGCCAAACAGTGGATGGAGCTTGAGGACTCTTATAGAAGAATAGGGAAGGATTGTGGGCCCTAAGGAGATAGGAACTGCACAGGAAGATCAACAGAGTAAACCAACCTGAACCCTTGGAGCTCTCAGAGACTGAATCACCAACCGTGGAGCATACCTAGTCTACACAGATCTACCTCCATGGGCTGGACCTAGGCCTCCCTGCACATATGTTGCAAATGTGCAGCTTGGTTTTCATGTAGGTCTCAAACATCTGGAGTGGGGGCTATCCCAAAACATGCAGCCTGTATATGGAGTATGGTCTTCTAGCTGGGTGCCTCATCTGGCCTCAATGGGAGAGGAAGCACCTAGCCTCTCAGAGACTTAAAGTGGCAGGGTGGGGGATACAGGAGGATGGGGTACTCAGAAAACAAGAGATGGGGAAGGATTGTGGGAGGGGGTGACTGGGACGGGTTATAAAGTGAATAAGCAAAAAAAAAATAAAATTAAAAAAGGAAAAAAAAAGAGGAAAATTCATAGCACCAAGTGCCCTGGTAAAGAAACTGGAGTGATCTTACACTAGCCACTTAACAGCACACCAGAGAGCTCTAGAACAAAAAGAAGCAAACACATGCAAGAGGAGTAGAAGGCAGGAAATAGTCAAACTCAGGGCCTGAAATCAACCAAATAGAAACAAAGAGAACAACACAAAGAATTAACAAAACCAAAAGCTGGTTCTTTGAGAGAATTAACAAGATAGGTAAACCCTTAAACAAACTAAAGGGCCCAGAGGCAGTACCCAAATTAACAAAATCAGAAATGAAAAGTGAGACATAACAACAGAAATGGAGGAAATTCAAAAAAATCATCAGAACCTACTACATAAGCCCATACTCAACAAAACTAGAAAATCTAGGTGAAATGGATGTTTTTCTAGACAAATACCACATACCAAAGTTAAATGAAGAGCAGATTAACTATCTAAACATGCCCATATCCCATAAGGAAATAGAAGAAGTTCTTAAAAACCTCCCAACCAAAAAAAGCCCAGGGTCAGATGGATTTAGTGCAGAATTCTACCAGACCTTCAAAGACCTGATAACAATATTCCTCAAACTATTCCATAAAATAGAAACAGAAGGAACACTACCTAATTCATTATATGAAGCCACAGTTACTCTAAACCACACGAGGACCCAACCGAAAAGGAGAACTTCAGACAAATCTCACTTATGAATATGGATGTAAAAATACTCAATAAAACTCTTGCAAACCGAATCCAAGAACACATCAAAACCATCATTCACTATGATCAAGTAGGCTTCATCTCAGAGATGCAAGGTTAGTTCAATATACGAAGATCAGTTAATGTAATCTATTATATAAACAAACTCAAAGAAAAAGAATCACCTGATCATCTTCTTAGATGCAGAAAAAAGTGTTGACAAAATACAACACTCCTTCATGTTAAAAGTACTGGAGAGATCAGGAATTCAAGGCCCATACCTAAATGTAATAAAAGCAATTTACTGCAAACCAACAGCCAATGTTAAATTAAATGGAGACATACTTGAAGCAATCCCATTAAAATTGGGGACAAGACAAGGATGCCCACTTTCCCCTTATCTGTTCAATACAGTACTTGAAGTGCTAGCTAGAGCAATAACACAGAAAGAGATCAAGGGATACAAACTGGCAAAGAAGGAACAAAGGTATCACTTTTGCAGATAATATGATAGTATACATAAGCGACCCAAAAAATCCTTCCAGAGAACTTCTCCAGCTGATAAACAACTTCAGCAAAGTGGCTGGATATAAAATTAACTCAAAAAGATCAATAGCCTTCCTTTATACAAATGATAATCAGGCTGAGAAAGAAAGTAGGGAAACAACTCCCTTCACAATAGCCACAAATAATATAAAAATATCTTGGGGTAACTCTAACCAAACAAGTGAAAGACCTGTATGACAAAAACTTCAAGACTCTCAAGAAAGAAATTGAAGAAGATCTCAGAAAATGGAGAGATCTCCCATGCTCATGGATTGGCAGAATTAATACAGTAAAAATGGCCATTCTACCAAAGGCAATCTACAGAGTCAATGCAATTCCCATCAAAATCCCAACACAGTTCTTCAAAGACATGAAAAGAGCAATTCTCAAAATCATCTGGAAAGGCAAAAAACCCAGAATAAGGAAAACAATTCTTAACAATAAAAGAACAGCTGGGGGAATCACCTCCCTGACCTTCAAGCTTTAATACAGAGCAATAGTGATAAAACTGCACAGTATTGGTACAGAGACAGACACATTGATCAATGGAATAGAATTGAAGACCCAGAAATAAAACCACACACTTACAGATACTTGATCTTTGACAAAGAAGCCTAAAATACACAATGGAAAAAAAAAAAAAAAAGCACCTTCAATAAATGGTGCTAGTCTAACTGGAAGTCTCTCTGTAGAAAAATGGAACTAGACCCATATTTCTCACCTTGCACAAAGTCCAGGTGGATCAAGGACAACATAAAACCAGATATACTGAATCTAATAGAAGAGAAGTGGGAAAGAGCCTCAAACTCATTGGCACAGGGGTAAATTTCCTAAACAGAACTCTAATGGCTCACGGGACCCCATGAAACTGGAAAGCGTCTGTAAGGCAAAGGACAGAGTCAATAGGACAAATCAGCCGCCTACAGATTGGGAAAAACAATCTCACTAACCCACATCTGACAGAGGGCTAATATCCCAAATATATAAAGAACTCAAGAAGCTAACCACCAAGAAACCAAACAACCCAATCAAAAAATGGGGTATAGAACTAAACAGAGAATTCACATCAGAGGAATCTCGAATGGCTGAGAAGCACCTAAAGAATTGTTCAAAAAAAAAAAAAAAAAAAAAAAAAAAGAATTGTTCAAAGTCCTTGGTGATCAGAGAAATGCAAATCAAAACGTCTTATACCAATCAGAATAGCTAAGATCAAAACCTCAGGTGGACAGCACATGTTGGTAAGGATGTGGAGAAAGAGGAACACTCCTTCATTGCTGGTAGGATTGCTAACTGGTACAGCTTGAGGTTCCTCAGAAAATTGGAAATAGATCTACCTGAAGACCCAGTAATACCACTCTTGAGAATATACTGAAAAGATGCCCCACCATGCCACAGGGGCACGTTTTCCACTATGTTGATAGCATACTTGTTTGTGATAGCCAGAAGCTGGAAACAACCCAGAAGTCCCACGACAGAAGAATGAATACAGAAAATGTGGTTCATTTACACAATGGAATACTATTCAGCTATTAAGAATGAGGACATCCTAAATTTTGCAGGCAAATGGATGGAACTAGAAAATATCATCCTGAGTGATGTAACTCAGACCCAAAAGGACATGCATGGTATGTACTCACTAATAAGTGGCTATTAGCACCCCCCACAAAAAAGGGCAAGATTACCCACAGAACTTGAAAAGGTCAACAAGCTGAAGGGCCCAAGTGAGGACACCTCAGTCCCACTTGGGAGGGAGAAGAAAGCAATAACAAGGGGGGAGGGAGGGAGGGACTTAGGAGGGAAAGTGGATGGGGTTGGGTGGGATAGAAAGGGGAACCTGATCTGATATTGGGTGAGAGAAAAGGACTGAAGCCCTGAGGGCCAACAGAAGAAATGGAAATGAGGGGGGGATGCTCCAGAATGCACCAGAGACCTAGGAGGTGAGAAACTCTCAGCACTCAGAAGGGAGGGACCTTAGATGAAATGCCAGACAGTAGAGAGAGGGAACTTGTAGAGCCCACCTCCAGCAGGAAGACAGGGCATCAAGTGAGGGACGGGGTTACCATCCCACAGTAAAAGCTCTGACCCATAGTTGTTCCTATCTGAAAGAACTGCAGGGATGGAAATGGATAGGAGCCAGGGAAAAAAAGTTCCAGTGACAGGCCCAAAGTGAGATCCAGCTCAAGAGAGGTCCCAAGGCCTGACACTATTACTGAGGCTATGGAGCGCTCACAAAAAGGGACCTACTATGACTGCCCTCCAAAAGACCCTACAAGCAGCTGAAAGAGTCAGATGCAGATATTTGCACCCAACCAATGGACAGAAACTGCTGACCCGTGTGGTTGAATTAGGGAAAAGCTGAGAGAAGCTGAGGAGGAGGGTGACCCTGTAGGAGGACCAGCAGTCTCAATTAACCTGGAACTGCCCCCTACCCCCCAACCTCCAGGGATCTCTCAAACACTGGACCACCAACCAGGCAGCATACAGTAGCTGATATGAGGCCCCCAACACATATACAGCAGAGGGCTGTTGGATCTGGGTTCAGTCAGAGAAGATGAACCTAACCCTCGAGAGACTGGAGGCCCCAGGGAGTTTAGAGGTCTGGTGGGGTGGGGAGTTGGGGGTAGGGACATCCTTGTGGAGACAGGGGGCTGGGGAAGAGGTATGGATGTGGACCAGGAGGGGAATAAAATCTGGAGTGTAAAAAAAAAAAAAAAAAAGATAAATGATAAAAAAGAATAAAATATACATCTATGAAAATGTCACAACAAATCTCATTATTTTTTATGGTAACTTAAAAAATTAAAATGATGCTTTTATAATTAGAAACACTGTAGGGTTCTTGTTTTATTGATACGTCATCAATAAGATGTTTCACTAGCAAGAACCTTAAGACAAGGAAGGATGCTAAAAGTTAGACAGGAAACGTTTTTCAATTTTGACATTTTTACAACAGAGAATTTAGATTTGTTACACAGATTTGGTGAGTTTTTACTGAAATTGATAAATCTGACAGATCAGAGTATTTGTTGCAGATGAAAGGCTAACATTTCTACCATTTGGCCTGTTTTGTTCTTTAATTACTTTTAAAAATCATATTTGTTTTCCATGTGCCACCATATAAGTACGGTCAAAGGACAACTTCTGGGAGTCTTTTCTGTCTTCTACCATGTGGGTTTCAGGGATCAAACTCAGGCAGAGCCACCTCACTGGCCCATATCCTGTTTAATCTAGTATAAACCCACACTGCCTCTTCGGCTACCCTGCTCTGCCCTTTCAGATCCTGTGATACTTAAGAGTGAGGGAACCACGATGACTTAAACACCCAAACAACTATCTATTCAAGAAGGATCTTTTCCAGGATGTTAATCCTGTCTGTTTACTAATCAACTTTCACTACATCAACATTAATATTGCACTACATATAAAATGTCAATGAAATTAAAATTAAAATATTTTTCTAACCATAATGATTCCTCATAGCAAGAAAATTTCAACTAGACGTTATATTTCAAAAGTTTTTGTTTTAAACTGATTAGGCACATAGAGGATAGCCAATTTTAGTGTTCCATAGAGACAAATTTAATTTTAGATGAAAAATCTTATATAATTAATGTACTGATTTAATAATTCCTTCTTTTTCCTCAAATTAACCTCTAACTTAGAAAGTCTTAGGTTGAAAGATTACCATAATGCATTAAAATGTAGGTTGAATACTAAACTAGTATGTTATTTTTAAACTGTAGTGATAATGCATTATTTTTATTGCCAATATTAATTTGATATAAGGCAGTTATTATTGTAACGTCTTTAAACATGCTCTTAAATAGGACCCCATTATGTAATTTAAACTTCACAATTAAACAGGCTGGCTCTGGAGAAGACCCCAGGTGGCTTGCAGTGCTAAACAGCAGATTAAAGTTGACACAACTAATTTCTTTAATCTTATTAGTGATTCAACAGCTGTCAACTATAACCATCTCTCCAAAAAAGCCTTTGAGACATAAACAAAATATCTTAGTACATCAAATGAAGAAATGAATTTATTAATCACTGTGTCTAACTAGCTTCAAAAATATTTTATTTTGTCTACTACAGCAAGTAACTTTTTAAAATAAAATCAATTATATTTATAAACTTAAATAATTTTTATTTTTCTAATACTTTAATAATTGACTTTGTATGTATATAAATATAATAGCCCTATATATAAGTTATAAAATTATTTAACAGTAAGCTATATTCTTAATCTCCTCCAGACTGGTGAATAGCATTTTGTTAACATTACTGAGGGTCTATGATATAGTGGACACAGTGTGGTGTGACATGGGTCCCATCCCTGTGAGAAGCTACATCTGGACTTATGAAAAGGAAATTCTATCCTAAAATTTATCCTATTCTACCTAAAACCTATCCTAAAAAAAAGGTAGTCAATACACAGAAATATTGCATTTCTTTTTCTGAATATAACTGTTATGTTTCCCCTGAACATTATGTCTTCTTCACACAAATGGTTACAAGTGATTCTGGTTCACTGATGTACCTGCTAGGTGAAAAAAAAATGATGGCCACAGACCGTCTCCCACACCCAATATCCATACCCAGCTACAAAAAGCATAAGCTACAACCGGTCAAACAATGGTCTTCCTACAAAATGTGAACAGCAACAACACAACCTCTGCAACTCACACAGCTCATTGTAGTTAAAAATATACCATAAATCTGTTTTCATTTTGCTAAAGCAGTAAACATTTACATTACATAATAGTATACATATACAATAAAGCAGTACAGTTAGCACTGCCCTCGATAAATACTAACTTTACGTCCTCAGATACTAATGCTTTAAAATGTACCAGTCTTTTCTGTTTTGTTGTATGATGTGATACAGACCATATTTATTAGTTTCATAAATCTCCATAGTGGTAAAAAGGTTTATTTGATGACAGAAATCATACAGATCTCAGAATAAAAGAAAATTCAACAAATACAGGTTGATAAAGTTATTCTTTGGTGACACTAGGCAAGCAATAAGGTACAGAAATAAGAGAATGTGACAGTTTCAGTTCAGCTAATGTGATGGTGGGGAGGAAATCATGCTTTTTTTAAACTTTAGTTTCTTTATCTTCATAAACTGATTATGTGACAGCCCCACATGGAAAGCAGTGCCTTGATGCAGAGAGGGTTTCCAAAGTTGCAGCACGGCAGCCCTTGTTGCAGCGCATGCGTCCAGTCTCATGTGTGCTGTGCAGGAGTACTCTCCCGTAGCAGTCTGGCACACAGCTGAGCAACTGCCCCTCACTGCATAAAATGTGTCTTACTTTTCAAGTTTGAGAGAGGATTAAACGACAGTGTGGTACTCTGAAAGCCTGTGTCTACTGCTTGAACATGCTGTTTTAGGGAGATGGATAATATGGTTTCCTTGAGATGAATAGAATTGTAAATAATAATAATAATAATAATAATAATAATAATAAGCCTGTCCTGAATGGTACAAAGCAGTTATTTACTCCTTTCATTAAACACTGACTTATAAAATATGGTACCTATTTTCTAGTTGTTAAAATTACAGCTAATTCTAATAATAAATACATTAATGCACAAAAAGAGCTGCATGCTGTAGCTGCAAAAAAAAAAAAAAAAAAAAAAAAGTTTTGAGCTGAATTACACAGCTCGGATTTGAGGTGAGAACATGAAGAGAGGAAAAGAAGCACACGTGGGTAACTTCTTGTGATCCTTTGACCTTACTTCACCTTAACTTTACCTTCAAATTAGGCAGTTAGCTTTAGTGTCACACAAGTAATTGGTTAAATGATTAATTTTTCATGAAAACACCTGCTTTTTAATAAGATAGTGGGATACAATCTGGTCCACTGTGATCAAGTTTAGACAGGAAAATCTAGGTATATATATATTTTAATTGTTTATAAATATAAAACAGTGCTCTTGAGATCTAAATAAGCCCAAATTCTAAAATCAAGAACAAGGAACTCGTAATTAAAGAATAAAGAAGTTGGCAAGTGGCACAATCTATTCTTATGGAACTCATGCTCTAAGAACTGTACTATCATATAGTTTTTACCTTTGATTCTGAAGGCATGCCACTTTGAATGTGTTTATCTTAGTGTTTGGGGAAAGTAAGCTCAATGCAGGTCATGTTTATATTGGTTTTCAAATTGGAATCGATTAGTAGGAAATGGAAGTTCAACTAGTCCCAGCTTATTAGAGGAGCATTCATTAGTTCTCACTGAATGTTTAAATATTCTCTGGACCAGCTTTCTCTCTTTATTACTGCTTTCAACAATGATCACTCATCCAGTCTTCTTTTACATGAGAGACTTTGAAGAAACAACTATGGATTTACGAGGAAGGCTCTATGCCACAGCCTAGTATTTTTCAATCCAATCTACAGTTAAAAGAATCTTTAGTACTTATATTTAAAAAGTATCAGGCTCATTTGACTGGGAAGCAAAGAAACTTAAGGTACTGCAAATGAGAAGAGTAATAAGAACATCCTGAAACGACCACCAGTCCTGCTCCCAGGCCGGGGAACAAGCCAGAGACTAGAAGAAATCAGCCTGGACCATGAGCTGCAGTCTGGAGTGAGCCTGAGACAGAAGACCCTCCACTGGGTCCACTTGGGACCCAGACAACAGCCAGACTTGTATCATGGGGCCTAGACTGAGAGCTAGCATAAGATGACCACTACTCTAGTGCCACAAAGATCTGGGGGGCAGACCATGCCCGAGATGAAACCTGCTTGGTGCCAATACACAAGCAGGGCATAGTACTCCTGAGACCACTCCAGACAGTCAGGGACTCTAGGCACCAATAAAAGGAGCAAGTAAGTGGTGGAGAAATGGAAGAGAAAAGGAAACAGAAGGATGAAGGCATAACTAGGGGTAGTGAGAAACAGCCTGCAACAGCAGGAATCTGTTACTACCAAAGGCCAGGAGGACATCTTGGTCTGGGTTGCCTCTCTGAAAGAGAGAGAGACAGAGAGGCAGAGAGAGAGAGAGACAGAGAGAGGGAGAAAGAGACAGAGAGAGATAGAGAGACAAAGAGATATAAAATCAATTCTTTAAGAATAAGGAAATATAGAACAAAATATTATTTTCAGGAAGCTACCTAGGAATAACTATGGGCAAAGCAAGGCTATGGAATGCTATGTAGAATAATGGAGATGAACAAGGTGGTAAGAGAAAGGAGCAGGGAGAGGTTCATCTATGTTTACAGAACCCAGAGTTGCTGGCCAGGGATGCATCAGGCTTATATATAGTCAGACAGTCATGGAATTTCAGAGTTCAAAATAGTGATTGTTTCTAGACAATGGCTTAAGTCTTCTGCTTATCATGAGGAAATTAAATAATACAGGATAGCCTAAACTACTAGCTCTCTAGGTAAGAGCTACATCATACGAAGCAGGGAACAGTGAAACAGGATAAGCTAAGATGAAAACTGGTTCATGTTGCTAAGTAGTAAAAATTCATCAGGGATGAAAAGGGAGATCTGGGCAGTCTGAGAGCAAATGGGATAACAAGGCACGGAGGACAGTTCAGGGCCACATTAGGAGTTTGTGCAGAGGAGCATCTGGAAAGAAAATGAGGAAGTATTCTTAAATGTACACAGTGACATATTTCAAGCAGCCTGCTATACAGGAGAAGTTCAGATGGTAGAGTTATGATCTTGAGTTTGTGCTCTGAGAGGTGAACTGGAGTCCCTACTAGAAGTCCATAGCTACCAACACTGACTTCTATCTGTGGCAGTGTGAAGCTGAAAACTCAAATCCATTGGCAATAAAACAAGTTCTCATCCTGGCACTGCGGTCAACTGTTGCCAACCTCTAAGGACACTGGTCTAGATTCTTAGAATCTTTATGACAAAAGACTATTTACCATTAGTGGCTAAAGTGTAATCCAGTTCTCAGCAATTTGTCTGGGACTCCAGACTGTGCAGTCTTGGCCATAGAATGTTCCTCCTGAGTTTGAGGATTTCTGTAGATTTCCAGGCTCAAGTCCAGACTACAGACTCACTCTTTTCACAACAACACACAAGGTCAGCTTTCTTTTACTCCTATTCCAGGACTTCATCAGCTCTTCTTGGTTTGGGAACAGAGTTAATCACACAGTAATTTCCTTATAAGGCTTTTTAGGCTCAATTTAAATTCTGTAAATGAAGTCAAATACCCCTGTTTTTCTCCTTAACGTGAGGTGTAAGCTCTTGCTATTCAAGACTAAGTACACACATAATTTTCAGTGGTTCCCCCATATGGGAACCACAGGGCAGAAATTACTTACAAATGAAACATGAAAAACAGATTAAGAAACTGTACTTACTTAGGAGGAATTCGTGAAACCGTGTTCATGTTTGTGGCTGGAGCCACTACTTGAAGGATGTTTTCAAGGGCTGTTAATCCACCAGCAACTTGAAATGCAATCTGATCTGCCACATTCTAGACAGAAACACAAACAGAAGTTAGTGCAATATCTCAGGCATAAAATTCTAAGCAAATGAAATAGTTAGTTGTGTAGCTGAGATACTTGCTGAATGATGTCTCACTGCAGGGAAATAGAGGCAAACAGTGGTGAGCATAAGACACGACCACTCTGAGTTACGAAGTTTAAAGTCTGATGAATGGGACGAATATAAATCATGCCATTATAAATGGCTCACTGCAGTTAGTTCCCTGAAGGGAAGGCAAAGGTTATATGTGAATAGGTGACCAATCATATTTTGAGAAGACCAGGACTGACTTCTAGAGACAGGCAGAAGACAGCAGGACTCAGTACCAGGACTCAGCAGCAGGATGGTGACAAAGCACATTTATCAAGTCGAAAGTGATGTGTCCTACTTAACAAGGACAACTGGCTTCCACAGAGGTTTTCTCCACTGGAAGCTCTTCAGCATTACAAGATAACCTAATCCTTTTGCTGCATGCATTTCCCTCATCTCCTTAGCAGTTAGAACGAAATCTATGAATATTTGTATGTAATTTATGAATTATATATAACTTTTCTGTGAAGAAACTTGTCTAAATTCTTTGTATTCTTCTTCTGGCATGAGGAAGGAAAGAGGAATTTTCTGCTGTGCTATTTCAGTTTTTAAGCACCATGTATGATAAAAAGAGGCTAGTAATCTCTTCTAGCCCTGACCCTGCTGCTATTCACATGTCCAACACTCGACAATACTAGGATTTAAGCTATCTGAAGAAATAATTAAATGAAAACAAAGCCATTGGGGTGGCATGATGTGACTGGTCCCACCACCACCACAAGGGATATGCCTATAAACAAACAAACAAACAAGTCTCTTGACAATACTGTCAGGGCCCCTATAACCAGGGCGAGGACACAGAAGAGTCTAGGCTATGATAGCTGATCTTGAACTTTGTAGCCTCTAGAGCTCTGAGGACACAATCTGTTATTTGACCACTCAGTCTTTGATTTTTCTGTTACAGCAGCCCTGGAGATAAATACAATCTTTCTGCTACTATAACCACTGTATTTCATTTAGTAGTATTCCACACTTCATAAGCTTGGGCCTTCTTTGAAGTGCTATGATATGTGTGTACTTGTTAGCTAGGGAAGGAAAAAGTGGAAGCTATAATTATTAGCTCCCTAAGACAGGTGTGCCTGAATCTTCTAATCTTCTGAGCACTAATAATCTGTCAATCAATGGATCCAGTAAACATGTAGATTCTGTGAGTATAAGCAACTGTATATTTTAATGACTCATTTGCTACTTTTATTTGTATTACAATAATACCATGGTAAAAACTAGATAACTAGACTTCTAAAATGAGTAATTTTAAAACAGCCAACATCAAACTGAATGGAATGAAACTTGAAGCAAATCCACTAAAATCAGGGACAAGACAAGGCTGCTCACTCTCTCCCTATTTACTCAATATAGTACTGAAAGTTATACTCAGAGCAATTAGACAACAAAAGGAGGTCAAAGGGATACAAATTGGAAAGGAAGAAGTCAAGATACTACTATTTGTGAATGATATGATACTTATATAAGCAACCCAAAAAATTTCACCAGAGAACTCCTACAGCCGATAAACAATCAGCAAAGTGGCTGGATATAAAATCAACTCAAACAAATCAGGTGCCTTCCTCTACTTAAAGGATAAATGGGCTGAGAAAGAAATTAAGGAAACACCACCCTTCAAAACAGTCACAAATAATATAAAATATCTTGGTGTGACTCTAACCAAGCAAGTAAAAGATCCATATGACAAGAACTTCAAATCTCTGAAGAAAGAAATTAACAAAGACCTCAGAAGATGGAAAGATCTCCCACGCTCATGGATAGGCAGGATTAACACACTAAAAAATGGCCATCTTACTGAAAGCGATCTACAGATTCAATGCAATTCCCATCAAAATTCCAACCCAATTCTTTAGAGAGATAGAAAAAGCAATTCTCAAATTCATTTGGAACAACAGAAGACCCAAGATAGCAAAAACTATTCTCAACAATAAAAGAACTGGTGGAATCACCATCTATGACCTCAAGCTGTACTACAGAGCAATAGTGATAAAAACTGCATGTTATTGGTACAGAGACAGACAGGTAGATCAATGGAATAGAACTGAAGAAATAAACCCACATACCTATGGTCACCTGATCTTTGACAAAGAAACCAAAACCTTCTAGTGGGAAAATGACAGCATAGTCAACAAATGGTGCTGGTTCAAGTGGTGGTCAGCATGTAGAAGAATGCATATTAATCCATTCTTATCTCCTTGTACAGAGCTCATGTCCAAGTGGGTTAAGGACCTCCACATAAAACCAGAAATGCTGAATCTAACAGAAGAGAAAGTGGGAAAGAGCCTCGAATATATTGGCACAGGGGAAAATTTCCTGAACAGAACATCAATGGCTCAGACTCTAAGATCAACAATTGACAAATGGGACCTCATAAAATTGCAAAGCTTCTGTAAGGCAAAGGACATGGTCAATAGGACAAAACGGCAACCTAAGATTGGGAAAAGATCTATACCAACCATACATCCAATAGAGTACTAATATCCAAAATATATAAAGAACTCAAGAAGTTAGACTCCAGAGAACCAAATAACCCTGTTAAAAAATTGGGTCTGGGCTGGAGAGATGGCACAGCTGATAAAGGCTAAGCTCATGACCAAAATAAAAAAAATGGGGTACAGAGATAAACAAGGAATTCTCAACTGAGGAAACTCGAATGGCTGAGAAGCATCTAAAGAAATGTTCAGCATCCTTAGTCATCAGGGAAATGCAAATCAAAATGACCCTAAAATTCCACCTCATACCAATCAGAATGACTAAGATCAAAAACTCTCGTGACAGCAGATGCTGGCGAGGATGTGGAGGAAGAGGAACACTCCTCCATTGTTGGTGGGATTGTAAGTTGATACAACCACTCTGGAAATCAATCAGGCAGTTACTCAGGATATTAGAAATTCTACCTGAAGATCTAGCTATACCACTACTGGGCATTTACCCAAAAAATGCTCCAACATATAACAAGGACACCTGCTCCACTCTGTTTATAGCAGCATTATTTATAATAGCCAGAAGCTGGAAACAACCTAGATGTCCCTTAAAGGAAGAATGGATATAGAAAATGTGGTACATTTACACAATGGAGTACTACTCAGCTATTAAAAAGCAATGACTTCATGAAATTCGCAGGCAAATGGACGGGAACTACAAAATATCATCCTGAGTGAGGTAACCCAGACAAAAAAAGAACACACATGGTATGTACTCACTGATAATTGGATATTAGCCCAAAAGCTCAGGATAGCCCCGATACAACTCACAGACCATATGAAGCTTAAGAAGAAGGAAGACCAAAGTGTTGCTGCTTCAATTCTACTTATAAGGGGGAACAAAATAATCATGGGAGGTAGATGGAAGGAGGGACCTGAGAAGGAGAAAGGAGAGGGAAGGAAAAAAGTGAGGCAGGATCAGGTATGGGAAGAGACAGGAGAAAAGTACAGAGGGTCAGGAAATTGAACAGAAATATGTAGCAGTGTCAGATGGGGAACTGGGGGTAGTCATGAGAACGTCCCAGATGGCAGGGAAGCAAGAGGTTCCCAGGAACCAACAGAGATGACATTAGCCAAAATACCCAACAAAGGGGAGACCGAACCTGTAGAGACCACCTCCAATAGATAGGCACAGACCCTAGTTGAGGGAAGGGGTCATCCACCCATCTCAAAACTTTTAACCTAGAATCGTTCCTATCTAAAGGAAAGACAGGGACAAAAAATGGAGTGGAGACTGAAGGAAAGGTCATCCAGAGGCTGTCCTACCTAGGGATCCATCTCATTTGCAGACCACAAACCCTGACTCTATTGCTGATCCCAAGAAGTACTTCCTGACAGGAGCCCGGTACAGCTGTCCCCTGAGAGGGTCTGCTAGCACCTGACCAATACAGATTTAGATACTCATAACCAACCATCAGACTAAGCCCAGGGACCCCAATGGAAGAGCTAGGAGAAGGACTGAAGGAGCTGAAAGGAATTGCAACCCAATAGGAAGAACAACAATATCAAATAACTGGACCACCCAGAGCTCCCAGGGACTAAACCACCAACCAAAGGGTACACATAGAAGGACCCATGACTACAGCTATGTATGTAGCAGAGGATGGCCTTATTTGGCATCAATGGGAAGGAAGGCCCTTGGTCCTGTGGAGGCTCGATGTCCCAGCGTAGGGAGATGCTAGTAGACAGGAGTGGGTAGGTGGCTGGGGGAGTGGGAAGGAGGGAAGGGATGGGGGTTTTGCAGAGGGGAAACTGGGAAGGGAGACAACATTTGAAATGTAAATAAATAACCAAAAAATATTGAAAAGTAATAATACATTATGAATGGAAAAGAACTCCTTGCAATAAAATAATAAAAAATTATAAAACCTAGGTGTTTACTAATTTGTTTTATTATTTAAAAAATGTTCATTTAATTTTTTTATATTTGAGTGTATGTTGTATTTTATCTATCAATCTCCTCCCTTGTCTACTTTCATGCTGTCACCCTCCTTATCTGTCACATTTAAAGCCTCAGGTTTCTATCCTCTACTCCCTCCCGCCTCTCTGTCTCCCCCCACCCCCGCACCCCTTTCTCTCAAAAATTTTATTCTGTTTCCCTGCTACTAAGAATAGGACAGTAGTGAACATGGCTATGCAAGTCTATGGTAGGTAGGATTTATAGTCCTTTGGCTACTGCCCAGGAGTGGGATGAATGATATAGATAGTTCAGATGGCAGTCTTATTTTTAGCTCTTTGAGAACTCTTCCTCCTCTTCCACAGTTCCTATACCAATTTACACCCCTACCACCAATAAATCCAGTTTACTCTTTCCCTGCATCCTTGCCAGCATTTGTTATTGGTTTTCCAGATCACAGCCATTTGGACTGGGATGAAATGGAATCTCAAAACGGTTTTAATTTCCATTTTGATAAGCTTATAGTTTTGAACATACATAATATGTTCAATAATTATTGGTTATTTGTATTTATTTTGAAAATTCTGCTAAGTTACTTAGCTATTTTTTTAAACTGAGTTGTTTTCAGGCTTAGTTCTTTTACTTCTTTATATACTCTAGATATTAATCCTCTGCAAGACAGGTATCTGTGAAAATTTCTCCCATCTCTAGGCTCTTCTTTCATTCATCTTTTCCTTTGCTGTACTGAATAGAAGCTTTTTATTTTCATGAGGTTCCATTCAGACAATACTGCTTTAAATATTGGCACACAAGATGGGTTGGGAATATACTTTTGGGTCACAATTGTCCAAGATCAGTTTTGCTAGCTATGGGTAAACAGTGTTCTAAAATGCTTTAATCAGTCTATGTATAGTTTGCAGTTCACTGTTCATTTCAGTTAGTTCAGAGTCTTGCCTAAGCCTGGTTCCATCACTCTAAGTTCAGTCCTCTCAGCAGTATGTACTGACATTTTTGTGAGGTTTGTGTTTTTTTTTCTTGATTTCTAGGGAGTGAATATCCTATATTTGTTGGCAACTTATGGCTTGATATTTCTTGAACTTTTCTATAATTGGGTGAAAGTCTGAGATCATAAGTAGATTTAAATTTCAATTAAATCTGACAAATGCTTATCAAGGCCCAATGATTTTTATAACCCAATTAAGTTCCCTCATTTCTCTCTTTCTTGATAAATAACAGTACCATGAATTAGATGTGTATTATAGAATTTCATACAAATAAAGCCATGTGTTATATGTGAATATTATTTGGATTTAATTTGGTATAAATATTTATCTATGATAATTACTAGTTCCAAGCCTATGGCACTATGAGACATGTGAAATCAAAGAAGAGAGCACAGCTAGGCATGGTGGCGCACATCTTTAACCCCATCACTTCAAGGGTAGCCTGGTCTACACAGTGTAGGACACACAGGACTACATAAAAAGACTCTTTTAAAAAGTCTTTTGTATTATACTCAAATTATAGATACAATGCTTTAAAAATATATAACAATTTTAAAAATAAGCAAAATTCATCTATAAATACAGTAATACACTGAGGGCAAGGACCTGCTTTTTTAACACGTCACTCTTTAAACTCTTTTCTTTTCCTCCACTCAGACTTCTAGCCTCCAGGTTCTGATAATTTTACTTCTGTTATAGCTCTTGGTTGCTGCTCATTTTGTCCACACCTACTGTTCCCATGTTCAGCTTAGATTCTCATATTCTTTCACTCGAGTGAGGAGCCTGGGTCAACACTGCAGATGGAGGGGGGAGAACTGAGTAAAAGCAGACCAGTTTAATGTATACAACTATGAAAAAAACCCAAAACCTCAAATCCTTTTATGATATGCCAAAATGGCTGTGACCGCCTGAAGATCTTAAGCCATTGACTCTAATGGACATTTAAAAGGACAAAAATCAGCAATTTCTGAAAATAAAAAGGCCAATCAAAGTCATTTTTTAAACTAATATAACTGAAAATAGAAAATTTATCATTTTAAGAAAACAAAACAAGAGCCAAGTGTAAAATTAAAAAACAAAACAAAACAATTTCTCCAGGAGTCAAGGTGATGCTCATGTCTGAATTAGATATGCAGCAAGCAATCTCTGGACACAGGCAGATGGACCCTTTGTTCTGCATACTTCTAACCTCTCTTTCATGTCCACCATCAACTTCTATGTATGCATTTCCTCTGCTTTCTCTGTCCTACAGTTTGTAAGCTCCGTACAAGCAACAGACGCACCTTTCAGTCCTAGCTCTATAAGAGGAGGGCAGTGGTTGGTACTTGTTGGGTAAGTGGCTCAACTACAGATCTGTCCTAGACAACAAAAACATCTTATGAAATATGATGCATAAACTCAATACAGAGGCCTGTCATCTGTATATAAGTATAAGGATGGCCACACCCCCAATGGATTTAGCTCCTTAACAAAGCTAAGATGAACAGCTCTTTCTCCTCTCTGAACATTAACAGCAGACTTAATAAGCCTACAATATTTGAAATTATTTTATTGTTGTTATTGCTTTGGTTTCTTGAGACAAGGTGTGATAATACATGAGGATTTAGCTGGCCTGGAATCTGCAATGTAGACTACACTGGCTTTGATTCTGCCTGCCTCTGCTTGGAATTAAAGGCATGAGCTACCACACCTAGCTTGAGATTACTTCTTTACCTCATGGGTAGTAAAAAAGGAAATCGAGGTAGCTCAATGATGAATTAATTCAAATATTGAAATTAACAGGATTAAAAAGGAGAGAAACTTTCAAGCATGTGGCATTAAGTGTATAAATGAAAAAATAACATTCACGCAATAATCCAGATAGATGTAAAACCAGTAGACAGCCTTCCTTCTGTCTCTTCCCACGTTTTGTCACATTAATTTCCTGTGCCTATCACTGGGCACTTGTTGTTCTCTTCACATTTTGGCACCTTACTGCCCTAGAAATGAGACACTCTTCCAAATACTGTTTAATACCTGTTCCTGTCCTCTGCATGCACAGAAGGTAACTGCACAAACAGTGCCTGCCACAATTCTCTTCTCCAACAGAACTGCTGCCTGCTCAGCCTGTAATGGTCACATGCCATCTTTCAGTCCTCTAAGATCCAGGTGAAATGTTATTTCTTCCAGCGAGACTTTCTGATCCTTTCAAGGAAAGTCAAAATCATCTATATATTTAATTCTATTTTTCCGGCCATAATTTGTATAAAGATATTTGTGTCTGTGTGTAAATAATCAGCTTAAATACTCTAGTCTCTGTATTCCCAATCAGAGTCAAGCATAGGATGTATAAAACAGATTTAGGAATTAAAGATTACTCCTCAGTTGAAAGCATTTTATTCTAGAAGGTAACTAAGTGTATCTTCTCCCTTTAACTCCTTGGCAAAACCTCTGCACTTAGAAGGAAAAGTTAGAAAATACTTTCATAAAGAGCTTTTTAATTATAAGAGGGCTTTATAATTATGATTTGATTAAGAAAAAATACCTTTAAGGATAGAATGCATAGTTCTCCTTCTGCATCTGACGTAACATCTTAATAGCTCTGCCTTCCCCTGATCTCTCCCACCATGGGCTGACAACTGACTAACAGGATTAGTAGCTTCATTCTAATAACCCAGCTTAGTTAAAGGCCAGAAAAAAATGACAGCCTCAATCTGAATTACATGGCCTGGGAATCCATCCAATTATTAAGTAAAGTAACTGTTATTAGCTCTCCCAATCAAAGGAGAGGCAGCTGTTCATCTCTGGTGACCTGCAAAGGCTGCTGGCCTTTGGACTTGACTTCTCTGCACACAGTGATTATGTTCTTTGTGATCATGGAAGAAGGTCTTCCTAGTTTTTTAGAGAGAGAGGCAGCAGATGGGTAAACTGTTTGCATGTTCATTAGCAGAAGAGGCTAGGCATTTGTTCTGAGCATCTGTGGCACCTTAAGACCTATTAAGAAATACTTCTGAGAAGTGCATAAATTTGGAACTCAGCCCAATTTACAGACCTGGGGATCCTGAAAATGAAACATTTAATTGTTCTTTTCTGCAGGAAAAGCTCTGCACACTTCCAGGACCTACTTCACTACTATTCCTTTCTGTCCTCACATGTTAATACTAGTTTTCTTTTCTTTTCTTTTTTTTTTTTTTTTTTTTAATAAAGCAAGCAGTATGAGCTGATATTCTCTCCCCATTCTTTTTTCCCTTAAAAACTTTCAACCAGTTTAGCTGGCTTTCCCACATTCTTATAATCTGAGTAAGTGCCTATGCTCAGATTTCTAGCTGTAGGCACAAACACCAAAAGGACTAAGGTTCTAGGGGCAAGGACATCACAAGACTGAAATTCTAAACTTGTGGGAATGTGGTGCCAACAAGATTCAAACTCTAAAGTACAGTGTGAAAGCTTAGGTAAGGCAGTGAGACAGAGGAAGGGTAGAAGCTTTGTCAAGATCAGGGAATCCCTACTTTGTGATGCTAATTAGAATGTGGACCCTTCAGAAAGCTTTCTTGTTGGGTGCTGGATTGGGCCATTTCTAACCAATCTGGATTCAGAGTGAAGGGAGCAAGGTGAGAGATGGAGGGACAGTGATGGCGGATAACAGCAGGGTAACGAGGCTTGATCCTGCTTTCTCTTCTTTTGAAAGCTGTTGTGTGAAAGATGATTAAAAACTAGTAAGGGGTTTATTGCAGCCATCCACAATGAAGTCATTTTGATCTTATTCTCAGGTTCTCCAAAGTAAACAGGCACTAGGCTCACTTATAGTCTAGTGAGGACAAATTTAAGAAGTAAATGCAATTCAACAAGATAAATGAAGAATGAAGGGATACACAGAGTGGCCTGAACAAGGAGGAAATGAGTACTTTAGTGAGTTCTTTAGGACTCAACTGGTGTAAATATGGACAATTTTCTAAGTTATCACTCAATAACTTAAAAGTTTCTAGGCATGGTGGTACATGCTATAATCCTAGCAAAGGGAGGTGGGAACAAGAGTTTCAGGAGCTTAAGTCCAGTCTGGACGACATAATGAGTTTAACTTGAAGTCATGGAGAAGAGTATTCCTAGAGCACCCCAATTTCTCTCCAACACTTTTATCTCTACTGGTCTTTCTATTCATTTAATTAAATTATAAATCAGGATATACTTCTTATTTATTTAATTCTAACAGCTGGGATTATGTTTAAATTGGGTCTAGCAAAAAGTAAGTGATCAATAAATATTTATTGAACAAATTAATTAAAGCATAGTTTATTTTCTGGCACTCTGATGGCAGAAATTCTCTTGAGAGGAGAGGAGCCCATCAAATCACAATGAGGAACCTGAGGCTTAGAACCATCCATGTGCTTGGAAAAGCTAAGTCCAGAGTGTCAGCATTTCTTCTAGACTCCACCCAACAATTACCTAGCAACAGCCAGGTAGAAGCCTGGCTTGCTGCAAAAGGACTGTTCGGCTCCCATTTCTTTCTGATTCCTTTCTCTCTCTATGGCATGCTCTCTGGCCTTACTCTCTCTGCACAATCCCCACTCTTTCTCTTTCCTTGTTATTTCTCATCCTACTCTCTGTCTCTCCACATGTTCCAGGCCAGTCTCTTTTGTTCTTTGTCTCTCTGTCCTTCTCTATCCCCTCTCTTTCTCTGCTTCTACTCCCTTCTCAACCCCACTTCTCATGCCCCCAATTACAATTCATTTTATTCTAGCCTGGTCATATGGCTGGAACCTCAGGAGCTCGAGAAGATGCCTCAGAGCATGGCCAGCTAAGGCACCCCATATTGCCACATCATGCCATCACATTATAAAATATATCACAGAGTACAAGTGGGTAAGCTAAATGCAAGAGGAGTCCCAGGGAGTCCAGGGAGTCCCAGGTAAGGCAGATCTTGTTCTTGGGCCTACCTGAGGAGGACATAATAGGGAGGAGAGGCCAGAGATAGAAGAGTAACTGTAGGGCTTGTACAACCTAAACTTACATCTTCTCTTATTTATTTTGTTTTTTTCCATCTTATTTTAGTAAAAGTCAAGACCTACACAATCCTGAATATCACCAAGAGAGTAATTTTCAGGAATGAAAATAAAGATAGAGCCAAAACAGGTATCCAAATTTTACTTTTCTCAAAGTCACATGTGGCAGGCCATGTGGCGGCTCCTTAGGATAGTCTCTGAAGGCAGTGATGAATATCCCAGTTACACATCCAAGAAAACTAGCTTCAGGGAAATCAATTAACTGCTACAATTTTACACACAAAAAGGCAGGAATATCTAGGTTTATGTGACTTTGAGTATGTGATGGATTTATAGGAAGAACACTGTAGGGAAATCAAGTATATGTTTGACTTTCTGCACATTTATTATTAAGTATTCCAAATCTACAAGCCTTGGCTTTAGTACCATTAAAAACTTAGAAACATTTTGTAATAATTCACATTTACAGAAAAGCTACAAGGATAAGTGGGAATTTCTCCAGCCTTCATCTTGCTTCACTTCATGTAAGCTGCTTATGCACAATGGTACCTTCATCAAAACTGAGAAAGCATATGGGTACTATACTCTCAACTATTCACGATGGCCTTTGGATTTTCCTTCCTTTTCTACAGATGGATATTGTCTTTCCCAGGATAGAATCTGGAGTACCACATTGTATCTACATAATCTTTTGATATTAGGTAAGTTTTGAGGAGGGTTCCTGAACTCTCTTATATTAGAATCGTCACATTAAAAAAAAAATCTTGAAACTATCCAGACCCAGAGAATAAAAGAATGTTAGTTGTGTGTTAGACCATCACAAGTAAGTAAAAAAGGAAATGAAAGAACTAACTAGATTTGAAGGAACTGAAATATGAGTAATTTTTTTCAACTGATGGTGTAGTTCTTGAGACTGTCAGGAAATGGGGACAAAATGTGCACACAAGCGGAAAGAAGCAAGCCTTTGGTGAGGGAGAAGGAATGTGGTGTTAGAATCAGAAGAGACCCCTGAGTCAAGATAGCTCTAATTCCAGCCTCAACTGTCCTGCAACAGTTCTGCAAAACAAACTCTGTTTCCTCTCTTTCCTGGAGGTCAGTGAATCTGAGCACATTTCTGTAGGTTCTAATACTTCAGCAAGACATTGCCTGAGGTTACTTCCGAATGAGTCTTCTTTACTTTTCTTTGGGTGGGGGAAGCTGCTGTGTTAAAAGCCCTGTGATGGGACAAAAGGAAATGAAGCCCAGCCAGATTAGAAATGATTCTGCTAGCAAGCACAGTGTCTGCTTAGTTTAGTCTAAAGGAAAGGAAGTAGCTAGTGATGAGCAATGTCAGAAATGTTTTTTACAGGGATTATCTGAAACCTGCATTCTGGTTTAGGCCTCTTCTTTTGCATTCAAAATGGTATATGGTAGAAACTGAGAAGGAACAACCACCCCAAAATGTTACTGTGAGACTATCTGATACAAAACCGCAAGGTGAGTGGCAGAAGGAGGTTTGGAGGACTTCCAGGTACCCAGCAGAGTCTATGCTTCACTCATGGAGGAAAGTGGATAAATACTTGGCCTGTTACCCAGCAAAATGTGCCGAACAATATTATGCTCCTATGTGAAGAATAGTGAGATGGGTCTTTCTAAAATATGTGTTCTTTCTTCTTGATTTTGCTTAGAGAACATGAGCAAATGTTTGCAGAAGAGTTAAATCTACCCCCACTGAGTTCTTACATTAGAGCTAAAGTTTGCTGCTATTTGTGTTGAGTGAGAATAAAGCTTTACTAAGTGGAATGAGATGTTTAAACATCTGCTCATTTAAGGCAAATAAATTCCATAGGTGTCATTAAGTCTGGAGATGAAAGAACCATGATAATTCATTCTTTGTGATATGCAAATATAAATCTCTTTCCCACTGTAAGCTCATTTGAAAGATAAATTTGATGGCCAACTTATATTTTAAAAGTCTTATAAATTTGAGTTGGAAATAACTTTAATTCAGATGTGAGTTCATATATCCACAACAAATCAATAAAGCTACTGTATGAAGCAGAAATGTAAAGATGCTAAAAAGCAACAGTGTCTCTGTTTGCACTGGGGGCACACAATGTCATTCTAGCAAGGATGGAGAGGTGAGGATCTGAGAATGCTAGCAGAAATAATGTACTGTATGGGAGAAGAGGGGAGAATGAGGCACGAGGAACATTTAGATGGGCTACTTTGTGATATTGATTGGAAATTAAGTCTTTTTTTAAGAAAGATTTATTTATTTCTTTATGTATATAAATAGCTGTCTTCAGACACACCTGAAGAGGGCATCAGGTCCTACTACAGATGGTTGTGAGCCATCATGTGGTTGCTGAGAATTGAACTCAGAACCTCTAAAAGTGCAGCCAGTGCTCTTAACCACTGAGCCATCTCTCCAGCCCAGAAATGAAGTTTTATTACATCAGCTAGAGCATAGACCAATTATGTCCTCTGGATTGCAATCACCTTGTGGGTAAGAATTGGGTCTTGTTTACTGTTTGGGGGTGTAAGCATAGGAACTAATAATATAGTTTATGGAATAAATCTGCCACAGTCTCAAGTCTCATAAAACACTAAACTAGTTACAATAAGGCTAATTTCCATGTAAAGTGAACATTAAGAGGGGTAAGTAAATTAATCTGCATAAATGTTTTCAGCATCTTCTTTTTCAAAGTTAAAAGTTTTAGTTTTTCATACAACCAATCTTCCCACACCTGTCTATCCAACCACATACCCCATCCATCCATCCGTTCGTCCGTCCGTCCGTCCATCCATCCAGAAAGGATTGTCTTGAAATCTCTATGCAGCTTAGAGCTGACATCAATCTAGAACTCCTGATCACCCTTCCTCCCAAATTCTTTGATTATAAGATTGCGCCACTCTAACTAGAAAATGATCGTGTGTAGTAGAAATTATTTAAATCGGCCTCTGGCATTGGGCACCAATTTGTAGAAGAAGTTGTTATTTAAACCCCAAATTTGTCGCGGTAAATCTCCTACCTGATTGAGACCAGTAAAAGAAAACACAACTCAATAATTATGGTATGAATAGCACCCCTAGATTGGGCAGATTTACTGCTACACTACTCTAATCCCCGGCTATGAGATCCCTTATAACTTGCAGTTCATCCAGGCCACGTTGTCCTCTGTCATCGGCTTCCTTCTACTGCCGGCTTCCTTCTGCTTCGATATCCTTTTGCTCCTCCTCTGCTTCTTCCTCTTCTCCCTCTTCTGCTTCTACTGCCTTTTATATCGAATTCCTCTCACTCTCTCCTTCCCTAAGCCTTTTTTTCCACTTCCCCTTCTACTGCCCAATCTTTGGCTCCAGCCTTTATTTTACAGGTTTTAATTGGACAGAAGGTTTACAAGACATCACCTGTGTACAGATTCAATCCTCTGCAGCCCCTCTCAGGAGGGTGGAACTAGGATCAAAATACAAGGCTGAGGCTATCCACAACATTTCCCCCTTTTTGTCCAATTAAAGGACTCTTTTCTCTCAGATATAGATTGAGCACAAACTATATTACTATGTTGTAATTGTTAAAGTGCAAGACAGACCTAATACCTAGTCTATCATTTTTGTTAACTAAATAGAACCTCTGCTATCTCTCTTAACTAAAAGGCTTAGTTCTGAACCTGGCTTATGTCCTGTCTTTAAAATGAATGCCATCTGCTAACTATCCTCTCAAAGTAAATAGCCTGCGTTGGCTGTGAGACTATAAGTCTTCAACCCCATCAGAAATCCAGAATGACTGAATTAACTGAAGATATGGGAAGCACAAAGCATGGCTTCCAAAATTTAGCCAATTTATATAGACCGCTGAACACCTGGACAGTTCCTTACTTCAAAACATTGGAGCATCTCGTCTTCAGCCTTCTGGCCCACAATCATCTGACAGACCTAGTAATGCAGAATTTTTAAGGGCTGATTACTCTGTCTTGGCAGATATAATCAGTAGACTTTTCTGCAAGTGTGTCCTTTTCTGGACAGTATTTTGTCTGTAGATGAAAAGAGGCAATTCTTGCCTAGTGGCTGTCTCACCACAACTGGAGTAACTCCAAAGATGCTCAATTTCTTCTTAGAATACAAGACAAGGAAGCTGTCAGGAGCAGGCAGGTCTCTAATAAAATGAACATTAATACAGAAATACTAGTGACGTCACTTCTGTGGACTTCTGACGTTTTTGAAAACCAACTATCTATGTAAAGCAGTCTGGACTGTTGTCCATTAAGTCCTCTCCACTATTTCTAATTAAATCTAGAAATCATCCTAACAATAAACTCAGAGCCATGCAATTGCTACAGGCCCTTAAGTCACAGGCCAACCATCTCAAATCAGTTAAAAAAGTTAAAGAAGGACTGGATCTAAGCCTTGTATTCCTAAATGTGTTATATAGGCACAATGCCTAAGAGAGTAACAATATTAATCTCACTTTTATATCAATAAGAAACTCATATCAATGAAAACTTTAAATTTGTACAAATAAATTCTATACCAATGAAAGAGATTATAACCTCAACTTTGTATCAATTATAGAGATTTCTACCAATGTAGAAATAATCAATTCTAACTATTCCTCCCTGTTCCAATAAAACCATTACTTTTCCCTAGAAGGATAGCCTAATATTAACCATCTCAGTCCCCAAGCCCAGGAATAGGGGCGCCGACTCTTCATTAACTTCTTCAAGCTGAATTTGGGCATAGAATTCCCATCTGGGGGCCCAAAGGGAAATAGGAAAATTGGCTTAGTCAAAGGAGAGCTAGTGGGTATCATTTGCCTTGCAGTCACTATGTGCTTGAGAGAGTTCATTGCTTAGCTAACATCGTGACTGTGACAGTCGGAAAGGTTGGACAGGCAAGCCAGCTGTTCTGGCAAAGTTCTGGAAGCAAGTATTTGACATAGTTGCAGCTTCGACGAAGAAGTAGCTTTGACATAGTTGCAGTAGAATCAAGCACGAAGCTGGAATAGTAGGTCTCAGCATCCCCAAGTATGAATCTTTTTCGGGCTGTCTTTCTCTTCTTTCATCCTTCAATATGTAAAACTTAAAAGCAGCAGTTAGTTCTGCAGGGTACACAGCTTTGTCAATGAAGGTTAATAAAGAAAGATGACTGTCTTTCTTCAGGTTAGTTTGATCACTTAATCAAACTGTAATATAACTTTGTATACATGCCCTCATAAAGGATGGCATGTATTAACAAGTCATTAGAAATTAGTACCCAATAAATATTCTTGGCTTTGTATAGACATTTTAGTTCCAGCCAGTTCCAGAGTTGACTCCATAAGAGACATAAACATCATCATATATACATCACCCATCTTGAAAATAAAACAAAAAACTTAATAACTAAAAATACTGTATGTGCCCATTTTTTAGGCCTTCCCTATTTTGCCAAGCAGGAAAAGAACCCAGAATTCCTGTGGGGCCCATGTTAAACAGAACCCAAGTCTCCTGTGAGGCAGTATAACTTTATATTATCCGAATACACCTAATTTACACTATCTTTCTGTTTGGCTCTCTGCCAGAACAGTCTCTATTTATACACTGTACTCTCTACTCTGGAGTCAGTGACAATTTTCCCTATCTTAACTAAAGTACTGTATATACCTATTCTTAGGCTTTCCCTATCTTGCCAAGCAGGAAATGAACCCAGAATTCCTGTGGGGCCCAAGTTAGACAGAACCCGAGTCTCCTGTGAGGCAATGTAACTTTATATTATCTGAATACACCTAATTTGCATTATCTTTCTGTTTGGCTCTCTGCCAGAACAGTCTCTATTTATACACTGTACTCTCTACTTTAGAGTCAGTGGCAATTTTCCCCATCTAGGTTCCAAACTGCAGGCCTCCCAAGTGCTGGGATTAAAGGTGTGTGCCATCACTGCGTGGCTCACTTAAATCGACCTCTGCCATATCTTGTTTATGGTCGGCTTGGACAGTCTGTGACTGCCTTTGATAACATTTCCTAACTAATTTTAAATTTTTATTAGGATCCTGATGGGTTTCATGACTAGACACTGACACTGGGGGGATATTAATTTGGGTTTTCCACTGCTGTAATAGATCTCTTCCCCATAAGTTAATGGGTATATCAGCCACATATGGCCTCAGTTTTCCTACCTGACCTTCTGGTCCTATACATCTAAGCCATTTGGTACTTTGTTTTATTTGGGATAAAGTCCCAACTCCTTGAAACTGGATGTCTACTTCTTGAAGTGGCCAACTTTCAGGCCAAGAATTTGAAGAGATAATGGTGACATCTGCTCCAGCATCAACCATCCCTTCAATCTCAGTATTATTCACTAGTATTCTTAGTTTTGGTCTTTGATCGTCTATAGAAGTTTGCCAAAATATTTGCTTTTGGCTCCCTGTGAGGCCTTCTGAATTGTCTATAAAACTTGTCTCATCCTTGTCTGGTCTCAGAACATCTGTTTTTGCAGCAGTGACATTTAATTGTCCTGAGGAAGAGAACTCTCCCTGCCTGGCATTGGGGCTTGCGAGAGGTCCCCTTGGGAGTTTTTTGGCAGGGTATTGCCCCATTTGTCTGTTGTTGCTCTACATTCCCTAGTCAGATGTTGGCCTCTGCCACATCTTTGACATATTCCAGAAGGCATAGGCCCCTTTTTTTATATTACTTTGGTTATTCCTGCGGTCATTTCTGAGATGACCCCATCTACCACAATTAAAACATTTGAAATCTTGGGTCATCCTAGTGTCTAGTGGCAGCTTCTCTATTACCTCATATCAGCGTATATCTAATCCACTCATCTATTGGTGCTGACCTTGCCCTGAGTGGTCTGATTACTTCCTTGCATTCAGCAGTTGCATTTTCAAAGGCTAAAGATTCAATTATCACCTTTCTTGCTACTGAATCTGATAACTCCTTTCAACAGCTGAGGTTAGCCTTTGTAAAAAGTCAGGGAAGGTTTCTTTTGAACCTTGTATGACTTGAGTAAATGTTTCGTCTTTTCCCTGATTCTGTGACTTTGTCCCAGGCCTTTAAGGCTGATAATCGAGACAATGCCAGAGTTTCTTCATCATATACAGCCTGCACCTCTACCTTTGTCCTTCACCAAGCAGTTGGTCTATGGAAATTCTCTTCCCCTGGCTCTATTTTGCCTGTGCTATCTCTCTTGCCTCATGTCTCCACCATGCAAACCCACTGTAAATTTGCAGCAGGTTCTAGTATTGCTCTTGCCATATCTTTCCATTCTTGGGGATTATTCTATTTTTAATAGCCCAAGAAGTCAGGAGTTGTTTTACAAATGGCGAGTGCATTCCAAAATTAGTGACACTTTCCTTAAATTTTCTCAGATCTAACACATCCACGGGTTGCCACTCAAATTCCTCATAACCCTGTGGATTATAAACATCTGGAGGTCTTTGTTGTATATTAAGCAGATAGACTAAAGTTTGTTTTCTAATAACCCTTGATTGATTTTCTCTAGTTTCTCCTGTCTCTACCTGAGTATTTTCCTTAATTGAAATTTTAAATTTCTCCGTTAAGGTCTGTGTCTACTCTTCATATCTCTCCTTTTGTCGCTCTCCCTGTTCCTTGAGTTCCTGTAGTCTCTGTTTGTGACTCTGCCTCAATATTTTAAATTTTCCTCATACTGTAACTCTGATAGTTTGGTATCCATTTTATTTTGATTGATTAATTTTAAAAGGTTATTCTCTATGTCTTGCTTCCATTACTCATTATTTTCTCTCTGCTGCTCTGTCTGATCAGTGAGCTGCTGCATCCTCTGTTCTATCATCTTTTCAAGCTCCTGTCTCTCACATTTTTTTCATCTTTCTGTCTCTTATTCTTATCTATAATTTCTTGTGTCTTCAATTGTACTGTTTCCTCTAAGCTCTGTTGCCAAGATGTAAGTTTCTCTTTCTGATGTTCATGCTGCTCTATAATTTCCTGTATCTTCTGTTCTAAGCCCTGATTCCATAATCTTAGCTTCTCTTTATGTTGTATTTGAAATATTACAGCATCTGCCTTATTTTGATTTGCTAGCTTTAGTAAAGTATCTTCTAGACTTTGTCTCCAAATGTTATCTCTATCTCCTTGCGCTGTTTATTTTGACTAATTAAATCCTGAACCTTTAGTTCTAGTGTTACTTGTAATCTTTTTTCTAAGGCAAGGAATTTTTTATCTAGGACCCTTTCTAAGACATAGTAAATCAAGAGAATAAATATTACAATACTGATAAATGATAAGGTGTCTATTTTCCCTAAATTGATTCCTGTCAAACCATTCAAAATATCATTGCAAAAAGCCCAAAAAATATTCATCATGTTTCTCATCTTTAAGTATCAAAAGCTTATATATCTTTTTTATATCAAAGAATTACCTGATCCAAAGCTTTCAGTTCATTGTTTGTGCCTGAAAATTACCTTGCAGGCAGTTTTTACAGCTTGGATCAAGCCCAGCTGCAGGTTCAGGTGCTGCTCCTGACCCTGGCCTTAGTTAGCTCTCTGTCTGGGGGTTGGGAGAGGGAGCCTCTCTGTGGCTCTTTGTAGGCCTCTCAGATCCACTCAGCTTTCAATACACGCTAGTGTAGCCTAAAAGGCTGCCGAACCCTATTCAGGGGTTGAGGGGCAATGAACTTTTATCTCAGGTTAGTTGAGTTCTAAGCAATAAGTTTTTAATTGGACAGAAGGTTTACAAGACATCACCTGTGTACAGATTCAATCCTCCTCTGCAGCCCCTCCCAGGAGGGTGGAACTAGGATCAAAATACAAGGCTGGGGCTATCCACAACATTGATTCAATCCTCCTCTGCAGTCCCTCCCAGGAGGGTGGAACTAGGATCAAAATACAAGGCTGAGGCTATCCACTGGGAACTAGGATCAAAATATAAGGCTGAGGCTATCCACAACAATCGTGAACTGTCAATGTTCCTGAAAGACATATTATGAGATCTCTGTGACATCTTAAAACTGTACTGAAGTGTGGGTCTCTAATAAACACCTCTACTTTATCTAAGACTCCACCCACCTATTTCACCCTATTAGTATCTGCTTCAGGATTATGTCCTGGAAGGGGTCTTGCCTTCTCTGACATCTACATTATGTTCAGTCTTCCTAAGTACCCAGGAGCAACTTTACTTCTTCATAACAGCAGTCCATGGCTGCATTTCATCTAACACTCATAGAAATCAAAGTATGACTTACAGAAGTATGTCTGATTTTCACTCATGCCCTCATATGGATTCATTTAAATGATGTATTTGAGATATTTAGGTTTGCATAGAAAATTTCAGTTCAACAGTTTGGCTTTTGAAATCTCCATTATTCTTCTATTGCCTTATTCTAAACAAACAAACCAAGCAAGGAAGGAAGGAAGGAAGGAAGGAAGAAGGAAGGAAGGAAGGAAGGCAAGGAAGAAGCAAGCAAGCAAACAAGGAGGGAAGCAAGAAGCAAGGAAGGAAGGAGGGAAGCAGGAAGCAAGGAAGCAAGGAAGCACGAAGCAAGCAAGCTGCTATAGCCTGTGGACTGTGAGGCAATGTGAAATTATCTGCAGTATGATGACTGTATTTCATTACTCAATAGAGCAGAGAATGGTAGACAGAACACCAATGGCGTATGCTCTAAGATCAAGAATTGACAAATAGGATCTCATAAAACTGCAAAGCTTCTGTAAAGCAAAGGATACGGTCAACAGGACAAAGCGGGAACCAACAGACTGGAAAAGATCTTCACCAACCTTACATCTGATAGAGGGCTAATATCCAAGTATACAAAGAACTGAAGAAACTAGATTCCAGACCATCAAATAACCCTATTAAAAAATGGGGTAGAGAGTTGAACAAAGAACTCTCAACTGAGGAAACTCAAATGATTGAGAAACATCTAAAGAAGTGCTCAGCATCCCTAGTCATCAGGGAAATGCAAATGAAAACAACACTGAGATTCTACCTCACACCAGTCAGACTGGCTAAGATCCAAAACACAGGTGACAGCAGATGTTGGCGAGGATGTGGAGAAAGAGGAACACTCCTCCATTGTTGGTGGGATTGCAAGCTGGTACAACCACTATGGAAAGCAGTCTGGCGATACCTCAGAAAATTGAACATAGTGTTACCTGAGGACCCCTCCTGGGTATATACCCAGAAGATATTTCAACATGCAACAGGGCCCATGCTCCACTATGTTTATAGCGGCCTTATTTATAATAGTCAGAAGCTGGAAAGAACCCAGATGTCCTTCAACGAAGAATGGATACAGAAAATGTGGTACATTTACACAATGGAGTACTACTCAGCTATTAAAAATAATGAGCTCATGAAATTCTTAGACAAATGGATGGAGCTAGAAAATATCATCCTGAGTGAGATGACCCAATCACAAAAGAACACACATGGTATGCACTCACTGATAAGCGGATATTAGCCCCAAAACACACAATACCTAAGATGCAACGCATAAACCTCATGAAACTCAAGAAGGAGGAGGAAGACCAAAGTGAGGGTGCTTTTGTCCTTTTTAGAACGAGTATCAAAAGATTCAACCAGAGCTCCAGGATCTAAACCTCCAGCCTGAGAACAGACAGGGGCAAGCTGTCCTCTGAGAGGCTCTAACCAGCAGCTGACTCAGACAGATACAGACATCCAGAGCCAAACAGTGGATGAGCTTGAGGACTCTTATAGAAGAATAGGGGGAAGGATTGTGGGCCCTAAGGAGATAGGAACTGCACAGGAAGATCAACAGAGTAAACCAACCTGAACCCTTGGAGCTCTCAGAGACTGAATCACCAACCGTGGAGCATACCTAGTCTACACAGATCTACCTCCATGGGCTGGACCTAGGCCTCCCTGCACATATGTTGTAAATGTGCAGCTTGGTTTTCATGCAGGTCTCAAACATCTGGAGTGGGGCTATCCCAAAACATGCAGCCTGTATATGGAGTATGGTCTTCTAGCTGGGTGCCTCATCTGGCCTCAATGGGAGAGGAAGCACCTAGCCTCTCAGGGACTTAAAGTGGCAGGGTGGGGGATACAGGAGGAGGGGGTACTCAGAAAACAAGAGATGGGGAAGGATTGTGGGAGGGGGTGACTGGACGGGTTATAAAGTGAATAAGCAAAAAAATAAAATTAAAAAAGGAAAAAAAAAAGAAAGGAAAAATCAAAAAAAAAAAAAAACCAAAAACCAAAAAACAAAATGTATATTCTGAGAAGGACATGGTCATTTCTGGGGCATTTGGTACCTTTCAAAGCTTAAATGTTTCTGGATGACAGCTAAGGCTTAGAAAAAAAGCACAGGGTCATGCAGAAATTGTTCTGCTCTAGCCTGTCCTGAACTGTTTTAGTGACTCCAGTATGTTGGTATAGGTGACAGAGGGCTGCTAGAGATAGGGCTGCCCTATCTATTTCCTCTCTGCCTAGTGTGCACTGAAACTAATGGAGAGGAAAAGTGAAAATTGAAAGAGAGGAAGGAAGAAAGACCCAGAAGATACACTTTTTGTGCAAGAGGCCCATTTTCTTCTGGTTGATATCCTATGCTGGTTGCCATGTCTTCTAACATTAACACTTACTACCTTGCTCTGTCATTTGAATTCACAAGAAAAGGTTCCTATGATATCACAACGTAGGTCCTATTGTTCTCTATGGACGCTTCCAGACAGGAACTGGGAACTTTTTTTTCTCTCAACAGGGCAGCCATAGCTCTAGCAGCCCTCTATCACCTATACAAACACACTCGAGTCACCAAAACTGAATTGACAGTGAGTAAATGACAAGTGCAGAATTTCTGCCCTAAGTACAGACCTCAGAAGCCAATACTCTGCTGAAAAAGATTTCACAAGACAATTAAAGAGGGTTTTTGCAAGTATTTTAAATATGACTTTACATAAAACAGGCATCAGGGTTCTCTGTCTCCGGTGATTATTCTCTGAATCATGTGACAGATATACCTCTTTACTGCTTACACAACAACCTGAAAATTATGAGATTCTATTAACGCCAGTTTACTCTGGATTTTATACTGTTTGAAGGATGATATTATGATTCTGTACCATCAATTTGTTTTATTTATAAAATATGCTTCTTCTTTTTTTTTAGAAAATCAATGTTTGATAAATTTGCTTTCCTTCCTCCCTGTTACCAAACGTGATTAAATTGGTTGTCCATATAGCTTTTGGTCACCTAGTATTTTCTCCAATTGAATATTCTGAAATTAGAGTCTGTATTGTATAGTTTTTGTAAAGTTGACACAAACTCCAGTCACTTGGGAAGAGGGACTTTAACACGTTGACCTGTGAGCAAGTCTGTGGTGCATTTTCTAAATTAAGGTCTGCTGCAGACGGGCTCAATCCCTTGTGTGTGGGGCTGTGGGTTCTAGGGTATATAAGAATGCAAACTAAGGAAGCCACTAAGAGCCCCCCCCCCCACACACACACGATAAAAGCAATGAAGAAACTAGGACTGAAAGGGGGCATCTCATTACTGCAATGTTCTGTTACAACTACTTGATTTTTAAATGGATTTAAAAACATATTTTGGAGAAATAACACCTTCCTCATAAATGATGCTGAAAGTGCTACCCACTTCTAAATGGATAAATACTCTTAATATAAACTAAAGCCAAACTCTGAAACTGTTAGGGAAAAGGAAGCCTACAAGCCCACCCTAGTATTCTGAAGGGAAAGGAACTCAGAGCACACCCAGTGCATAGAAATAACAAGGACATCTGCTTCATCTCCCAATATTCAAAACAGCCCTGAAAGCTCAAAGCAATGAAGACAAAGAAATCAAAAGGATTTAAGTGGAAAAAACCATGTCAAACTATCCCTATCTGCATGTACTATGATTCTGTACGTAAGAAACTGTAAAACCTCTACTAGGAACTCTCTGAACTGATAAAGACTCTCTAATGAAAGAAATAAAATCATTCACAATAGTTTAAAAGTATCTAGGAACAGATTTAAGCTAGGATATGAAAGACTTGTATAATGAAACTTCCATCCAAATTACAATGACATTCTTTGCAAAAATAGAAGATTCAATCTAATCCTAAAATTCATAGGAAGCACAAAAGACCTAGGAGGCATATAAGCAATCGAGAGTAAAAAGAACAACAGTAGAGCTGTTATGATATCTTATTACAAGTTATACTACAGAGCCACGGTGACGAAAATAGAACAACCCTGGCACAACAGAGACTTGCTCATCAATGAACTACAATAAAGGATGCAGCAATAAGGCCACACAGTTACAACTACTTGATTTTTAAATGGATTTAAAAACATATTTTGGAGAAATAACACCTTCCTCATAAATGATGCTGAAAGTGCTACCCACTTCTAAATGGATAAATACTCTTAATATAAACTAAAGCCAAACTCTGAAACTGTTAGGGAAAAGGAAGGCAGAGGTATGAGCAAAGACTGTTTTTTGTTTTTGTTTTTTTAAAGACTCTAATGTCTTGGGAAATAACAGCAGGACTCGGAAAATAGGAATGTATGAAGCAAAACGGCTTCTGCACAATGGAAGAATATGAGTGAACAGAGTCTTCATAATGGAGAGAACATGTATAAGCTCTACACCTGGAATATACAGTGACCACCATGTTTTCATGTTAGGTGCTAGGGACAGAGAAACAGACATTCATGCCTGTGTGGAGTTCCACCCTAGGACTCTTATCCCAAATAGTTCATTTGTACTCACACGCACATAAGGATTATAAACATAGTAATAGAAAATAGTGAAGTATTACCCAATTCTCCAGTTTGCATGTTTTATCAGAGAACATCCTCACAATGTAACATTACTTTAGGTAAACCAAGTTATAAAAGGTGATTTTCATAAGAGCAAAGAAGGCTGTATGGGAAGGTATGGAGGGAGGAAAGGTAAAGGAGAAATTTAATTTTAAAAATAAAAAAATAATTTTCATTAGTACATCAGTGAAAAAGAATAGTAGGCTCCTCACAAATGTACTTGAGTAACACATATGCAACTGTGGTTTATTAATAAGGAACACAGAAACATAAATGACATACAGCTTATACAAAAGAGTCAGAGAGAGTATAGAAGATTGACATATATTTACCTAAGCCCTCATTTGAACCAGATAAGAAAATTTATTAAACTTGCTTCTATGCACTTGATGCAGACAAAAGAAAAGCCTTAAAATTCCTGAGTCAAATGGACTTAGCAGTCTAACAGTTTGCCTGTTCCCAAACACTAGGCAACCTTGACTGTAAGGATGTCAATGCAGTATTCATAAGTACCTACACTTTTTACGAGAGTGACAGAAACAACTTAGTATAAATAACATAGATAAAAGTCATGTAATGTGTTTCTGAAAAAATGATATACATAACATTTCCACTCACCCAAAAATAATTTCAGTAGATAAAATCAGTTATTATTTACATGTATTACATAGGTTTTCTATTGTGGAAAAAATATAAAATGAATTTGGCTTTTTAATGCTTGACTAAGTTTACAAAAAGAAAAATTTTTGTCAAGAGTATGTTGAATATGCCTAATAAAATAGTGTATGAAAGAGAGAGAGAGAGAGAGAGAGAGAGAGGAGAGAAGAGAACTGATTAATGTCTGACTTAAGAATGCCGATTTCAATTCTGTCAATAAAGCAATGGTTCCTCTTCAAACAGTATGTTAAAGATTGTCTCGAAATGAAATGAATAAAATGATAATATTCAAATTGTTAAATATGTGGCTCATATGTATATATAATTTAGAGTCAGAAGAGAAACCTGGGCTGTACAAAGAAATGGATTGCTGAAACACAGATGCAGGTACAAAATGCTAGTAAGATTTTCATAGTAAGAGTGAGAAGTATTTAAAATCTAAGTAGAAGGATTAAGTTCTGAGAAGCAGGGTAGGAATGCTGCTCCTGGGTATAATGGCTAAGGGATATGTAGTTTCTTTTGTGGGTATTGAACGCGTTACAGAACTCTATGAATATACTAATATCTGTCTGTCTGTCTCTAGAAAGTTGACTTTTCATTGCTCAAGTGATCTTCTCTGCCTGGCTAGATATGTAGATGTACATGACTGTATCTGGTGTACTGTACACTTTAGGTGAGTAAACAGGGGCTAGAGCTAGCTCAGTATAGACTTTTGGCCTAGTGTGCACAAGGCCCTGGGTTCGATCCTATGTATTAGAAAAGAAGAAAAATAAATAAAAATTTAAAAAAACCTTAATTGTACCTTAATGAGTGAATTGCACAATTTTGAAATTAGATCCAAATAAAGATGTTACAGGGTCAGTAGGATGACTCAGTAAGGATTCTTCCCAACAAGCCTGAGGACCTGGTTCCCATCCCTGGAAACAAGATGCTGTTAAGAAGAGCAAACTGATTCCTGAAGTTGTTCTCTGACTTCCACATACATAAAGCTGTGGTGTGTACCACCCATCTCCACAGAATAGACAAATGTAATAAGCGATTTTCAAAAGACACATCACAACAGTAACAAGAATGGTCTGACAAAAATAGAACTTACTAGGGGGGTGCAGTGGTACAAGCCTTTAATCCTAGCATCTGAGAGGCAGAGGCAGGCAAATTTCTGTGAGTTTGAGGCCAGCTATGGCTACATAGTTAAGACATACTTCAAAATATAACAACATATATATATATAAAACATAACTTTAATTTTTTTCAAATCTCTGTAATTTCAAAACGTATTAGCTTAACTCTCATGAAGCAGACATTTAAAATGAATGTAGCATATTATTACTACAATATACATACTAAACCCAATACACAGAACTCAAATTAGAAAAACAACTATTTTATAAAAAATAATTACTACTTTATAAAAGGATTCAGACCCACACAAACCTAATGGGAATCATATACTCCTGATTAACAGATTAGAAATGCATATTTATATAAAATGCGTGTGTGGCTGCAGGACTGTGAACTGACTGGCATGCTGTTCTTGATCAGAGCTGCAGTGAGCACATCTTCCATACCATGGGTCCAGAAGCACTAAGTTACCAGCTTTCAAGTCTATGGCTAATAATCCTTTATGGGAATCTGATAGGCTTAACCAGCAAACGAATTTTTAAAAGTTATGCATTTTCTGAAAATGTCATACTAGAACCAACCATGAGGACCAAATTTCAAAGGCAATGAAAACACACATGCACTAATTCAGTTCCACTTTTGAGCATGAACCTATGTCAGGCCCTGAGCTGGAATAGTATCAGGAAGGCAGTTGAACAAATGTCCTAATTTTATGAGTCTGAGACAGGAGTACAGTCAGAAGGCTCTAAGAGTTCAGGAGTCATTACTTCCAATTTCAAAAATGAAAGCACACACTTTCCTTATGAAAAATACTGCGGGATTTTTTCTTGTGTGCTGGAGGGGATAGCGTACCTCCACATCTGTGTTTTAGTTAAAAAAAAAACCTAAAAAGCACACATCAACCATCAAAACTCCTTTCTTTTGTTCATGTGACCTGTGGTTTACTCGAATACATAATAAATTATTAACCTTTAAAAGACTGCAGTGACTATTGCTACTAGACTATGACTCTTAAACTACGGTTTGAAATTCCTTCTGAACAGTAACAATCCATTTTACACAACTTTCCTTATCCCAGCACACCAACTATTTAACTACTGTACTTATCAACAAATTGATAAAATTTTAATAGTGTTTCAAGAGAAGATATAATAACACACTACAAAATGCTCTGTTGTTATATAAAAAGACTAAAATATCAGACACCATGCTCTGGGAGTTTGTAAAACTTGTGGGACTATGGCTTAACTCAACAGGAGGTCACTGGAGATGGGTCTTGAGAGTGTTTTGATTCCTTGACTGCCAAGCTGTAACTAGATGAAGGGCCAGCTCCTACCAATACAGGCAGAGCCACTGGATGGATAATTCCTGAAACAGTCATAATATATCACCTCACCAAGGACAGAGTAAAGAACTCAGCTAACTCCTTATTTTCCACTCTTGTCATAAAGGCTCATTTTCACTCCAAAAAACATACTATATATATTTTAGTGCAGATGGAATACATTTTCTTTCTTTTCTGTTATTTTACAAAGAAAAAGTAGTTTTAAAACAAAGTCAATAGATGATTAAATGCACATATAAGCTCATAATTTTTAAAATTACCATTTTTACATATCTATATATTCTTCTGAATTTTCTTTTTAGTGAGTGAATATGTTTGAAATGCTTTTTGTTTTTCAATGTCCAAAATTTATTTCTGCTTTCATTTAACATAAAACTTTAGATGATAGTTATGCATTTGGAACCTGGAGGAGGAGCTAAGGTGGGAGGAGTAAGGAGAGGAAAGATATTTCTACCTCCCAGAATTATATGGATTAGACATGGCAGACGCAGGCCACCAGAAGACTAGATTCCAGAATTCAAACAAAAAATTTTCTCCCCTCCCCCCCATGATTGACAAGCACAGGCTAGGATTCGAACTCAGGAGAGATGGTCACCTCGGACCCCAGAGCATGGTGACTGCTGCGGTGAGCCACCACTGGCTGGCTCAAAAAATTTTCTTAAAAGAGATCCTCCAATTGAAATTATTACTATACAACTGAAAACTTTGCTTGGTTCATCTCTAATCATGGCCTAAACAGCCAATTCCAAGTTATGTACAGCTGTCAACACTGGATATAAAAAGTTAGCAAAGTTAGATTTTATGCACCATTTTTATAATTAAGTGTTTCTATTTTTTTTCTGAAATCTTCTATCATGTGGATTTTCTTTATTCCCTCTGCTAGTTAAAAAGGTTCTATTTGAAGCCATTTAGGAGTTTATAAATTCTTTAAATTTGTTGAACATTTTACATTCATTCTTTGTATTCTTTGTCTGGGATTTCATCTACTTCACTCCCATTGCAATTAGTTATTAAGAAATTGCTATTCTTCAGAGGGATCACACTGGCATGATTTTACTTTGTTCTTGTATTTCTGCATTATAACTTACACATCTGAGTTAATTTTGTTAGCTGATTAAAAAAAAAAAAACCCAGCTGTGCTTCATTTCAAGTATTTCAATGTTTAAGTGGGGGACCAAGTTGTAGGAGGTAGAGGTGTTGTCTGTCTCTCCAGTGAACTTGTGGTGCGGTTCAGAACAAAATACATAGTCCATGTTCTTTCAGGGTATGGGTGTGTGGCACAGTCTCTTATAAGAATACAAGCCCACTTGGCAGATATCATAACAATTCACTTAAAACAGTTCTTTAACTTTGAAAAGTTGGGGGGAGGGTTAAAGGAACAAAGTATGGTGTATAGTAGGACACTGGTTACAAAAAGAAGAAATGTAAAGGCAAATTGGCAAAATAAGGATCAGTAATAGATAACAAAAATATCAAGGAGGAAAAAGTAGATGAAGGGGGAAGTTGTGGTATTGTTAGGAGTCACAGAGTTCAATGATCATCACAGCTATGGAAGTTACAGTTAAGAGATAAAAAGAGAAGTTGGATGGAGAAGAGAGGGAGTGAGACAGGGATGCCAGGGAAGGTATATGGACTCTACCACACAGGGATAGTAAGTACACAACTCAAAACAGAATGGATGTGCAAATAAGTACAATGATCCAAAACCCAAATTGATCAATCTAAGAACTAAAGCATGCCATGAGAAAGACTTTTTTCTGCTTAAAAGATAAAATTAAAGTGCAATAGATAAAAATATGCATCGCTCAGTCATTTGCCTTGCTGAGGTAGATTTTGAATGTCTTTGTTCTCTGTGATATTTCAGGTAGTAGACTGTGCTGATGGAGATGGTTTGCACTTCTGTTCAGTGGTGTAAAACCACACTGTAGTATGCAGTATCTCAGGAGAGTTCCAACAAGCTGCCTCTTAGATTGAGTTTCTGCTCTGTCTCCAGTAGGTGTCAGTCCTTCCTTGGCTTTTGCATGGCTTTTACCATAAAATGTTTGTTTTGGGAAATTCCAATCATATTTTTCCCCCATGTGTGCTGGATGGGAATCCTCCACTTGAGTTTCTAAGTCTGAGACTCTGAGATATCCATGGACATCCTACTGCCTCCTTCTCTGGCTGCTGTCTTGGTGTGCATTCCACTGTCCTGTGCAGTTTAACATCATGCACATCATGTGTTAAAAAGCATGGTTCTGGTACGACTGTGCTGGGAATTGCAGTTCCTGTACTGTCACCCAGGCAATAACTGGACCTCTCAGCCATCAATAGACTTGCCAATCATACCTCAGCATCCATCTCCATCCCCTGTGTTGGGTCACGTCTTCAGCCATTTTGTCTTTAGGCAATGGTCACCCTTCTTGTTTTTAACCACATGCTTTCATTAGCCTGAACATACTAAACATGCTTTTTTTTTTGTGTTACCTACAAACCAAACATTACCTGTAGTTGATTTGGGATTATTTTCTTGGGTCATTAGAAAGTTCTAAGTTGGCCTGGCGGTGGTGGCGCACACCTTTGATCCAGAGGCAGAGGCAGGTGGATTTCTGAGTTCGAGGCCAGCCTGGTCTACAGAGTGAGTTCCAGGACAGCCCGGGCTACACAGAGAAACCCTGTCTCGAAAAACTTAAAAAAAAAAAAAAAAAAAAAAAAGAAAAAGGTTCTAAGTTATTTGGGGTATATTTTTTCATGTCTTAAGGATACTGAACCCAAATCATTAGAACAAAAGAAATACTGACAGAGGTATGTGGTAGTTAGAGAACAATTTGTGTGAGTCAGTTCTTTCCTTCTATCATGTGGATCCTAGGAACTGAACTCAGGTTGTCAACTTTGATGGGAATCACCGTTAGCAACTAAGCCATCTTGCTAGCCTTTGTTTTTTCTTTAAAAAATTTTAATTAAAATATAATTACATCATTTCTGCTTCCTTCTTGGCCCTCCTTTGACAACCCCCAAATTAATGTTATCTTCTTCTTTAAAACTTGTTTCTACATAAACATATAAACAAACAAACAAACATGTAAACACAGCGTGCAGCGGTGTTCAGTGTTGCTGGTGTATCTATGTTTCTAGGACTGACCATTTGATACTGCATCATCTAATGAAAGGGCTAACGCCTGGGGCATCATCTAATGAAAGGGCTAACGCCTGGGGCAGACTAACTCTCCCCGTCTCAGGAGGCTTTACTTGTTTGCAGCTCATCTGGTGAGATTTCCTCCATCTACATTGAGTTGTCAACTGGTTTTCGGATTTTTCAAGTCTCACTAGAGACTGTGATCAGGAAGTGTAAGCCAAATAAACTCTTATACCCCCTGGTTGCTTTTTGGTTATGGTGTTTATCACAGAAACAGATTGGCTAACTGGAACAAACACTTACTGAAAAATGGGTAGTGAGCCCGATGTGCTGTAGTGTTTATAAACCCTGTCTTTGTCTGATTCCTCATTGTTAAGTCTCTGATGAGCTGTGTAGCATTATATTTCCCATGCCCCAGTGCCGTCCATGCTCCAGATATTATAAATCACTAAGGTACCCCTCAGTTTCTTGGCTTTTGTAAGCTGTTCTGAAACATTCTTTAAAATCTTTCTATTTGTACATCTGAGAAACCTCAGCCTTACTGTAAGTTATTTCTCTGATGTCAATGACTAGACAGTAACTCTCATAGAACCTTGCACTTAATTTTATTGACTCAAAAAGTATTTACTAGGCAGGAACAAAAATTTCTATTTTTTACAAGTTTTATTCTACTGCTGTAGAAGGTTGTTAAAAAAAGTTACTTTAAACAGAGTGAGAGAAACTCTCCTAAGATCATACTGGAGTCAAGACCTGCAGATCAAGAAAGAAGTCATGCAGCTACTGAGTGAAGAGCTGTCTAGTAGTTGGGAAGGGAATCTAATGGCAGAGTGCTAACATGCTAGAAGGGTACATATCCCGAAGGCTGCAGGGGAAAGGCTTATGTTGGATCACAGTTACAGTTGTCTGCTAGGTCACTTTGGGCCTGTGGACAGACAGACCGCCACGGTGGGAACACACAGCTGAGCAAGCTGCTCACCTAATGGCAGCCTGGAAGCAAAGACAGATAGAGAGAGGAAGAGGGAGAGTTTTGCTGTTCTCACCTATCTGTGAGAGTCCAAGATCAGTAAGCTGAAGAGCTCACAAAACGACTACTTCACAGAAACTGGCTGAAGGGGGTTCCGTATCAGCCAGGTCACATGCCTAGGTAAACGCTCAGACAAGCCGTGAAGGCTCGTCCACCAGCATTGCTCTCTCACCACACAGAAGGTTGTATCATCAGTAGGGGAGGCTGCTGATTAATCTGCTGATAACTTTTCCCATCACTCACTTCTGCTTTCCTCAGCATACGGTTTGTCCCTTCAGAGCCTGAGGTTCTTGATGACTTTTCATTTATCAATTTCTTCATCAGTCATTCATTTTTTTCCAGTAAGTACTCTAGGGCCCACAGTGCTCACTCCTCATCTCTATGACATTAAAGATGGAATCAATCACAAGCTTCCTGAAGGAAATGCATCTTGAACACAAAATTGAAAATAACAGGCAGAGGTAGACATAGGGAGAGGTGGGCCTATAAAAGAAACACCTCCACCAAGAAATGAAGAAGTGATGGAAGGTACAGGCATAGTATATGATGATGGCCTTAAGGAATAGAAAGGAAAGATCAAGAGAAGGCCTGTGAATGTGGCAGTATCTAACAGGAGAATAAAGTTAAAAATTAAGCAACTCAATATTTGACCCTATTATATGTAGAACACTGTTTTTTGTTTTTAACCAGTGATACAAGTTTAAATAAAGTAGTTTTACCGTTTAAGAACTCAAACTTTAATAAGTAAGACAAACATGATAGTCAGCAACTACTAATATGCAGTGAATGACTCCTAACACAGCTATGATAAAGCTGGGCAAGTTAAGTCAGACGGAGGAGCTGGAACAGCTGCCTTTTGGTAGAGATTATTGAGGTTATTTTGAAGGATAAGTAGGGGTTGGCTCAGAGGACTGGGTATTTTGGAAAAAAAAAAAAAGATGTAGATATTCAGGGAGTTAAAATACCAGTAAAATTGGCCTTTTTTTATACATGTACAATTTATAGATATATAAAAATATTAAATGTATTCACACATTTCCCTTATTCCTACTCAATAACTGATGGGGTTAACAACTGAAACCGACAAATAGCTTTTACTAAACTATAATACTCAACATGACTCCCGTGTTCATGCAATGAGAATTCTCCTTTCTCCAGTTCTTCTATCTACCTGCCAGCAGCTTGTTCTGATGAACTTGGAGATGATAGGAAAGTCGGTGAGCACAAAGGACTGTGCATGTGAACCCCACCCTGCACTCTGAAGACAGCAACACTACACTTCTGCTGCAGCAGTGTCTTCTTCCCATCTTTTAGGAGACACTACTATAAAATATGGTTCTGAAAGACTAATTCAGAGCAATCTATATAAAAACTGCATGCTATTCATCTTATCATGCTGTAATTGGTCACTGTAGTGAGCAGGCTTGACAGTTTGTAGATTAAAATGTAAACACTGGGTTTGACTCAGTTATGTTGAGGCCAACTGTTCCTGACAGTCTCTGCAACATGATAAACACCGTCTGTCTACAGTTCCCCAGTATTTGAAAGTTACGACAAACATTTTGCTGAAATGTAAACAGCCGACATCATGACGAGTGAAGCAGCACACTGCAAATTTATCTAAAATCAAGAAAGCAAAGATCTTGTTTGACACTAGATAAACCATTAGTGCTCACCAAGGGAGCAGCTCTGGGAGGTCATAAGTGTTGTCATTAGTCTTCAAAAATACGTACTAAAGACATCGCCTTAACTTGGTACAAGAGAGAATAAGCCAACTGAAAAATAAAAAGATTAGAAGCCAGTATAAAACAGAAAGTATTTCTTTAAATGACAATTTTAAACTGACGACTTTAAATTTCTGCATTTTTAATAATTTTTTAAGTCAAAGAGCATAGAGTAGAATTTGTGTCTTATTTTCCATAATATTTAATTATTCTTTCTTCTACTTCAGCTTTATGGAATATAATAGTTATTACTAATCCTTTCACAACACTCATGAAAAGTCATGTAATTCTAATGAAATGAACAATTGTTGAAGACCTTAAGTTATCTTAAAATTCTGATACTGTCCTACAATTCAAAGACCATTATTTTCTAAGTACTTATTATAAGGTTAAGGCAAATTATAAGTAATAGCATGGTAAAATTCTGAGCTTAAAATATTGCTGACCGCATTCTTCTATTATTCTAAAATGTTTATCACCTCTACATCTTTATATTTAGAGATTAATAAGATAAATATGTGAAAGATAAATATATTTATATTTTGATTTCTAAACATGTAAAATAAATGGTCAAAAGAGGAATGGATGTCACTTTACAACACAATAAAAATTTTATTTAAAGTTAGATGCTCATATCAAATATTTATCTTGAAACAGGACATTATAAAATCAAAGACAAAAGGATGAATTGTTTCTTAGTGAGTCCAAACTAGTTCAGACTGTTTCTTTTAGAGTATCAGTAACATATCAAATGTCCTAGTTTTCTTTATCTGCCCCAGATGGGGCAGAGGAAACAGTGCAGTCAGTGCACCCCTGAGGACCTGCCTGTGGCTCTTTAGCACAGGACCACATGTACGTGGAGTGGAGTGGAGTGGCCAGCATCTCTACTTTCAGTGCTGGGTTGGGGAGGGAGTTGGGTCCAGGAGCTACTGGCCCGCCAATCTAGCTGAATCAAAGAGCTCCAGGGTTAATGAGTGACAGTAACTGAGGAAGAGACCTAATATTAACTTCTGGTCTTCAGGTACACATGTACATATATATTCATGTACATACATGAACACACACACACATTAAACAAACAAACACAACTGCCAAAGATTCACGAACATGCCTGATGCTACAAAACAGGAATGTGATAGCACTCTCTGTCACTAATTCTAACGTTTTTGTTTAAGCTGGAGATCACTGTGCTGCCCAGGCTGTCACTGAGCTTTAAACAGCCAGGTGTCCAGTTACAGGTGTGTGGTTGTCATGGCTGACTGGGTCTGATGTCTTGCTCAAATCTACATGATGGTTTGTCATCTACATCTGTTATCAAATTTTCTTCTCTTTCTCCCATTCTTGCCCTTTGTACTCGTGAAGCTACCCAGGCTGACTGATTTTTGTACCTAAGGTCTTGATTATACCAGAATATTCTCAGATACGCAAAGTACTTTATTGTGCCCATTTATTCAATTGGACTATACTTTTCCACTTTCTCCCACATCAGTCCTGATGCTACCTGCAGAAATTGTACGTTAAATGGCTTTAGCTTAAATCTACAATGCACAGGACAAACAAACAAAGCATAGTAATACATACTATATGAAATTGTACATTTTGGTCTATTTCTCATTCTTGTCTCAAAGATATCTTTTTTAAAAAAAAAAAACTCCTGGAAATATAAAATCTATTATCTTGTTAACTAAATAATGTCACCCACCCATTCGCTCAATCTGCTACAAATTGTTTATAGAGCGTCTGTGACATGTCGTGTATCAGAATACCTTGCAATGACACAGAGACCAAAGGACTCTCAAAAATTCCAACAACTGTGGAGGAACACACACCTGTCAATGGGCTATATTTTATGTGGGGATGATTTTCCTAGTTACACATCAGCATTATCAGTGGAGACTTTTATTTATTTAGTCTGTGTGATCTAAAGCTTCTTTTTCAATTTTTAGTCTAATATTTTCAAACAGCCAGGCATAGTAGTCTATGACTGTAATTTCAGGCCTTAGAATGCTGAGAGAGGAGGGTTGCTATGGATTCAAGGCCAGCTTAGGATACATGGTGGAATCTCACAACCCAAAAAGTTTAAAACTTAACAATAAAAAGGATAAATTACCCCTCCCATATTTACCATTTGGAAGTCCCAAAGTCATTCTGAAGGACAAAGTACTGTTGTAATAAACTAGTAGTAAGCACTACGGTGAATAACACAGCTTTTTCTGTTTTTCTTTTTGTTGTTGTTACTTTCACTGACCCACAGAAATACATGATACACTGGGCTGAGACTCAGGTAGGCGATTTGCACTCTTCTTCCAGCCCTCCATGTTAGTGTTCCTTAGACTTATTCCTAGTTTTGTTGTAGACTGTCTGCAGGCACAGTTCCTCCAATCTCACCTCCATTCCCCGGAGTCTGCCTTTTGGTGCAAATTCAGGGTTGCCCTAACTTGCTCCCTCATCCTCTTATAGACTTTCCTTCTATCCTTCTCCATTTCTTTGTGACACACATGCTAAACTACTAGGGACCCCACAGCTACCATACTTGGGTAGATTCCAGAGGCAATAGTGACCAAAGTACATGACACCACCCAACCAACAAAGATGAGACTAGATATCTACACCAAGAAACACATCAAACACCATAAGTCCAGGTGCCTAGTTCCAGCACAAAACACAAACATGAATATCCAACACAATAGGCCCCCCCAAAAGCCAGCAACTTTACTGCAATAGGTCCTGAGAAAAGCACTTTAGCTGAAGTGAGTGACAAGGACTTGAAAATAGAAATTATGAACATGTTCAGGGACCTTAAAGAAGATGTAACTAAATTCCTTAATGAAGTCTCAAAAACACAGTTGAATGAAATAAAAAACAATTCATAGAAGTATGATTTGACAAAGAAACAGAATCATTAAAGAAAACCCAAACTAAGATAAAACTGGAAATAAAAATCTTGGGATATCAAAACACAGCTCAGAGGTAAGCCTCACAAACAGATTAGAAGACATGGAAGAGAGAATTTCAAGTCTTACAGACAAGTTAGAATGTTAATCTACAAAAATCCAGGTACAAAACACACAAAATCTGGTATACTAAAAAAAGATCAAACTTGTGAATAATAGGTATAGAAGAAGGAGAAAAACCCAGGTCAATGGCACAGAAAATATTTTCAACAACAAAAAACCCATACAAATAAATGTCCATAATCTAAAGAAAGAGATGCCTGTCAAGGTGTAAGAGGGTGTATACAGAATTCTAATTCTAAATAGACAAGACCAGAAATTTCCCACAACACATAATAACCAAAAAACTAAATGTACAGAACAAAGAAAGAATATTAAAATCTATAAAGGAAAAAAAATCAAGTCACATGTAAAGGCAGGGCCATTAGAATAATACCTGACTTTTCAATAGAGACACTAAAACACAGAAGGGTCTTCATGGATGTTCTGCAAGTTCTGTGAAACCACGGTGCTAGGCCATACTACTATAGAGAGCAAAACTATCAATTACAATTGATTGAATAAGAAAAAAATTCCATAAACAAACAAACATCAAATTTAAGCAATTTCTATCCAACTGTACAGCTTCAGTCTGAAGAGGCTAACTACACTACACATAACTATACCTAAGAGGACAAAAGAAAAAAAATCCAAAAAAAATAAAATAAAAGGAGGAGGGACTCTTATACCACCACAACAAATTATCAGTAATCAATAAAAATTGCTCAATAATAATTCACATTTAATAATATCTATTCTAAATAAAGAGACAGAGACTAACAGAATAAGTTAGAAAATATATTCACCTTTCTATGACATCCAAGAAACATGCTTCATCATAGATATCACCTCAGGGTAAAAAGATGTAAAAGATATTCCAAGAATGAACCCATGAATCAAGCAGGTGTACCTATTTTAATATCTGATAAAATAGACTTGAAACCAAAATTAATCAGAAGAGATAGAGGAGACTATACACACATTAAATTAAAATCTACCAAAAGAATATTGCAATTCTATATATTTATGCACCAAACACAAAGGCACCCAAGTTCATAAAAGAAATACTTATTATAGCTGAAATCATACAGTGATAATGGGTGACTTAAATATAATAATACTTTTATCCATAGATATAGGTCATCCAGACAAAAACTAAAGAGAGAAATTCTGGAGTTTACTAGTATCATAAATCAAACAGACATGGCAGAAGTCTATACAACATCCTACCCAAATATTAAAGAATATACTTTTCACAGCAAATCATAGAACTTTCTCCAAAATGGACCAGATATTAGGACACAAAGCAAGTCTCAACAGATACAAGAAAACTGAAGCAACACCTTCATATTATTTGACCACTATGGATTAATCCTGGATATCAACACCAACAGAAACAGCAGAAAGTATACAAAGTCATGGAAAGTGAAAATTGGATTAAGAGAGGAACCAAGAAGGAAGGCAAAACCTTTTAGAATCGGATGGAAATTAAAACACAACATATCCAAACCTATGAGAAACAAGGAAGGCAGTCCTAAGAGGGAAGTTCAGAGCACTGAGTGCCTATATAAAAAATATTGGAGAAATCTCATATTAATGATTTAATGATACAGCCTAAAGTTCTTAAAAAAAGCAAAAAGAAATAATACTCAAAAAGAGTAGATGGGAAGAAATAAAGGCAGGGATAAAATCAGTGAAATATAAAAACAAAACAAACCAACAAAAGAAAGATAAGGAATCCATGAAACAGAGTGATCCTTTAAGAAAACTCAGATTGACAAACCTTGGCCAAATTAACCAAAGAGATTGGGGTAGAAGATCCAAATTAATAAAATTAGAGATGAAAGAAGGGACATTACAACAGACATCAGGGGAATTTAGAGGAATCAAAAGGATGTATTTTAAAAATCTGTACTTCATGAAACTGGAAAAATCTAAAGAGCTGGGTCTAAAATAAGATGTATTATAGACGTACTCCACTCCTACAAATACTGCCTCTGGGGTACCACACCAGTACCCAACAAGAACTTTTTTTCTTTTAGAAAAAAGTTTAAGAGCATAAGGTAAAAAAATCAAGAACAAATTTTTCTTCTTTTGGGACTATAATGTGTAAAATATTACCTCAGGTGGAGTTTCATTGAGCCTATTTCTATATTTGACAATAATGTTTTAACTTCTTGAGAGAATAAATGACAGTAAAATATTAAACATTTCATTCATACTTACTTTGTCAAATAAAAATGTTTAAAATACTTTTGAATTTTAGCTCTGGCATTTACCATGTGACCTTGGTCAGGTTAATTTTTCTATTTAAATGTCAAAAGACAAAATCAGAAGGTACTGTAAGAGTAAACATGAATGTCTAGCTTAGACAAGGGCTTTAGACATAAAATTCTGGAAAATGGATAGGTGTATGAGTTGTACAGTAGGAGGCATAGATCTCGACTTATCTGAAACATTAGGACAGAGCAGTCCTTCTGTAAATGTGCAGGCTGATACCTATTTCTGGTGAGTGGTTTTGTCTCTTAGTCCTATGCCAATTATGAATATGTTATATTTGTTCTCAAACAAGTTAATAATATCAGTTTATTATAGACCGCTATTGTATAATTTCAATAAATAAAATAACCAAACTGAATGTTTTGGGAAGAATGTCATAAAGAACCACCAGGAAATCAGTCTTAGGTTAGTGACTAAACCCCCCACCAGTTACCCACCCCCATTTCTACACACCTCTGTTCATTTCCTGACCCTCTGTACTTCTCCCCTATCTCCTCCCATACCTGATGCTGCCTCCCTTTTCCTCCCCTCCTCTTTCCCTCCCAGACCCTTCCCTCCCTCTACCTCCTGTGATTATCTTCTTCCCCCTTCTGAGTAGGATTGAAGCATCCACACTTTGGTCTTCCTTCGTCTTGGGTTTCATATGGTCTGTGAGTTGTATGGTGGGTATTGCGAGCTCTTTTTTTTGGGGGGGGCTAATATCCACTTATCATTGAGTACATACCATGTGTGTTCTCTTGTGATTGGATTACCTCATTCAGGAGGTAATCTAGTTCCATCCATTTGCCTAAGAATTTCATGAAGTCATTGTTTTTAATAGCTGAGTGTACTCCACTGTGTAAATGTACCACATTTTCTGTATCCATTCCTCTGTTGAAGGACATCTGTGTTGTTTCCAGTTTCTGGCTATTATAAATAAGGCTGCTATGAACATAGTGGAGCATGTGTCCTTGTTATATGTTATAGCACCTTTTGGGTATATGCTCAGGAATGGTATACCTGGGTCCTCAGGTAGTACTATGTCCAATTTTCTGGGGATCCACCAGATTGATTTCCAGAGTGGTTGTACTAGCTTGCAGTTCCACCAGCAATGAAGGAGTGTTCCTCTTTCTCCATATCTTTGCCAGCATCTGCTGTCAACTGAGTTTTTGATCGTAGCCATTCTGACTGGTGTGACATGGAATCTCAGGGTCGTTTTGATTTGCATTTCCCTGATGACTCAGGATGTAGAACATTTCTTTAGGTGCTTCTCAGCCATTTAAGATTCCTCAGCTCAGAATTCTTTGTTTAGTTCTGTACTCCATTTTTAAATAGGGTTATTTGGTTCTCTGGAGTCTAACTTCTTGGATTCTTTGTATATTAGTCCTCTATTAGATGTAGGATTCGTAAAGATCTTTTCCCTGTCTGTTGGTTGCTGTTTTGTCCTACTGACAGTGTCCCTTGCCTTATAGAAGCTTTTCAATTTTATGAGGTCCTATTTGTCAATTCTTGATCTTTAGAGCATGAGCCATTGGTGTTCTGTTCAGGAAATTTCCCCCTGTGCCAATGTGTTTGACACAAAGAAATTTCTTCCTTTTCCATCAAAAGAAGGTGAATAAATATATACTCAAATGTTTTAAGTTAAATGAGGAATTTGGGTATCATTTATCATGACGTCCTTGTTTGGCTTTCAAACTCACCCAAGCAACTGCTGATAGTAATTACATTGCCTAAAAAGGTACTACTTACAAACATTCCTAAAGAATAATTTGGCATTTTGTACTTATTTCAAAATTTCATTATAATTTTTGATCTGAAATTATACTATTGAGTCAAAGCAGTAAGAAGTGCATTGTACTGGCATAAAAACAAACTTGAAAAACAGTGTAACAGAAAAGAAGTTGCAGAAAGAAACTCACACAACTAGAGATCTAATTTTTAACAGAGGAGTCAAAAGCACATAGTAAGGGAATGTCTCTTTAACATGTGGACAAGTGGGAAAACTGAATATCCATATACAGAAAAATGCAATGTGATCCACATCCCTCAAATTGTACAAAAATAGCTCAAAAGTCCGAAACCTGTGGATGAAACTTGGGTAACAATACTCTATCAAGCAGAGGCACGGCCTTCTGAAAAGGAATCTGTAATGCAGAACTGAAAAATGGGCTCATGATATTAAGAAGCTCCTACAAATCACAAGGAAACTAACAGACTGAAGTAACAGACTACAGAATGGGGCTCTTTCAAATCATACACTGACAGAACATTCCCATTTACAATATAAAGGATAATAAAACTTAAACACTAAAATTCCAATTAATAAAAGAATTTCCAATAGAAAAATACAGAAATTGCTAAAAAGTACTAGATAAGGGGCTCACCATCTTAGCCATCAGAGTAAATGCCAATTTAAACTGCTCTGAGATTCAATCTTACCCTGGTTAGCATAGTCTTCAAAAAACAAAGGATGGGGACTAGAGAAAAGAGTATATACCCTCTAGCAGTGAACCCAACAAACACACCAGGAGACTCACAACTGAAACTTTAACTTCAGAAATCTGCCAGGACCTGCACTCACATGCACATACTGGCACAGCACACAATTATAGTAATCAAATTAATATAAAAAATGATGACAAATGCTGGTGAGGATGAAGAAAAAGGGAATCCTCATACACGGGGTGAGGATGTCACCCTGTGAAGCTATGATAAGAGTCACTGTGGAGGCTCTTCATATAATTACAGATAGAACTAGTACATGACGTAGTAATATCATTCCTGATTATATACCTGAAGGGTTCTATATCAATACACCACAGAGATACTTACACCCCCACAGTTATTACTACAGTATTTCCAACAGCTAGAAACTGAACCAGCTTAGACAGCCACAAATAAATACATGGATAAAAAATGTGATAATAAACAACTGAATTTAATTCAGCAATAAGGAAAAGTTTAATCATAAATATTCTAGGAAAATGAACTTAATTGGAGAATATTTGTTAGACTCAATAATACAAACAATGTATATTTTCTCATATTCAGATAGTGGATTTAAATTCATATAGGTATGTACATACAACAATATCTATGTATTTGTGTATATGTATGCACGTGTGTTTGTGTGTTTGTGTGTGTGTGTGTGTGTGGTGGGAGTTAGGCTCTGAAAACAGAAAGGGGACCATGAAAATAAAGGACAAGATCTTAAGGGAAAGAAAGGGGAGGGAAGAAAAAAAGAAGAATGGAGTATCTACAGCAAGGCAAAGGGGAAAATGGAGACCAGAGACCATGGAGAAAGAAAATACAACAGCAAATATGTACAGAAATGTCATGATGATATCTATTAGGTGCTATGTTAAAGAAACAAATTAAACAACTCAGACTTTCAATTTTGCATCCACCTCTGTATCCTGGGAAATAAGTTCCAGTGTATGGTGGGTGTTTACAGAGAAAGAAAAAAAAACAAAGCAAAACAAAAACTCCAACCAATTGAATAAAAGTTTAAAATAAAAAGGAAAAAAAACGTAAAGACTCGAGAGAAACTTAACTGTAAGTTAATGATAGAAAACAAAATCAGTGGAATACTATGCAGACTTTAAAAACATTTCAATGATAAGGCTTCTCTTTTGAATGGTTTATTGAAGTTATGTGCTGCATCCTTTTGAAATTAAAAAAATCTAGCAAATTAAAAATTAATTAAATAGATCTTCACCAATTGATATAGAATAACAATTCTGTATACTAATTTGTAAAAAGTACTATATTATAATGAATAAAATGTGCATATATATATTTATTATTGTAATGCATATAAAAAAACATATGTAGAAGAATACATTCCAAAGAGCTAACATTTCTGATACAGGAAGAGGAGGCTAGGAGACAAAAGTGAGAAGAATTTTATTCATTTCATTTATATACTTCTCCATCGTATATATTTAATATAATGAATATATTAAATGTATTATAAGAGTACAGATGATTCTTCACTAAGGTCTTGTGAACCTAAATATCCTCAAGGCAGAGACTAGCCAAATCCTGACAGTCTCCTCACATGACTGAATATCATGTGTTTCTTTCACTCACATTTAGAAGGAAGAAAATTTTGCATGTTACCTATTTTCTATAACATATTATTTTAATAGACAGAAACTATCATGTTCAATTTTTAATTTAGTTATTTAGAGTCATTTAGTATTTGAAATAATTTATATTCAGAATATTCTAAGTCTTGAGTATAAAGGAGGTGTTGTAATTCTTAAAGACAATTCATTTTCAATCCTAGTCCATTAGTAGAGGGAAATCAATGCAGCCAACTTAAACATATTAGACTTGTATGGAGTTGCTCCTCTGTCCTCTTTCCACGTCATGGTATGTCTTTGTTCTCTTTAGGAAAATTCAGTTAGCGGCTTAGTCGCCTCCTCTGTCAGTGGAAGGCAACATGGAGATTCTCCTCACCACTCGAAGACATGTAAGCAGGGTGTGCTGATTTTCTGACTTGCTAGTTAACAGAATTACAGCTCCTTCTATAAATGACTCTATGTGTCTTCTCATAAACACAGTGACAGTTCTTGAAATCAATCTTTCATGACCTTATTGATTAGGACACTTAGAAATAATGAGACTTCACTGGTAGCAGAATAATGCTTAGAAAAATGAAAAAAAAAATACTCCGATGGGGGCTTGCCTATTAACATCTCCAAATTTATCTTTCTACCACCCCTTCCTGTTACACTCACCTAGATCCAAGTATGATATAAAGTTAATCTCCATTTTCCTGTGCATGTGCACTTTTAATACTTGATGGTAACACTCAAAAACTAAAATAAATAGGTTTGAGATATTTTTGATCACTGTTTTCTAAGCTATAAAATCAAGGTATCATTCCTAAATGAAGTGAACACTAGGATTTGTTTCAAGACTGAATCAGGAGAAAAGCCATGTAAAGAAAAATCTGAATATCAAAAAAAGCTTTAAAACTGTTTTAGTCATCTAGTTATTCTTTTGCTAAGATAATAATAATTTAAAACACAACATCAAATACTTTTAGTATTTAATCTTCTAATTCAACTTAACTTCTCATAGTATATGTATTAAAACAAAGCAAATTGCAGCCCACAGAGGACTGCCTGGGAGTCTATCTGACTTTCCATGAATTCTGAATGAAATGCCTCTAACCTCTTCCTTCAAGTGAAGAGCTTAGTTGAGTAAGGACGAAGGGAGGATCCTACTTTCATTTTCAAGTGACTTAGGTTATCTTGGACATAGTAAGGAAATAATCGTATTTCACTAAAATATGAGCCTGTAGAGATTGTACCTTCACAGGGAAACCTGCATGCTACAGGTTTCCAGTCAGCACACTAGCTTCTGCAGGATTTCTAAGCTTTACATTGAGACAGAAGGATCATTTGAGCGCAGGAGGTCAGTATCAGTTGTCTACTAGTTTACACAGTAAGAGCATATGAGAGTTCCTTTCCTAAGTCTTTCCAACATTTAGTGCCTCATGTTTTCTTCTTTTTTTGTTTTTATTTATTTAGTTATTTAAATCACATCATAATTTACTTATTTACACAGGGGTTATAAACACAAAAAGGCAGGATGTGGGGAAGGGAATGGCACCGGAGCATAGGTGTTCAGGGGGAGTACAGATACCTTTCAGAACAGGGTCTCAGCTGGGTGTAGGTTCAGGGGACAGGTCACTATGACTCTGCTATGATTCACTTGTCCTTATCTAAGTTGGTACTGTCCACTGAGGCTACCTATTTATAAGACCTATGACTACTTGGGCTGGTAAATTTCCACAGAAGCCGCCTGTTTACAATAGCTTATAGCCTGTTGTTTCAGTGTTTTTCCACAGAGACCCAAGACTTGGTGTTAGCATGCATTTATGTGAGGACTATTGCTGACTTTAGGCCTATGGCTGATTTTAGGCTTTTAGTGTATATGTAGGGCTGCTCCTGACATCTCCTCCCTTCTCTAAGTATAGAAGGGCCTTGGCGATTCTATTCTTGCAAAGGCAGGGATAGAGGCCTGACCTCATGTTTTCAAATCCTTTGCTGCTGCAACAGCAGCGATATGGTTACCACGTTACATGTATGGACTCAGCTGTTAATGATGCCGAGCATCTGAATGTCTTGTTTGTAGCTTTGCTCATTTCCTAATGGATTTTCTTTCTTTTCTTTTTCTTTTTTTTTTTTTTTTGTTACCAATGTGTACTTTATTAGTTTAAAATTTACATTATCTTATTTAAATTTTCACCCAAGTCTTTTTTTTTTTTATTGGAAATTTTATTTACATTTCAGATGTTCTCTCCTTACCCCATTTCCCCCTCCCGCCCAGGAACTCACTATCCCTTCCCCCCTCTTCTGCCTCCACGTTGGTGTACCCCCACCCACCCTCCCCCGTATCTCATCTCCCCACCCTTGAATATCCCCCCCCCCACGACGTCCAGCCTTCATGGGACCAAGGATCTCTTCTCCCACTTATATATAGCTCCCTTGCATATATAGCTGGAGCCATGGGTCCCTCCCTAAGTGCTCCCAGGCTGGTGGTTTAGACCCTGGGGGCTCTGGTTGGTTGGTATTGTTGCAAATTTTCTTTCTTAATTCTTATATATTTTCACTAGTCCATTTGCCAGTTAAGTATGGGAAAATGTCTTTGCATTGTTTATATTTTATCACCTTTTCTCTAAAAAATTATATTTATTATTCTTGAAAAGAAATGTTCATCAATATTGTTACAAAATAGGAATGTTTTAAATTTTAATTTGTGCTTTATTTCTACAATAACATACTTTGCCTCCAATCTATAAAGATAAGAGATCATATTTTAAAATGTTTTATGATCCTTTAATTCATATGACTATTACTTGACTATAGTAGTAAACTGTCACAACTCCATGAGATTGATATGTAATTCTATGATCACTTTTTAGAGAAGGAAACTAAAGCCTACCAAGCTTTATTTTAACCAGAAAATTCTTTATGATTAAGAAAGAAAGTGATTTCTACTTGCTTTAGTTAGTATTAGTTAGTATCTGCCAAAAAGTCTGCTAATTTAAAAGAAGTCAGTTGAATTGAAGAAAGCTGGCATCAAGTTCCACACACAGGTACTGGCATTTTTTGTTCTTACTGTCACTATTTCCGAGAACCCGGACTTAGATAAATTTGGTTAAAAACAGTAAGTGTATATTTACTGCATGAAGCAATTACTCACTAAGGTAAGCCACAAACAGAATAATGTAGGAGAGGTAGCATGATGGAGTACTGTAAAGCTGCAATGGGAAAACACATCAACAAGCACGTTACTAGAGGCTGACATCACTCAACATCACATCTGTTACGGTCAAAGGGTCCCATGTGCTAATATTTATTTGTTTGTTCTTAATTATAATTAGTAAGAAAACAAGGTCTTTAATTTGTTCTTCTCAATAGCAATACCATTTCCAGAAGTATAAAGATTAAATAATTCATGGTCTCACTTCCCAAAGATTATTTTCACGATAGTTCTCCCATTAATGTTACAATAACATGGTCTTACTGAAAATTTTCTACAAATTATTTTACAAAAGTATTTCATAAATTAACTTTTTTTCAAGATAAATGTTTAAATTGGTCTTCTGCCCAGATATGTACAAAATTTTCTAAAGAATATAAAGGTTAAGTTCTTCCCTTGAGATATTTGACTAAAAAGTAGCACTTCAGGGCTAGTAAGTAAGGCAGCTTGGTGGGTAACAGTACCTGCTGCCAAGCCTGTCAGCCTGTTTCATCCTGAACACACACACACACACACACACACACACACACACACACACACACACATTGTGGGAGACGATTGAGTCCTTCAAGTTGACTTCTGGCCTCCAGGTGTGAGTCATAGTATGTGTGTCCTCCCAACAAATAAATATAGAATAAAATTCAAAACTAGAACTTTAGGAAAGTGCTCGATTTTCTTTCTCTTCTCTTTCCTCTTCTCTCCCCGCCTCTCTCTTTTCTTTTCCTTTCATTTCTTTTAAAGATGGGATCTCTCCACAGCAAGCAGCCCTTGCTGTGCCAAAACCAGGGGGGCTTCAAACTTAGAGATCTGCCTGCTCCTGCCTCCTCAACTGCTGGTATTAAAGCCATGTGTCACTATCATTAGCTAAAGAGTTCATTTTATTCACAATACAGTTGCGTACTTCCCTTAGCACTGTTTTTGGGAAAGTTTATCACACTGTTTAGGTGTGGCAAACACTACCTATGAGTGGCAAATATGGTTTTGAGTTGTTATGTCTACATTTCGTAGACAAGCAATATTCTGCTCCTAGGAAGAAATAAAGTCACCCCAATAAGGTGTAAGGCTTACTTAGTTTAAAAGGCAACTCTAGGGCTGGGAATATGCTCAGTGCATAGCACTTGCAGTGCAAGGATAAGGACCTGAGTTCAAATCTTCAGAAGTCTCACAAAAACCTGGACACTATCCTATGTGCCTGTAGCTCCAGTGTTGCAGGAATCAGAGAAAAGATAGAGACAGGAGGACCTCTAGCTGTTTGCTGGCCTCTAGGTTAGCTTCAGGTTGAGTGACACACTCTGTTTCAAGGGGACACAGTGGAGAATGATAGAATAGAACATTTGACATACTCCTGGGGTCTCTGGAAGTGCCTCCCCCACCCTGCTGTCACCATGTGTATATACTTCACATATAAACCACATACATATTCACACACATTTTTAAAAACATGAACTCTATACCTACAGTTTTAATTTCAATACAGATTTTCTAAATGAGGCTATACACTGGGTTCAGTCAGTTAAGGCAGGCCTCCTTTTCCATTAAACCAAATCCTCAGCTTATATTTGTTAAGTATAAAAAGGTTACACTGCTTTCCAACATGTAAAACATGGCTCAACATCAAACATAAAATAGTTATACAAATTACCAATTTAATTTGAATAGCCAAGTCATAAAATTCTGGATTTATATATTGTTTTTCAACTCCAATAAATGTTTTATTTTTAAAATGTAGTTTTAAAATGCCTCCAGAACTTCACTATTCAAAAAAGGTCAACTGGTTAAGTAAGGCAAGACTTCTGGTGAAAACACTGACCAGAAAAAAAAAATTGAATAAAAGATCTTTGTGCTCCCCTTGCAAAAACTAAAGCTACCAGACAGAGAATACCAGTCAAAACTCCAGGAGCAGGTGAAAAGCTGGAGCATGGTGCACAGAGCCCTTAGAATACATCTGCTTATTCATGAGAAACAGTTAGGCTTTGAACTTGGAGTGAATGGCTCTAGAAATAGTAGCAGTCTTACTGCCTACTCAAAGTAAGTGAAGCATTTCCAAAATCAAGCAACATCACATACCAAAACAGACCTAAACACTGTTCAAATCTAGTGAGGTCCTCCAAAAGAATGTGATCTCCCTAGAAGAACACTCATCAGGCCAGCTTAAAAGTACCAGACATTTATTTCCTTCTGGCTTCACATCCAATCTGAGAGCCATTAGTTACTCCTACCAAACTATTCCACCAGTGGGTACAACTTACCTATGGCATTGTATTTCATAGGGTTCACAGCTGGGTAAGAGAACACCGATGTCTCATTTTCCCAGCAGCCTGTATAGTGTCTTCTAGTACCGTGACAGCTAGCCAGTAGGGAGGAAATGTCTATCTCAGTTCCAGCTTGCTTCCTCTCTATCTTATTATGTAGTTTTGGTGGGTACCCAAGAAGAATGACAATAGCTTATGCTGTCTGGGGTGCCCCTGTAACCTCCTTGACCAACATCTCAACATCTAATGTATTAAATTATCAAAAAACAAATCTAATTAGCAAAAATTTATATAAATACAGGGAGAAATAAAACCACAGATGCAAATTGCACATGGTGACTCACAATTTATGTTACTATAAATCATTTCAGTAATTACTAAACAATGCACATATTTATTCATTTTTAATTTGAGGTAATCAGATAATGAATCAATACCTTATTTTTGAATTGTAAAAATTCACAACAATAACTACAAAACAGTAAAACAAAATACTGAAATTATACAAAGTCTTTTCTGAACACAGTAGAATGAAACTGAAAATCAAAGGCAGACAAATACAGAAAAGTTGGTAATAACTGGATTTTAAATTATATACTCTTAAATAATGGGTAAAAGAAATTACAACTCAAATTAGAAAATACTTTGAAATAAATATGAAAATACAATGTAACAAGACTTATGGAGCACAATAAAAACTGTTTTCACAGGATAACTTATTGTTATATTAAAAATTATGAAATCACAGCTTAATTTTGTGCCATAAAAGAAATGTAAACAATCCCTAGGCCAATGAACTTAAGGGAACACTATCAGAGTGGAGATGAAAAAAAGTGAAGGACAGAAAAATAGCAGAGAAAAATCAATGATATCAAAAGTTAGTTTTCAGAAAAGAAAAAGACAAAAAAACTCTAACAAACCTTTAGGTCATGTTGGGTTGGAGAAATGACTCAAGTCTGTCTCTCTCCCTCCCTCCCTCTCTCTCTTTCTCTGCCCCTCTCCCCACGCGCCTGCGTGCATGCGCACGTGCACACACACACACAGACACATACAATCAGAAGTTAATGTGGGACTTTTGACACTGTGGCTTTATGAAACAGTAAGGATTATTAGGCAATATTAGCATCAACCATGTTAATGAATGAAATAACACTGATAAGGAGACCCAATTCACAGCAACACGTAAACTACTAAAACTAATTAAACAGAAAACCTAAATAAATGTCAAGTACTGATGAAATAACTGACAACTTCTCAACAAATAAAATTTAATACCAGATGGCTTCACTATCAAAATATATCCAACATCCAAAGAATTAACATCAACCTTTCACAAATCTTTCCAAAGAGTAAAAGAGGAGATATTTCCTAATTTATTCTATAAGATCATTATTACCCTGATATTAAAGAGAGATGAGCAAACTGTAAACCAATGTCTGTTATATAGAGGCCAAAATAATAAACACAGTACATATTATGAAACAAACAAACAAAACAAAAAATAGAAACATAAAACAAAAACAAACAGGTCAAGAAGGAAATACACAAGAACTTGTAAAAACAGTAGACAATACAGATATACTCATATGCAGTATTGGACTTAAAATGCAAAATAAAAATAATTATATAATCTATGTATAAATATAATTTGTCTTTGAGAAAAATAAGAAATTGGGGCTGGAGAGATGGATCAGCAGTTAAAAGCACTGGCTGCTCTTCCAGAGGACCCATGTTCGATTCCAGCATCTACATGGCAGTTCACAACCATCTGTAACTCGAGTTCCTGGGGCTTTGACTCCCTCTTTTGGAATCTGGAGGTATCAGATATGCAAATGATACATAGACTATATGCAGGTACTCATACAAATAAGTACATTTAAGAAGAGTAAGAAATCATTTTTGGTGGCTCGGGAGATGGTTCAGAGAGAAAAATTACTGACATAGAAGCATATGGTTCTGAGTTTGGATCTCCCAGAACTGGCATATAAAGGCAGGCTTGGTGGTGTGTGATTATCCTCTGAGAACTAGGGAAGTAGAGGTAGGAAGATAACTAAAGCTCACTCACTGGTCAGCCACTCTTGCCAAATCACTGAGCTCCAGTTTCATTGAGATCTTGTCTCAAAAAATAAGGTGGAGTGAGACAGAGGAAAGCATGTGATGTTTTCCTCTGCCCCCAACATAGATGTACATATATGTGTAAGTGCAACCACCCCACATCCCCCCTGAACACATGCACATGCACTTATCACACAAACACAGAAAAGGGAAAACTTAATTATTTTTTTAAAGATCACAGCAGGCTGGGGAGACGGCTCCTCAGATAAAGGTCTTTCTGTACAAACATGAGGAACTGATTCAGATCCCAGCACCCGCTTAAAAAGCTAGGCATGGTGGCACAGATTTGTCTCTCTGGTCAGAGAGCCTACCAGAATTACTGAACTTCAGGTTGAGGCAAAGATGCTATTTCCCAAAATAAGGTTGAGAAGCAAAGAAAGGAGAGACCTGACTTCTATCTCTGGCTTCTACACCCACACTCACACCCATGGAAGGATCACAGCAGATCAAACAAACAAACAAAAGCAAACAGGCTTTCTGGACATGAAGAATAAAATATGATGATTATAACTAACTATATATTGGACAGAATAAACTGGGCAATTAGATAGGAAATTAATAAATTAGAAATGATTAAGATTTCTAAAGTTATAACAGCTATAAAACAAAGAAAAAGGAACAGTACTAAGTTAAAAGAGAGTGCAACACATGTTTATAAACTTTTGTTTTATAAGAGAGTAAGCAATGAAAATCATTCATCAGTAATCATTTGGATGGAGAAAAAAAACTAAACTAACTGTCTCTCTCATGTTATGAAAAGAAATTAATTCCAGACAGATACTAAACTAAAAGTAAAGGTAAAACTACAGTCTCAAAAATATAGGAGGTGGGAGAATATCTTATAAGAAGGGGGAAAACTATTAATATAAAAAATGAGATCAATATATTTGACATACTTAAAGTAGATACTTTGAGGTCACTTAAAAGAGCTAAGAATGGTGTCTAAACTTAAGAGAAAATTCTTATAAAATGGTGGAAAAAAACCAAAAAATTTAAACAGGTATCCCATAAAAAGAAAAACCCAAATGGCCAAAAAATATGTAAACGTGCTTGAACCTTCCAATAGAGAATTCCACCTGAAAACTATACAAGGTATTATAGTAGCCACAAAACTGACAGAAATTTAAATCTTATACTCATATTTTAAAGGGAGGGGGAAGAACCAGGGCCCTCACAAGACAAATTGGTGAAACTGCTTTGGAAAACTGCTTAACATAGTATAAAGGTAGATTAAGGGTATGTATACATGACCTAAGAATTTCTCGGGAGAGTTTTTATCATGGAGTACCAGAATACATGCTTAAAAGTACACTTTTAATAATTCAACCAGGGACTTCTGACTACGATGGTGGGTGAGAAGCTCTGTCTGGATGAGGGTTAGGAATGCTGTGCCACTATACTAAACTTCTTTCCCTAAACTACCAACCATCAAGAGCTATGTATGCTGCATATGTCTCAAAGGAGGACCTTGGCTTCTAACAGGCACTACTGCTAACTATGCTGCTGTAGCAGCCACAGGCATCCCACTGACCAGCATGAAGTATCCTCATCAGAAATGCTCATAAGAGGGACAATGGGAGCTTTAGAAACAGAAGTTCAAGCTGTTGAAAACCAAGCATGAGAATGGGTAGTGGGGAGAATGTGTAGGGAGTGGCCTTGGAACCTGAACCAGACACAGATAGACAGACACACACACAGAGAAAAACTACTCTTTGTCCCACCATTGATGGGTGGCAGAAGTGTGGAGTGAAACCCAACACAATATCCTAGTTCCACACACAGGTATCTAGGTGTGCAGTCCCATAATTTCCCTTCAGATTCTGAATCACAGAAAGCCCTGCTTATGGGAAAGCTCTATCTCCAATTCCCTATGAGAAGACTGAAATGTGCTAGGCTATGGGGAACTCTTACCAGTGAATCCTAACACAAGTCCATGCTCACATAAATCTGGGGTTCAGTGAAATAACTTGTCTGAATTAATAAGACAGCATTCTACCCCCACATCTGCAGGGACTATCAAATGACAACCCAGAAGTAAGAATCACAACAGCATCCCAATGAGGGAAAGTATTTACATAGGGTTTACTACCCTCTATTTCATGTTATTGCCAATTTAAACTAAAACAAAACAAAATAAAACAAAACAAAACAAAAAACAAACCCTTTTTAGTTTTTTTTAAATGGTTTTGCTATCATTTCCAAGTGTGTTACTTTCATTGTTACACTATTGTGTTTTAACTTACATCTAGCCAGAAATGATATTTCTGACTGTCCCTTCTTTGTCTACACTGACAAAAATCTTGATGTTGCCACATCAATGACAGCTCGTCTGCTACCTCTTACAATGCCAACTTACTCATTACCTCCTTCTTCCTCTATTCCTTTACTTCAAAACTTAAAAGTACCTTTAGCCCTCAGAAAGTAAGAGTCTCCATTTCCCCCACCCAATAGCCCAAATGAAGCTTGGTGAACCAATGGTTTGGACTTAGGTACGGGTGAGTGCTAACTTATTAGGGACAGAAATGACTCACAGATAGCTGCACCAGTAAGCCCACTTGGGCATGAGTGACAGACAGCTCACAAAGCTGCGAACCTGGAGCACAGGTCACAGCCTGCAGGCAGCTCAGCGGGTTTGGAGGGTATCCTTTCCAGGAGCTTCAGCTGGTCTCTGCTTCTTCCTGGCTTCTGGGCTTGTCTGAGAGGGATTCTTTACAGTCTTGGGGAGTGAGGGGCCTAGTGAATCTGACCAGTTGTAGAGACTTTCTGAAGCTATTGTGTATTTAACTCCCTATGTTAAAAGTTTCCCTGCGGGATGGAGTTTCCATCTCCCCATATAACATCCTGTCCTAAAATATACTGGTGTTTCATCCCCTATCCGTACCTCCATGTCTTATTTTCCATCCAAGATCCAGGGTTTTAATTTCAGGAGAGACTGCTACACAACTGGCATATAGTTCAGAAATCACATTTTCATGATAAAACTAGAAAGGCAAAAGTGACTCTGAAAATCCAACCTACTAGTTTATCTTAAAATAAGGAGAATGGATTATGGTCAGGAAAAAAAAAATGGAGGGAAGACAAAAGGTTCCAGGATATTGGCAAGATTATATTTCTCAAATGGACACTGGTAAGATTATTTTAATCATTATATACGAGTGTCTTCTATTAAAAATGCATATTTTGTTACAAAAGGCAAGAGGTTCAAAATATAATGGAAAAATAGTCCACAAAGACTTAACTTGAATAGTTACAGTAAAACTACCAAAACTGTGTGAAAAATGTTTCTATAAATCAGTACTACCAATAATCATCTGTGACTTTTAATTATAAATGCACTTGACTTTTAAAAAACTGTTTTCATAAAAGTCACACCAAGTAATTCCAGATAAAATGACAAAGGCCATTATGTTTGTATCAAGAAAGGTTTACCTTAGGAAGGTCTATTTTAGAAGTAATATTCACACAATGTATTTCATGAAATATCTTACTATTGACATATGACACAATATACAAATTATTTATTCAACTGAATGAACTTTGCTGATTCATGTATTTGTTTAATTAGCACATAAAACATCCTTTCCAGAAAGTTCTTGCTGCCTCTTTAAGAGTCAATTTTCTCTACCTCAAAAATGTACTTTCTTAGCTGGGTGGTGGTGCACACCTTTAATCCTAGCACTTGGGAGGCAGAAGCAGGTGGATCTCTGTGAGTTCAAAGACAGTCTGGTCTACACAGTGAGTTCCAAGACAGCCAAGGTTACACAGAGAAACTCTGTCTCAAAACAGCAAACAACAACAATGATAGCAACAAACAAACAAAAAAATCCTTTTAAAAAATATAATTCATATAAACCTTTGAACCCCACTTGTAAGTATGTCTTGAGTCTTCTAACTCAAGGTAGCTGAGTAACATCTAACATTTCTTTTTATTTAGGCTATAAATATATCAATTTTTGACAAAATATGGAACCACAGAAGCTATTTTAGTTAATTATCTGATATTCTGAGGAAGCAGCTGTGTAAGCTGAGAACAGCAAGAACATAAAATGAATTTCTGGTATTGAATATTTCCAGACTTTCCAGTTCTACACTGAGAAGTTCCAGCTGAAAATAAGAGACACAAAGCCAAACAACACCATGGGCTGTGGCAGACTAGCAGTGCCCAAAAGCCTGGACATAGTGTTCTGAATTCAATTAGTGGTGAAAATTCTCAAGGCTGAGTGATTTCCCCTCTCAGTCTAGGTGTGTGCTAAGGACCTGCAAATAGTTGGAAAAAAGATAGAGAGGAGTGTTGATGTTTGCTCTTTCTATGTTAATATGAATTTCCATAATAAAACTTGAAAAGCCCATATATGACAGTGTTGGCTAAAGACATTACAAAGTACACTGTGATTTGTCTTTCTTCATCCTAGTTCAAACTGTGACTCCTGCTAGCTATGTCTCTTGCTTATTCAGGTTTAAGAGATTAACAGCTGAATCTCGATTTAAATTTGGCAGAATCTAAAAACTTAGTAAGGGCAACTGGAGAAACTCCACCTCCAGTCTGTCTGCTTAAACTGCTTACGTACAGTAACAGCATACAACTGCCTCATGTTACTGATAAGCCACAGAAGGTCCCTGGGATGCTATTACTATCCAATAATAAAAGCAATGTTCGTCATCACAGAGTAATGAGAGAAGTCAAAGCAAATACAAATCATGCTCACTTGTACCAAATTCAACAAAATAGTAAAAATAAGGGAAATCTCTTTCTGGGTAAAAAAAGATTCAGAAATACATATGAAATAATTGAGCATTTCTGTAACAGGATTCTATTGCTTAGAACAATTTATTTTATCTGAATTTATAATGATAACTTTAGGCTGACAAATAGAAAAGATTTAAGAATGTAAAGAATAGCTGTAATATGAACATAACATTGTCTGTGAAAAAAACAGAAGCAGTCAAGAGTGGAAACTCCACATGGTATCAGGATGTGTACAGTTGTAGCACTTTGGAGACAGAGTCAAGAGGATCACTTGAGTTTTGGAGTTTACTGCCCACAGTAATAATCTAGCTCAAAAATAAACAACAACAGAAAAGCAAAGCCACCCAAGTGATGGGTCCTCTATACACTTGCTTCTCTGAATAATCACTCTTTTGAGAAAACATCAAAAAATTTCTATGATTACTACCTATGTATAAACTGTAATACGTGTGTGTGTGTGTGTGTGTGTGTGTGTGTGTGTGTGTGTGGAGAGAGAGAGAGAGAGAGAGGGGGGGGGGAGAGACTGAGACAGATTTGGCCACTTCTTGAATTTTATATTACTGCAATTTAAAAAGTATATAGGTACATACATATGCATATACATATACACACATATTCTATAAGCATTGTGAAGTACAACCACACCCAATTTATAGTTTTCTTGCTGATAATAATATTCAACCAATATTATATTATATGACAATCTCATCAGTTTTCCTTTTTAGCCACTGATATTTGAGTTAGTCTCTATGATCGATGCTGTCTTTTCATATCTGTGTTCATCAAATATGATATGAATGCTCACAACTTTAGTCAATAATAGGAAACGTGTAATAAGGGATAGTACCAACTTACAGAGATGTTCCTATTGCTCTGGATCTTTTTTGAGACTTGCTATTTTCACGTATTTGAAATTCTGTCATTCTGTGACATAAATCATATTTAAAAAATGAGCTACTAATTTAAAATTTCCTGATTAGTAAAAAGCTGATCTTTCAATTTATTGGTTATTCTGATTTCTTCTTTGAAAATGGATCTCTTATTTTTCCTGTTACTAGCAGTGTTTACTCTTTGAATGAATGAAGTATAAATTCTTCAGAATAAATCTAATATTAATTTGTATGAAATCTTGTTAATTACACATATAAAATTCCCCTATGATTTTTTTTATTCTTATAGATACATATTGTTGAATCAAAGTTTCTATTCTTAATGGTCAAATTTGTAAGGATTTCTTTTTAATGATAATTTTAAATCTTTTTTGAGGGAAGGGCTGATTGGTACTGAATGCAGGACCTCACACTGGTCAAGTAATATATAACTGAGCTACATTACCACCCCAACTGGGCAAAACAGCAAAGTAAATAGATAGTAGCTAACATTATCTTCTAAAAGACTAGGTTTTTAAGATTTGGAATTAAACCTCGGTTTAAAAGTAAATTTTCAAAGGGTATAAAAATCACTATAATAGTACCTTTCCTTACAACATGTTATTAGCATATATTAATTATAGAAAACAATTATGTTATATAGTGACATTTTCATACATGAATATTGTGGCTGACCATATGTACATCCCATTCACTGCCTTTTACTGTAATCACTCCACCACCTTGAAGTTCTCATCTTCCAAATTTTTTCCTTTCTAGTATCACATTTTTAATCTAGATTTCATAGAACATGTAATCTGTTTTTACGAGTTTGCATAATTTTTCATTACATAAGGTTGTTTAGTACTATGAATTTTCCTACACATGACGTAATTCCATTCTCCTTCATGGGAGCTATTGATGTAGCCAAGGCTGGTTACTGATTCAATATGGTGGTTACTCTAAATACGGCCATTACTGAATGGGTGGGCAGGTACCTTTATTGTATGCTAATTTGATTTCATAAGTGATATCCACATAACTAGGATAGCTGGATCATATAGTATTATTTTTATTTCTTTGAGGGGCATAATGATTCCCACAGAGGAGGCACTAATTTACATTTCTCCCAAAAGCTGCAGAAGAATTTTTATTTTCCATTAAAAAAAAAATCTGATCAGCATTTGGATTTTTTCTTAGGATACTCTTCTCCTAATAGCAAAGATCTCATGTTCCTGACGACTAAGAATATTTTATTTCTGCATATATTTACTGTATTTCTTTTCCTAGTAAGTTTATTATTGGCAGGTACCAGCTCCTGATTTTTTTTGTTGTTGTTGTATACTGGACTGAAACTGCTTATCAGATCAAATGGGAAACTGACTTCTCTTACTACCTTTGTGTATTTTGTTTCTTCTCTTGCTTTTATTGCTCTAAAACTAGTAAAAGTGGAGAAAGTAAACACTTTTGTTTCCTCCCTGATTTTAGAGGAAATGTTTTATATATTTTCCTTCTTAGTGTAATTCTGGCAACAGGCTTCCCACACATAGATTTATGTTAACACACTCTTAATCACTAGTTTCTTCAATCTTTTCATCATGCAGGGATGCTGGACTTTCTCAAAAGATTTTTGTACAGAATTTGTGTTGCACTATATTAAATCATTATTGCTTAAATCATTATTAAGCATAAATCATTATTGCTTCTGTGGGATGAAATTAACTACATCATACTGTAATGAGTTTTATGTTTTCATTTGGAAAACTGGCCTACCATTTCACTAGGCAATTTAAGGATAACACTGCTTTGCAGAATGAGTTTGCTAGCACCTTCCTAACTGTTTTAAGTAATAATTTATATAATATTCTTGTTAATTTTCTTCTTTTAAAAAATACTGTGTGTATATAGGAGTTTTGCCTGCTGATGAGAGCCAGAAGAGAGGAGATCACTGGAAACAGAGTTACAGACAGCTGTGAGCCACCACATGGATGCTGAAAATTAATCCCAGGTCTTCTGGAAGAATAGCCAGTGTTCTTAACTGTTAATTCATCTCTCCACCCCCTGCTGTTAATTTTCTTTAAAAGTATGATTTGGGTTGGCAGTGAATTGGTTCAGTCTCAGAATTTTGTTGGCAAACTCCATTACTGCTTCAATCTTCTAGATCATTGTGCACCAGGATAAGAGTTTTATATTAATTTAGTTTGGGTTAGTCAGACATATTTAGAAATTTATCCATTTCTTCTATATTTTCCAACCTATTGGAATATAACTTTCAAAACATTTCCTAATTATCCTTCTGCTCCCACGGTTCCTATTATAATATTCTCCACTTCTTCTCCAAATTTCCTAATTGGGTGTTTATAGTTTGGCTAAGATCTTGTCATTCTTGCTTAATCAAAGAATCAACTCTGTTTTATTTATCTTTTTTTTTTACTATTGGATTCCATTTTATTCAGATCTGTTTCATTCTCTATTACATCTTCTTGTTTCCTAATTTTGAATTTGATTTTTTTCTAGTTTTCTTAAAACCTTGAGGCTCACAATTAGATTGTTGGCATGTGTTGGCTCTATTTTTAATGTAGACATTTATAGCTATAATTTCTTTCGGCAGTGCTGTCAGCATATTTCATAGGCTCTGATAAGTTATTTATTTGATTTTAGAAATTTTGAAATTTCCCTAATTCTTTCAATGAACCATTAACTATTAATCCTAACGTTTTCAATGGACCATTATCAAGTACATTATTTACTCTTACTGTGTTTCTGTCTTTTGGATTTTAATTTTAATCTGTTCTGCTCTATAAGATAGAGGAAAATATTTCCAAATTTCTGCATTTAAGACCTGTTTTATGGCCTATCAGGTGATCAATTTGGGATAGTTCCATGAGATATTGAGAAGAGTCTGCATACCCTAACTAATGTATGAAATATCCTATAAATGTTTCTCTTGACTCCCAATGTCTTTCTCACTTCCTGAGATTATAGTTTTTCCTTTTTCATTCTGACTCTTCTACTTCATTGTTGCAAGAAAAGAAAGTCTAACCCATCACTTTACTTAAAAATAATATAATTTTAAAAATTCATTTTAACTTTTAGTGACTGGGTGTTTTGCCTTCATGTGTGTCTGTGCACTACTTACATGGCAGACTCTCTAGAACTTGAGATACACATGGTGCTGGGAAATGAACTCAGGTCTCCTCAAAGAGCAGCCAGTACTCTTTTTTTTTTTTTTTTTTTTTTTTTGGTTTTTCGAGACAGGGTTTCTCTTTGTAGTCCTGGCTGTCCTGGAACTCACTCTGTAGACCAGGCTGTCCTCGAACTCAGAAATCCACCTGCCTCTGCCTCCCAAGTGCTGGGATTAAAGAGGTGCGCCACCACCGCCTGGCAGCATCCAGTACTTTTAAGTGCTGAGACATCTCTCCAGCACTCCAAACTATACACTTTTTAATTAGAACATACATCTTGATGCATTATGCTTTCTTTTTTCCATATATATGTACAAGTGTACATACATATGCACCGGTGTGCGCACACACACACACACACACACACTCACTCACAGAGTACATTTTTCTCATGCAGTATGATTTAACTATGTTTTGGCCTTTTTTATTCTTAAAAAAAAAAATCTCCATTTTAGGGCTGGTCCTTTGGTTAAGAGATTCGTAAGCCGAGTTTCACCTGTAGGAGCCACATGAGAAGCCTACTCTACAAGCTGCCTTCTGACCTTGGCATGCATATACACGTACAAGAGTACTCACAATAATAAACGGTATAATGTTAAAAACTCATATTTTAGAAACTATATTCCAACTTTTCTAACAAAGTATTTAGATTTTATTTAACTGGTATTTCACAGAATATACAATTAAGTTTGAGAAAAAATTAGAAATAATACTAAGTTCTACTTCTAGATATTTAATATGTTGGTATTATCAATGCAGTTGGTTTTTATATTGTCTTTGTAACTGGTGGCCTTATTATAAACTTGCCAGTTATAATAATTTCGATGGAAACAGTTTGTGTACAATTTTATCACTAGCTAATAAAGATTTATCTTTTTTTTTTCAAAATCTTACAGCTCGTCTTTTTTCTGTTAAACAGTACTTGAGAAGTATTAGTAGCAGACACTCCTTTTTTTTGCTTCCCATTTTACAGAGGACATTTTAAACATGTCTGATTTTGATAAAATTTTTTGTAGATGTATTTTGTCAGACTGAAAAATTTCAATTTCCTCACATCATGGCTTAATATGGATCTTTATAGTGACTAAAAAACTATAGTGATATAAAACTTACCAAATTCTTTGACTGTATTTTTTAAATGACCATTTTTTTCTTTTGATAATTTAATTTTCCACTGTTAACTGTATCATTAATAAATCCAGCTTTGCTTTGAAATACTAGTTTGTCTTAAAACACATGCACACACAAACACAGACACAGATACAGACACACACACACAACACACACTTTATGATTCAGTTTGCTAGAATTCTGCTTAGGAATTGAGAATCCAAATTTGTGAGTGATGATGTCTTGTTAAGTGGATCCTCCCACCCCTTTATTATAGTGTTTAGTGGACTTCATTGTGGATCTTAAATCTGTGGGTTCTACAAGAACTTGTAGCTCTTGGAACATTCTTAGTAACACTTACTTCAAATGTTATTTCTGCACTAGTCTCCTCTAGAGGAGTGGTTCTTAACCTAAGGGTCATGACCTCCACAGAGGTCACATATCAGATATTTACATTAAGTTTCATTACAATAGCAAAATTATAGTTATGAAGTAGCAATGAAATAATTTTAGGATTGAAGGTCAATACAACATGAGGAACTGTATTAAAGGGTAAGAGCATTTGGAAGGGTGCAATCCACTGTTCTAGAGTATTAGTTATACACAAACATGAAATATTTACTATATATCACACCACTTATGCTCTTCTCTTAATTTTGTGTATTTCTCCCTTCTACAAGCTTAGTCTAAATTTCTTCTTCTTCTTTTTTTTTTTTTTTTTTTGGTTTTTCGAGACAGGGTTTCTCTGTATAGCCCTGGCTGTCCTGGAACTCACTCTGTAGACCAGTCTGGCCTTGAACTCAGAAATCCTCAGAAAACCTGCCTCTGCCTCCCAAGTGCTGGGATTAAAGGCATGCACCACCACTGCCTGGCCTAAATTCCTTCTTAAGAATTATCTTCCAGAATACTAATTCTCTCTATATCCAATAGTTTTTATTATTATTTTTATTACTACTATTATTATTGATTACTATAGTTTTCAGGCCTCAAATGTCCATTTTTCTCTTAAGTATGCTTCATGTCTTTAAGAACAAAAGTAATTCAACCTTGCATTTGGTAAGCATAGTTATAGAAAGTGGGTAAGTCTGCTTCTACTGATTTTTATTTCCACCAGTGTTCTCCTTACATACCTAATTAGTTTACTATCTGATACTCTATTTGGAAATTTTGTTGAAATGATTTGAAATGAAGACTATGTTATCATTATCCAGAGTAAATTTTATATCTGCTTCTGTTAGATTCCTGGGTTACTAGCAATCTGAAATCGTTTAAGTCTTTGGCAGTGATTTGGAATCCCTAGTCAACTTGAAGATGGAGAACTGAGTATGCACTCAACTCTGCATGATGGGTATACTTCTGCCCATCAGCTCTGTTTGAGTACTAGTAAAAAAGAAATCCTCGGCCTAAGATGAAATATCTGTTTTATTTTACCATGAAGAATGCTGCTTCAGTGATCTCAGACTACTTCAAACTTAACTCAGCATTTCAAATAACAAAAGTGTTGTGAAATAGGGTTGCAAATAACTTTTGGGTTATAATTTGTATACTGTGCCAAGATGCCTCCTTCATAGTGTCTGACAGTAAATGGAAGTTCCACTACGTGAGGACACAGGCTGTGCTGGTCTTATCAGTATGGAGGAACCTTCTGTGAGCCCTCACAGCTCACAGTTGTTACAGTCCTCTGTTTTCCAGTTGCTCTTAGGCAGGCAGGCGCTCACAGACACGCGCAAGCTCTACTTTCTATGCCTTTTCTTTTGCTTTGCCATTATAGTTCTTTAAAGAAAATCCCACTTTCTCCATTGAAAAATTTTTTGAGAGTTGATGCAAATCTACCCGAGACAAATATCTATATATACATGGAAGTTGTTAGATATTGTAAAAAGAATAACACATACAATAAACTTTACACAATGTCCATTTCTGAAGGAAAAAAAAGAGACATAACAATCGTGGGAGTTTTTATTTTGGATCACTTCCAGGACAAGACAGATTTTACCAATAAACTTAAACTATTAGGTTTAAAATTCTCAGCATCTCAGAAAAATTATATAAAGAAACTATATCAGAGAAGTAATAGAAAACACTAGTACTCTGGAGTCTGAATTAAGAAAAGTGCTCAGCTGGGTATAGTACCTTTAATGTCAGCATTGGGAAGTAGAGGCCAACCTGGTCTACAGACCTAGTACCAGGACACCCAGGGCTACACAGTGAGACCCTGTTTCAAAGAGAGGGCCAGGGCAGAGAGACAGATCCTCAAAACTCACTTTTTACCATTCTCAGTGAGGGGTACTTAGCGGCCACCAGTCCCCCTCTTGTCACTGACAGGCTGCTTTCAAATCTTTCCCTGGGGTTTTGTTACTCCAGGCAGCTTTTCAAACAGAAGATGGTTATTTACAATTTCTAGCTGAATTACAAACATTACCAGCTGAATTCCACTGCGGTGTCAGTGCAGCTTTACAGAACACTGTCTCTGTGAAGTCAGTGTGTCTTGGCCAGGTGAAAGGAATTTCATTAGAAAAGCAGCAGAGGGTCTTTCTGTGGCTTGCTTTACACTCTTAGGTGGTCCTGAAGGCTGTGCTCTAAGGACAGCTTCCCAGCAAGGTTCCTGACACAGACCATTTAGACTAGGAGCCAGACAACACTTTTTCTCCTCTACATTATATAAAACCAGTAGTATTTTGGTAAATTGCCCCTTTGTGCATTAAATAATCTCATTTATGCATATATACCTTTTTTATATAGATCATGTTAACATTTTTCTTAAAATTTCTTTGAATAATTCAATCTAAAATACTTTTTCTGAGATTAGCTACAGTGTTGGTATCTTTAAACAAAAACCATTTAACTCAATTTTTAAAAATGATCAGTATATATTAACATTTAAGGTTTCTTTAATCCTGCCATATCAAACTTCTAAATACTCTACCTAGCACATGCTGACAACTTTGAATTTATGAGCTTTCAACACTCTGAAAGGGGTATTTTAGAGAGGAACTCATTATGTGTTTCTGCCACAAGGTAGTGCAGAATGTGCTGCTGCTGGCTCTTGTGGAAGACTGTACTTTCTATGCCAAAGTGCAACTTAGCATAAAGGTTTGTCATTCATATAGCTGAGAACCCAGCAATTCTACACCAAAGGCATATACCCCAGCTTACAGCACTGACTCTCAAAATAAGGTTTTTGGACTCATATCACCACCATCTCATGGGAACATATTAGACATTAAAATTCTTGGGACTCACCCTAAAACTACTAAATCAGAAATCCAATATGTGTTTTAACAAGCCCTCTAGTGATTCTGATGTCTGATAAATGGGTAAAATATAGTATTAACACAATCAAGTACTTTGTAATACAGAAGATGAATGAAAATATTTCAGGTATGTTTATAAGACTAATAAAATTAGAACAGAGATCTGTCCAATAACATAAGTCTATGATATATTTTAAAGAGGTAAAACACGCAATAATTACTATATTTTTAAAGAAAGAAAAATTTGTATGACAAAGCAATAAAACTATTTTCAAAACAAGGAAACATTGTTTCCAGAAAACAAAAATAAAAATACTGCTAATAATTACAGATAGTCATTACTTTAAATGATAAATGAGATTTCACCTAAATGCTAATAAATTATTCACTTGTGATATTGTCCTTCGGTTACCAGGAAATAATGTGATTACAGTATGAAATTCAAGACAATTTATAAGACTTATTGTAAAAGAAAATTGAAAGACATGAGAAAGCATGAAATTAGCTAGATAATGAAGTAAATACACAATAAAAGGACTAGGGTAAAATAAAGTGATATGTTATTGATATTATTACATGGAACTTTACACTTAATATTTTCTTCTGTATATAATAAATTCCATTAGAATCAGTACAGATTTTAAAGCATTGCTGAGACAGTAAGTAATTCTTAACTTATTAAAGAAAATTATCAAATTTTCTGTCCAAAATGGGTATGAAATTAGTATTTCACAGATATTTTGTTTTAATTTATAAGCTATATAGTTCAATGATTTATAATTTGTACCATCAAATTAAATGTCTGAAGAGTTATCAGTCCAGAGTAAACAACTTATTTGTAAGGGGAAAATTATCATAGAAAACCATGGTCTAATTAGGACTTTACTAATAGCAAAAGAAAACAACAAAATAATATGAAACCAGAAATTTAAAATTCTTTATCAATTGTTGGCTGGCTTTTAACAACACAGAAAATAAGCACCGATTCTGCTGTATTTCTTGTCCTAGTGAGAAATTATCCCAAAGATCAGGGTCAGGCAAGAAAAGTTTGCTACCTACCTCTTTCTCCAGTATTCTAGCAATCTCACCAAGGGTCCGATCCAAAGCTGAAGCCTTAGTATTTACCCAAGAGCCACTGTCTTGTACTTGAAGTTGTTTTACAAGATCTTTGGCTAATCTCTGAAGCCTTGAATACAAAATGAAAAGAAAAACTATATTAATTAATTGTGTGTGTGAATATCTATCTCTATCTATCTATCTATCTATCTATCTATCTATCTATCTATATTTTAGATTATACAGTTCATTTTTCTAAAAATGTGAAACACATGCTACTCTCAATACTCTACCTGAAACTTTTCCAGAGAGCAACAAGGGGAGGCAAATAAACAACTCACAAGACTATAGCTCTTCATTTTAAAAAATTAATTATTTTATTTTAAACACCAAATTTTATTCCCCTCTAGCTCTTCATTTTTAAGACCACATCTAATACAACAACCAGCAGACAACATGGGCCTTGGCTGTAGTGATTGAAACCATTCTTTTTGTGTGGAAAGTGACAGGATGATGACCCAGAACATAGTAAAGAACCTAAGAAGCTTCATGTTCTGATCCCAATCTTCCTGTTAGGCTCAGGCATGGAAACACTGCGAATTCCCACAGTATCAATCTTCCCATGCTCCACTTCACAGAACCATTTGGTGTTAATTTTTTCAACAACAGAGTAATCCTCTGGACTGGATTTAGGAATGTCACTCCTTTTCTAGACTGTTAGACTCCTCAGAGAGGGAGCCCAGGTTAAAGTCTCATGGTTGCCTTCCCTTTACTTTTCTTTACTTCTTCATACCACTTTTGTTCTTGCTTGTTTGCTTGAACAGCAGATGAGTCGCCACACGATCTTCCAGACGTTCCCTCTCTTGTCTGTCTTCACACTTTTCAAATATGGTAGATTCCATAAGATATAACTATAATCAAATTCTTAAAAATTTCTTAGACATTCCCTCTTTTGTTTCATTCATTACTTACATTAGACATGCCCCAGCAATGGCAATAATGTCAATTTAGTTCCTACCATGGAATAGCCAGTCTTCTCAATGCCTTGAATAAATTATTTTGTTTATTTGACTCAATAAAAACATTTCCACTCATGACTCTGACAAACTCAACAGTACTGTAGATTCACAGCCTCAGTGAATTTCTCCTTCTGCTAGTTTCCCAGCCTCCACATTCTTGCTTCACACCATTCCATTCTCTTTAGAATGTAAGCCTCTTTTTTCTCTTTTGCTTTTTTAAGAGTTTATATTTCATACATAGAAAAGACGCTACTAGAAGAAAAGTAAATTTTGCCATTATCTCTAGTCACTCATCCACTCATCTCTCCTCTAACATTCCAGGAAGGTCCCCTCTTCATCAGTAGAGCTAAACCCTCTACACAAACTGCAACACATAAAGTCCTTCTGGACCTCAATTCTTTTTCTTCCTATGTTAGTCTTTGAAAATGCTCATTTCTTCCTGAAATGCTTTCTTCATTTTCAAATTACTCAGGAATTCCTACTTATCTCTATTTTTAGCACAAAAGTCATTGCCTATACTTTGGATATTTCTTTAGTGCACTCACCACAAGCAAATTAAATACTTAATTACCTGTTTAATGTGTGCTTTTCCTATGAAGAACTTTCTACAATGACATATATGTTCTTTATTTGAATAATGTACATTGTAATTGCTAGATCCTTGTGGTTATTGGAGTATATTAAGTACTGAACACTAAATTGTATTGAATTTTGATAATTTAATGGTAAAATGTGATCAGAAGCTACTGAATTGTGCAATGCAGAAGCAGATGTAATTACATCATATTGCTTATCTATTATGTGCTGTTTGAGTTATTAGAGAAGTTGGCTCTAAAAGTACAGTAGTCTCCCTCCCCCCAACTTCAGAACCAAACATATTTATGACAAGTTTTTCCTAAACCCTGGTCTGGGTCAGGTTGGCCCCTTTCTCTGTATCAAGAGAGGGAAAGATAATGAGCAACTCAGGTTATTAAGAACACTCTGTCCTCGAGAACACCTAGAAGGAAGACATTTCCAACAGAGGTGACTGTTAGTTATCCCCAGTATAAAAATGCCTACTGTGGGAACATTAAGTCAGACGTTCAGCCGCAGGAAGCTCATCCACGACACGACTACTTAACTTCCTCAGTTTTCTGCTGGATGTTGTGAGCACCAGATTTGATTGATCTGTTGCTATTTGTCCCTTTATTTGAAAGCCTCAACTATAGGGATACCCTGCACTGTCCTGGGACTCCCTTACTAGAAGCACCCTTACCATCTGTTTCCCAGTCAATTTTTGCTATATGCTTGTAATTCTCCCAAATTAATGATGAACACAAACTCTAAGATCCAAAGTGTCTATGCTTCACATCTGGAGCCAGCACTCCAGATTTATTAACCCTCGGGATGTTATTTACTTTTCTACACTATGATTTCTTCATCCTAAAAGCTGAACATCTGTCTCTCTGTCTGTCTGCCTCTGTTCCTCTGTCTCTCAATGTCACTCTCTGTCTCTCTCTCTGTCTCTGTCTCTCTCTCTCTGTCTCTCTCTCACTCTCTGTCTTTCTCTCTCTCTCTCTTACCGTCTCCCTCTCTCCCTTCCCAGGTCCTTTTAAGATCAGATTTTTTTTTTTACCAAATACCATTCACTTTAATAGGTAATGAATAAATCATTGTCTAAATCAACTATCAGTACTATACATCAAGAGGTCTAGACCTAACAAAAGTAAAGAGGAATACGAAATATAAAACAATACTAGCATCATTTCTCTTCTAGTCTAGTATGAGATAGACTCCCATCTATCACGAGTTACTGACCCTACCATGTCACTGGCAGCAAGTGATAGATAAGGAGCTACTTTGGCTTTTGGTTGAATAAAGTTTGCACAGTATATAACTGAACATCCAGCCATGTAACACAAGCTAGCAGTATTCTTACCAAGAATGCTTACATTCCACTGGAAACCAGAGATACTTAGGGAAGAACAAGGACCATTTTAACTCACAGCATGAAAGGAGCTTACATTTCACTGAGTTATATCAATCTAAGGTTTATCAAAGTACATTCAAGGAAAAATGCCAAATCAAGGATGTACTTTAGTAACATGAGCTGAACCTCAGTGCCGTTCCCTCCCTCTACTCAAGCACCACAGACAATATAGTTCCTTTGAAGAAAAACAAAACATCTGATTTTGATGGTAATTATCAATAATTATACAGCACTGCAAAAGTCGAGCTGAAACCTGTACCTTTCCTAAAGTCTAAAGACAAGAGTGGCTTAGAAAATGCAGTTTTCAACACAGAAATTGTTATTGGGGTTACTTTTAGAAGGTTTTTTTCCTTTCTTTTTTAGCAAAAAGCAAAAGTGAAAAGATGGTAATTTCTTGCCTAACACATACGAAGTATCTGTCAGGTAAACAGTTTTGTGGAGAGTGCTAAGAAATGGAAATTTTAGTCTTAAAAATATGAACGAATTCCAACAACTCTTAAGCTCAAATTTGTCACTGACATATAAATACAAAACAATCTCTAGGGAATTATATCATTTTATGTTTACTTAAAATTACATATAATATATATGTATATAGCATACAATATATATCTTACACACACACACACACACACACCAGCACACATGCATACAAACACACAGATATTGACATTCCCTCCAAACCTGAGACTATTTAACAAAAGTTCCAGTGGCAGCCATGGGAAACCTTTCGAGAGATGTTGGTCAGGAGAGTACAAGAGGCTCTCCCAAGACAATTAATGTAGGTTGTAGCTGCTGCTATTGATGCTTTCCAAAAAAAGCAGAAAACACCCTATTGCTGAAGACATCCACACTTTGGAAGCTGTGGATGGTCAACTTGGTTATGGTTTTGGAGCCTCTTCCCTGGGGATTAGCTTTCCTCATACTGAAAGAAGAATGGAAGCTGCCAGGGGAGAAAGCATTCCTATCCTAATGAACTCCTATGAAACACAACGATGCCAATGCAAGGTATTCCAAAGGTGCAGCAGTGGAATTTGAATCTGAAGGCAACCAACAGCCATTTAAGTAGATTTAAAAATTGCTCAACTGGAGGGAATTTACACTTTGTACTGTAATTTTAGCCAACTGCCCATGGCTGGTGAGGCTGGAACCTAGAGTTCTCTACTATTGCCATTTTCCTAGACCAGTATAATCTCTAACTGCATTCTAAACATAAATCCTCATACTCACTATTAAGTGTAGCTCTCATCCTTCATTTTACTCCCAGTAACTCATTAAGGAAAACCACATCATTTTCTGTTTTTAAAGAACTGTGTGTGTTCCCAAGCTGGAGGTTTAGGCCCTGGGAGCTGTGGTTGGTTGGTATTGTCACTCTCCCCATGGAGCTGCAAACCCTTTCAGCTCCTACAGTCTTCTCTCTAACCCCTCCATTGGGAACCCCTTGATCAGTTCAATCGTTAGCTGTGAGCATCTGCCTCTGTGTATGTCAGGCTCTGGCAGACCTCTAAGGAGACAGCTATATCAGGCTCCTGTCAGCATGCACTTTCTGGCATCCACAACAGTTTGATGACTGCACAAGGGATGGATCCCTAGGTGGAGTAGTCTCTGGACAGCCCCTCCTTCAGTCTCTGCTCCACACTTTGTCTCCATATTTTCTCCCATGAGTATTTTGTTACTCCTTCTAAGAAGGACCGAAGCACCCACACTTTGTTCTTCCTTCTTCATGAGCTTCATGTGGTCTCTGAGTTGTTATTGTGAGCTTTTGGGCTAATATTCACTTATCAGTGAGTGCATACCATGTGTGTTCTTTTGTGATTGGGTTACCTCACTCTGGATGATATTTTCTAGTTCTATCCATTTTTCTAAGAATTTCTTCAAATTCATTGTTTTTAATAGCTGAGTAATACTCCATTGTGTAAATAAATGTACCACATTTTCTGTATCCATTCCTCTGTTGAAGGACATTTGGGTTCTTTCTAGCTTCTGGCTATTATAAATAAGGCTGTTAGGAACACAGTGGAGCATATGTCCTTGTTATATGTTGGAGTATCTTCTGGGTGTATGCCCAGGAGTGGTATAGCTGGGTCCTCAGGTAATGCTATGTCCAATTTTCTGAGGAGCCGCCAGAATGATTTCCCGATTGTTTATACCAGCTTCCAATCCCACCAACAATGGAGTAGTGTTGTTCTTTCTCCACATTCTTGCCAGCATCTGCTATCACCTGAGTTTTTGATCTTTTCCATTCTGACTGGAACTCTTTAACTACAAAGTTCATATAGGAAAGGCAGGAAGAATGTCTGACTCATTCCCTTTCTTTAGTGGTTTTATTATATTCCAGAAATAATAACTTTTTACAATGTTATAAATTCCTGGCTTTCACTTGTTTGCTATGTTTCAATCAATCAGTGAAATTAATGATCCTTCATGAATTCTAACTGCCCCATCTTTGGCAAGGGGACTCTTCAAATTGATACCTGAGTTCTTTAATAGCACAAACAATGGTCTTTAACTGCTTCCCTGCCAGATGTACAACAATGTATTGAGATCAAGAATCTCCCAATTATAGATATAATTTTTTTTCTTTTCATGAAAAATGATATTTCAGGCCATAAACAATAAGCACTATTGAACACAACTGTTATGAATTCACTGTTTCTAAGCTCATTAACAATCAAACATAGGAAGTAAGCATTATATATGCATATATATGTATACATACATATACATACATATATACATAAACATATATATGTGAACACACATGCAAAAATATGTAACATGCAAAGTTTTAAAAAGATAAAACACCTTGTAAATTCATATGGGATCTACCAGATTTCTACTATATTCTACCAACTTCCTTTAGTCAATACTAATAGCTCATTTTTCTAGGTTACATATGTTACAGAATTATAGTCTCAAAGGTGGAAATCATGACTAGTACTCTTAACTTGCACAAGAACCTATGTTTGGTGATGTCATAAGCCCAAGGAGAGAACTTAGTACTATTAAATTGTTAAATGGTATAGTATTAATTTTTGTACCTGTAGACTAGAACATCACAACACTCATCAGAGAAGATTTCTTTTGTAATGTATAGCATTACAACAGAAACCCATATATTGTCAACATGAAGAGACTGTGAGGTAATAAGCTCTAAATGGAACAACTGGATCACTGTTTCTCACAACAGTATGTTCCCCACAGGGCAACCAGCAGGAGCAACATCTGTATACTTCTAAAATATCTTCAATCTTCACATGAAAACTAAAGAAACAAAATCCTTTCCCCAACCCAAAACTCAGGGATAGTCCTGGAAGATGGAGGAGAAAGATTTTTAAGAGCCAAAGGCAGTGCATGACAGCGGAAAATGTGGTTTCCAGACATTACAGAGCTGCTAAACACTAGAAATCACAGCAGTTCACAGTTCCAGAGGGTTAGTACATTGACTATCATGGCAGGGGTGGGTAGACAGCCAGGCAAATATGGCATTGGAGCAATAAGTGAGGATTTACATGTGATCCACACAAATGGGACAAGGAGGGGGGGCAGGGAGTAAGCATTAAATGGTTTGGGCTCTATACAAGGCCATACCTCCTAATCTTTCTCAAACAGCTCCATCACATAAGGACCAAGTATTCAAACATTTGAGTCTATTGTGACCATTCTTATTCAAACCATCACAGAGGGGGGGGGGGGTCATGGTCCTAATTGAGGAGCTATTGGCTGCTGGCAGAGAGAGTCAGTTTCCTTAAGGGAAGTGGCCCTATGCTCCAGCAGTCACTCCCATGTATGTATTGAGAGGACTCGGTAGGTTTAAAAAAAAAAGAGCACATGAGGTTGAGAGGGAAAAGTGGTGGAAGGGAACAGGGGAGGTACTGGTAGGGAGGCAATGGGTAGTAGATGTGATCAAAAGACATAACATGCATATGTGAAATTCTCAAAAAACAGAAAGATGAACACTCATTCAATAAACCCCCAACTAAATCCAGTTCAAAACAGGTAAAAGAATGAAGACAACTGTTGGTCATTTCTTATAAATAAGGAATATTGGGAAGAACAAGGACTTGAGCCTGTATTATATTTATCTCATCCACAGATACAACAGCCACAGAGGAGCAGTATTACTAAAATTATCACAAGTACAAAAAATAAACTTTGAGAGACATATTTCCTCATTGTCCCAACCTTTAAACACTAATAGTATGAAGTTAAATGTATGACAGCCATTTATATATATATTAACTTCCTTCTGAGAATTGGATAATTTTAATTCTAAAGAAACTCTAATTTCAATGGTCATTCATTCTTATTTAATGTTATTTTGATTGTCTGAAGTTTATTCACTTTAAGTTTTTACTCCAAATATTTATTTTTGTAAAAGATAATTTTTAAGTTTACAGAAATATTGAGCAAAAATTATTTAGCAGTTGTTAAGATCTATAGAAAAAAATGTACAACTGCCTACAGTTAAGGATAAACAACTATAAAAAGCAAGAATTGTGTTCCTTTAATTTTGATATAAAGACTGAAAATATTTTAAAGTATGCTGCTGTCACGCCTGCTGGTCACCTGTGAGAAATGGACTGTTAGAAAGAGTGCAGAGGCTGTGACACCTCAGGGCTACCAAGGAATCCCTGGGTGAGAAGTGAAACCAGTCTAAGCTACAGCCTAGACTCTCAAGTCCTGGGTTCCAACCTCATGCAGAAAAGGAAGACTGGGAACAGTAAAAGGCTTTTGGATGCAAACCCACAAACTCATTCAAAATTAAATGCATAGTGAATGAGAGATTTCTACCACTGCTTATCCATTTAGCAGCATGCACCTTCACTGCAGCCTTGGTTCTGAACACACAATATGCAAACTTTCATTGTACATGCTGTCACACTACATTAAACCAAGAATAACAAAAGCTTACATGAAACACCATGTCACAGATTCAGAACTACTGCATGTTATGAATTGCAGTGGTTTTCATACATATGAAGTTGTCTGCTTTCATACAAATACAGTGCTTTAATTATAGAAAACATACAGTTTTGCAAGTGTCGTTCCTCAAGATTGAAATTTCAAATTAAAGCCTGTTTCCAGTTCATTGTGCAAGAATGTTTGGTTTTCAATACTGCTGTTTATGATGCTAACTTGAATTTCACAATAAAAAGTATGAGTTTGTCTTTGGATTAGGACAAAATTTCCAACATTTTGTGAAAAGTCTTAATTGTACTCTTGCCATCTTATTTACTTATTCAAAGTGATATTCTCAGAATTAAGAATTAAAAAAAAAAAAAACAGCAGTCAACTAGAAATGGTTGAAGTTTCTCTATGTCCTCAAGTATCAAATATTCAGCCAAGATTTGATGCTCTATGTAAAAAGCATTAACCTTTTATATAAACATGTAAAAATGATTGATTAAAATGACTTAGTCTTTAATGAATAGTAAAATAATATGTATATCAAAAAATTATTTTAAACTCAAATTCTTTATGATTTACCACCAGTGTTTTATTCCAATAAATGTATGTACATAATCATGGCTATATAAATATTCCTCTAAGGAAATAAGTCACATGTAAATAAAGGTTAAGAACCCCTAAAAAGGAGTAGACATTGTGGAGGTAGTACACAGTGGTCTAGCTTTGAAGAGAAAGGCAAACTCTAATGAATTTTTAAGAATGTGAAAAAATAAGGATGTTAGCTTCCATTTTCTAGATGCAGGTGCCATTGCCTAAAATGAGCAAGTCTGTGAGAAAAAATATTAGGAGTTTTACTTTATATACGTTTATATAAAGGTACCAAGTATACAAATATCAAAGTCAAATGCTAATTAAGTTGTAAACATGGGAGTTTGGGAAAACAGTCTGGATTAGAGAAATAAACTTAAAATCCACCACTATTTATGTAATATAAAGCCATGAAACTGAAAGATATTATCAAGGAAAAAAAATTCTGTTTCCCAGACAAGAAAATGAGAAAGACCAAATAAAAGATAGTAAAACAAAGAACCGTCAAGTAAGAGGGGAATCCTCAGAGATTTTAACAGAACTACATTAAAGACTACCAAAGAATCATATTTTGATAGCTGCTACTTATACATTCTCTTCCCATAGTGACTTTGGACATGACAAAGTGACTTGCTTTGCAATTTTTATTTTCTTCCCATAAGCAAATGTGACACAAGCAAAGGATTTATAAGAGTTTATATAAAAGTATATTTTTATTCCAGGTACAAAAGATCTGGCTTGTCTATTGGAGGTGGTCCATCCAACAATGAAGATCAGTTTACCTGGTATATAAGTAGAGCCGCTCTGTGTGCCAGATCTGAGGTTGAGATTAACAATGGATAATCAGAAGCAAGTAAAGCATAGGATTCAAGAGGAGGAGTTTGTCTGTGTCATGGTCCCCATCAGCCACTAGTACTCACTGTTCTATGTTCAGTTTAGGAAGGGGACCACGTGCCACTTGTCTTTCTGTTTTGTGAGATCACAAGTGTCATCCTGAGGGTGGCATCTAGACTAGATACTATCCAGTAGATAATGAAATGGGAAAAATGGCTAACTCAAGGAATTATAGTACAAGTGTAATCAAAATAGAAAAACTATATTTAAAATCATCCTTCAGCATAGGACATTATGGAAATGGAACATTCAAAGGTTCCAAAACAAAATTTAAAACTGAAGTAATAAAAAATTTACCCTTTATACTGAATTTCTCTATAACTAGATAGAATTTTATGTTATGAATTGAAAACAGAGATTTGATTTGAAATAAAAGTCTGCTTTTTAGCTAATGAAGAAATATAAAATAAATATGAATACAATATTTAAGAGTATCTGAGGAATACAAACCTCCCTAATAATATCCTACTGGGGAAGGAAATGCTTATGTTTAGTGGTGGAAACGTGCAGTGGAAAGCACGTGCAAAGTCCTGCTACAGCAAGAACACACATACATCTGGCCCACACATTTCCCTGGTAGCTAGTACAGGCAGTGTAATTTGCACAACTCAGTGAAAAAATTAAGACAGAGTACTTTTTTCAAAATACCAAACGATTTCAAGATAGCATGAGTGCAAAAATAAAGAAAAGTAGAGAAGCTGCCCAAATGTCACTGCATACTAGGAAACTGGCCTCCTTTCCTGCCCAGCAAAATAGCTCATATACACAATGAACATCATCTTAGTTAAGATTTTTATTGTTTTGATGAAACATCATGACCACAAATCAAGTTGCAGGGAAAGGGTTTATTGGGCCTACATTTCTACATTTCAGTCCATCAGTGAAGAAAGCCAGGACAGGAATGTAAACAGTGCAGGAACCTGGTGGCAGGAGCTGATACAGAGGCCATGGAGGGGTGCTGCTTACTGGCCTGCTCCCCTGGTTTGTGCAGTCTGCTTTCTTATAGAACCCAGGACCATCAGCCCAGGGATGGAACCACCGACAAGGGGCTGGGCCCTCCTCCATTAACCACTAATTAAGAAAACATCTTACAGCCAAACCTTAGGAGGCATTCTCTCAATTGAGGTTCCCTCCATTCAGATAACTCTAAGTCAAGCTGACATAAGACTAGCCAGTACACAAATATACACTGTAGTGCTGGCCACAAGAGCAATAAAATACACTATAGGAGGGGGACAACAATATATGGAAATTTTAGGTATAATACTGGGCAACTTAACAGTGGAATAGTATGAATCACGTCTAAGTTAAGATATAAATAAAACATGGAGAGTAAAACAAGTTGCCAACTAATTGTTTACAATTCCTCCTTGCAAATAAGTGAGTTTGTAGAAAAAGAGACAAAAGATAGAGTTAGGTCTAAACATGATTGTATATATTTGTGTTTATATATACATATACACACATAGACAAATGCTTCTTAGAAAAAAAGACTTAAAATATGAAATAAAGCATCTTAAAGTAGAAATATATTTAAAAAATAAAGACCATTTACTTATGAGTTTATCTAAAACCAGTTATTGTCTATCTTAAAATTTGTATTATATGAATATCAGGCTTCATTAGAACAAAGACATATCACATATGTGTGGCTTTTTACACTATAATGTCCTAGTCTTGAGGTTCACAAAATCTAAATAAAATTACAATCTGAACCCTTGTCTGATTGTAGTATGCACTCCTGGATTCAGATGGTAATAAAATGCAGATAAAATAAAATAAAAAATAAAAATTTCAAGTTAGAAATCAATGCATGATATAAGTAACTCCCAAAATTTGACTATTTGGGTCATTGCTTATGGGGTTACCTTGGGAAGTTGTGTATATATAATTATATATAATAGTTAATATAATTTATGAAAACTATTAGGAAAAACTATAAATAACAGATTCAAACTGAAAATAAAATTACACAGAAATTAATGAAAACAAATAATTCAAAAATGTATTTAAGTACATGAAAAAAATAATTTTTGTGCTTTTGTGTTTGTTTGTTTGTTTGTTTGTTTGTTTGTTTGTTTTGAGACAGTCTCATTGTATCTGTGCCTGGTCTAGAATTCACTATGTAGACGAAGATGGTCTCATAATAGTGAGATCTGCCTACCTCTACCTCCAGAGTGCTGAGATTAAAGGTATGTGTCATCACATCTGGCTTCTAACACATGTAAAAGCAAATTGTGGAAAGGACCTGAACTAAGCAAGACAAGGCAAGAAGATTACTGAAAGTTCATTGCAGTATGGTCTAGAGAGTTCCAGGCCAGGCAAGAATACATAATATCTAAAATTAAAAAATAAATAATAAATAAAACCAAAACTAAAAACCTATAAAATCTGCATAAAAATTATTTCATTATCAAATAATGAAGAAAAGTATATTTAGAATTAAATGATATGATATATGTATGAAAATTCATAAAATGGACTAAAACTTAAACTTTTCATAATTTTTTTTTTTACTTATTCACTTTACAATCCACTCATTCTTCTACTCCCAGTCTCCCTTCCCACGACTTTTGTTTTTTTTAAAGAAATAGAACAGAAGAAAATATTCTGGAAAAAGGAGATACTGGTGTTTACTTCAATTTTTAGTATTTCTGAGAATATTTGCATCCAAGTTTGTTTTTGTTTTTTGTTTTTAATTTAATCTTTTTTATTAATTATTTACTTACATTCCAAATGTTGCCCCCACTCCTAGCACCCAAGTTTTTTGCTTCTAATATTTTTGGTTTGAGTGTTGAAATATCAGGATAACACTTGCCTCATAAAATGAATTAGGTAGTCTCAACTTGACAAATGGATTACAGACAATCATTTCCTCCTTAAATGTCTGGTACAAATGACTAGTGAGCAGATCTGGTCCATGCAGTATATTCTGTTATGGAAAGTTCTTGACGACATTTCTTTAACAGACAGAGGCCCAGTGTGTTGTAGATTTTCTTGTATAAATTTGGCAGATTGTGTCTTTCAAGAAATAACCTCTTTCATCTAAGTAATTGAATTAGTGGATAACTCTTATTTCTTTTATTGATATATTATCCTTTTAATGAACTTGGGCTTTACAGTGTTATTTTACTTTCTTTTTGACATTAGTTAAGCTGTATCTAACATTGCATTTTTTCTTAGGCTGGCTACAAGTCTGTCAATTTTATCTTTATATATTATTGCATATTAATTGTATAAAGGAGTTTTACTCTGACATTTCCATGCACGGACATGGTAAACTTTGATCATATTCACTCTGTGTTACCTTTCCTGACACCCAACCTGTTTATCATTCTCTCCTCAATTCCTAAGGATACGCTGTACCCTTTACTTTTCTTCTCCCCGCTCCATACTGAATGTCACAGGAGAAACACTCCTATTGTAGTAGTGGCTTATTCTACTTGAAACAAAGAGCTTCAGTTTCATTACTTTAACTACAGCACCATTATTTAGTCCACAGTTGAGTAAAGCTCCACTTGGTTTGTATGACATTTTTAATGAGGTCAGCTGAGAGAGGCTAAGCTGATTCCAAGCATGGCTGTGTTAAACTGTCATGACTACTGAGTACAGAGCAATCCTCCACAGTAAGCTGGCCGTGGATGTTTGAACCACATCCCAGAACTGGTATGAGGGAATCATGTTCGAGGTCTTTCTTTAGTTCTCTGAGAAGCTGTCATAATGATTTTCATGTTAGCTGGTTTAATATACTTCCCATAAGCAGTGAGTAAGAGTTTCTTTTTCCTATCCTTATGCTTTCCTTTCTTAGTAAGAGCCATTCTAACAGGAAAGGAAGAACGTCAGCATAATTTTGATTTGTCTATACGAAATGGAAGAAGATACAGCAAAGTGTGTATGTATTGGTCAGGTACACTCTTCCATATGAAAAGCATTTGTTCAGTTCTATGTCTGTTTTTGTTGATTGGATTATTTGGTCTTCTAGAAATAAGTCCTATCCCATAAATGCTGGTAAGGAATTTCTTATATATTATTGACTATCTTCATTGTTTCTTTGCTATAGAAATTTTTTTTTTTTTTAATTTCATGTACTCCCATTTGTCAATTCTTGATCTTTTTACCTAAGATAGTAAAATTCTATTTAGACAGACATTGCTTATACCTAATAACTAGAGGTGTTCTCCAATGTTTTATTCTGATAGTTTCAAATTTCTGTCATTGTATTAAAGTAGGTTTTGTTTTTTGGTCCCCTCTGCATACTTTTAATTGATTTTTGTATTGGATGAAGGATAGGAATCTGTATCTAGTATTTTACATTTCAATAACCTGTTTCCCTAGCACCATGAGCTGAATAGCCTGTCTTGTCTATGTCTTTTTTTGGGTACCTAAATGAAGAATAAATAGCTGTTTAGGCTTACTTTTGGATCAACTATTCATCAGTCTGTATATTTGTTTTTATTCTAGTACCATGCTGATTTTGTTAATGTAGCTCTGTAATACAGTTTGAAGTCAGGTGTTGGCATACATTCAACAGTGCCTATAGTTCAGGGTCTTTTATTGTTTCCATATGAAATTTAAGATATATGTTCTACTTCAGTTGTATTTTGATTAACGTTGCATTAAAAGTGTATATTAATTTAGTAACATAGCCAGTTAATTACAGTCTGTCAAACTATGAACATGAGAGGTCTCTGTATTCAATTTTTTTTTCAGTGTCTTATAATTTTCTCCGTTTAGGTCTTTAATATCTAGCTAAGTTTATGCCTAGATATTTAGGGTTTTGTAAGGTCATTGTAGGGGTAAGCTGTTGGTATACAGAAAAGCTTCCAATCTGTCTGCTGATTTTGTATCCTGTTACTTTCCTGAAAGTGTTTAGCAAACCATAAGAGTCTTCTGGTAGAGTTTTAAATGATAAGATTGTATCATTTGCAATTAGGTGAATGTAACTTCTATTTATTTGTAACCATCTCATTTTTTTGCTTGCCTTATTTCTATGGCTATGGTTTCTTCTTTGTCTTCTCCTTTTCCCCCACCTGCTTCAAAAGAGAAGTGACAATGGATGCTGACTTTAGAGAGAATGCTTTCTGGTTTTCCCATCCAGGATAAGCTGGCTACAGGTCTGCCCTACAGAACCTTATTTTATTTTGATGTCTTTATCCAAGGCATTACTGTCTTTACAGAGTGAGTCTGAAAATGTTCCTTCTTTATTTTATGGAATAGTCTGAGAAGTAATGGTGCTAGTTCATCTTTAAAGATACTGTAGGACTCAGCAGCCAACCCATACAGTCCTCAGCTTCTCTGTTTGGAGAATTACATTATTACAATTTCAATAATTTTGCTATGCAGATGTCGGGACATCTGTGTTTTTAAACAGCAAATCTGCTTGCCGGTAAGGTGAGTGTTGTTTTCATGGTACCATGTGCTCTTCTCTTTGCCTTGCCAGTGGCATGCTACTTCTGTCACGATGTGTCCTGAAGATTGCTCTTTTCTCATTCTGTTCACTAAACTTTCTGGCTTCAATTTGTTTTCAAATAAGACTGTTAGTTCATAGCTAAATTATAATGTACATTTTTTATGCTCTTGGTTTGACGGCTTTGTCTCAGTCTCTACCTACTGCAGCTGGGTTGGCTGCATGCAATGGAACAGCCTTTCTGTCCCTCAGTCTCTGTTGCTGAAATTTTCTGTTTTGAAACTATGCTCGTAGTGTTTGTTGTTGAAATCTAAGCACCCCCACCATCACCACACTCCAAACAGCTCTACAGCCCTTGTCACCCTACTCTACAGAGACAATAGCATCAGTGAGACTGGCACTACCAGTCTATTATCTTCCTCCATCTAAATTACTAATACATTTCTGGCTTCCAGGGTGTACTGTTCTTCCTATCAGTCTCCAGGTATCAGAACATCAAAAGGCAACAGTGGGTGCAACATAAGCACTTGGACCTACTGAACAAATGAGATGGAGTATAGAGGAATCCATCAACATGGCTGGTCTCATCACATCCAAAGACCTTCTAGGTCTGTGTGATCTGGCTGGAATGCAGACATGCCACACACCTTTAATCCCAAATAATGACATCTAATTGAGGGGCAGACAAAGTGATGAATCAGAGAAAAATTTGACAGACTAAGTCAAAGATAAAATATTTACTACAACACACATTAGGAGAATAAAAGTTACTTTCACAATGGAGCCTGGAGACAGATCATAATTTCATGTTTCCAAAGTATTGCTTATGGATTCTCTCCCTCCCTTCACTGAGAATCTATTTCAATTTTCACTGAACATTAGACTTTTCCAATTTCAAAAGTTTATTTTCTTATGTTTAAGCTTACTCTTTCTTTAGAGTCTGAAGGAGTACAGATAATTTACTTCAGACCTTCTCTTCTTACATGTACATGGAATGCTGTTAATTTCCTTCTACGTATATTCACTGTACCCACAGATTCTGATTAGACTTATTTATGTTTCTGTTCATTTCAGAAAGATTTAATTTTTTTCTCAGACTTCATAGCTAAGCTGTGTGTTATTTAATCTCCTTATTTTATCTGCAAGCACTTGTGAATTTTACAATTACCTTCCTGTTACTGTTTCTGGGGCATTTTCACTACAACTAGAGAGCTGATACTGCATCATTTCTGCTCTTTCTAAATTGTATCTAAATTCTATTAAAATTGTACTCAAGCTTCTGTTTGAGGCCATTCCTAAATTATTTATTAACAAGACTAAGAACCCAAAAGGGAATCCCAATTTCCCAAGTAACAGTATGATAATCCAGACAGAGTTCTTTTAAAGACAGAAACCAAGGAGAAACATAAACTAAAATATGAGATAAAATACTCACTTTGCTTTATAAGGTGACTCAGAGCCAGAATTTTTGGTTTCCACTAAATTCTCATATTCTTTAGCCCTAAAGAAAAAAAGGTTTCATCTTTATTAGTTACTTTACAGCCATTTATATAATGATACAAAAGGTTAGTCCAGTTTTCCATTCTCAGTAGTGTATCATACTGTTATGTGACAAACTTTCCCTTAAATTATATAAATGCTAACCTGAGAGGCTGAAAATGCACACTCCTTCATAAGATATAGATCTCACTTCTGAGTTTATAGGCTTGGTTGATTAAAGAATTATAGAAATGTAAAAAAAAGTTTGTAGTAAATTTAAAAGGGTATATGATTCTAACAAAGTAGTTGAGATGGCAAACTTTCTATGAACCACAAGAAATATGTAGTCTAAAGTTAAGTATGGGTAAATAATTTTCATTTAAGTTCAAAGATAAAAGACTTTGGAAATAAGCTGATCTGGCCCTTAACGGTGTGTCTGACTGTTTACACTGACTATACATCAAAGGTTCATATAAATCCAGGCTGCCTCTTCTTTGCCACTATCTGTTTTCAGCTAGTCTAGAGCAGGAGGTGACAGCCATCATAAAGAAAGATGTCACTAAAGCAATATATTAATGTTGAGTTAATGTACTCATTTCTCCTTTTTTCTTTTCTGAAGATAAAAGAGAAACATATTAATTTACATGTAAATGTAGGCTAGAGCTATGACTTGATTGGTAAAGTGTGAGCCACAAAAGGTTAAGAACCTGAGTTTCACCCCCTATATCCAGGAAAAGCCAGGTATGATAAATTGGTAACCCCAGTGTTCCTTTAGTAAGATGTAAGGTCCAGACAGGACAAGTCAAAGACACTAGTGGACCAGATAGCCAGATGCACAGTGGTGAACAAAAGAATCTGTCTCAAACAAGGTAGAAGGTAAAGACCAACATATGAGATGGCTCTCTGACCTCTAAGATTAAACAAAAGGTATTCTCTATCTGTTGTGACATTTTTACCATGAAGTCTGTTACTTTACCAATATTACTATCTTTGTGGTATGGTTTGTATAAAATATACAGCTGGCTTTTTACATTAAATATATTTACAAGTTTGTATCTGAAGTGACTCCCTGGAAGATATGATGCAGTTTTTAAAATCCTTCCTGAAAACATGTGTCTTCTACTGGAAAGCTTAATGTGCTTAGACTTCGTGTAATTCCAGTTTGGAAAAGCTGCCCTCCACCACTTAGCTACCACTGTTTTCTATACGTCATATCACCGAATGTTAAATCAATACTCTCTGGTCCCTTGCCTCGCATGAGTATGGCTGTATGCTGTGGTGTATGTGTGTATTATGTGTTTACATATGTGTGGGAACACATATGTGGGCCATTATGGATAGAAACATCTGAAACTGTCACATAAAATAATTCTTCCCTTTACATTGTTCTCATCAGCAATGCTGTCCACAACTAATGAGAAACAGACCATGTCATACAGACTTTCTTTCTAAATTTTCTAAAAATACTATTTCTAAATATTTTTTTGCTTGCATTTGACAGAATCTAAGGAAGATTCTGCTGATATGGCGTACCATCTGTGCAAAAGGCACACAGTATGCTCACTGACATAGTTTTATACTATTTTTTTTATAGAATTGTCTTTAAAACCACACAGGAAAAACAAAAGGTTAAAACCAAGATATATAAACTGGGCTGTGGTGGTGCACAATTTAATCCCAGCACTTAGGAAGCAGAGACAGGTGGATCTCTGTGAATTCAAGGCCAGTTCTAAAACAGCTAAGGCAATACAGAGAAACCCTGTCTTGAAAAACAAACAACACAACAAAAAAAGATATACAAACATTGAATTTTATAATTATCTAAACAGTTGCCTTTACAATGATGGGTTGTGAGCTTGCTTTTGTTTTTATGAAGATTAAAACTACTGTATAATTCATTTCCTATTTTAATTTAAACATTTCATACAGTTTATTTTGGTCCTATTTTTCTCCCCTCCCAATTCCTACAAGAGCCTCTCTTGCTATCTACAAAACTTCAACTCAAATGTTTATTATGGGATAACTGAACAAAGTTTTTGATATTACCTATATGATCCATATATTAAACAATAAAAGGGAAATAGATTGATTGACCCAAAAATATAGATATATCTTGAAAAAGTACTTAGCATGAGTCAGCAGCAAGAGAGTATAATTTTGAATATAAGAATTTATAGAACAACAAAAAAATCAGTCCATAATTACAGAAAGGATATAAGGGATTGCCAAGGACCAATTTAGTAGGTAATGATTAGAAGGACATACAAAAGAGTCGGGTATAGTAACACATAGTTATTAATTATCCCAGCACTCAGGAAAGCAGAGGCAGAAAAACTGCTATTCGGGCTAGCCAGAGTCACAAAGTGAAATATTGCAGCAGCAGCAGCAGCAGCAGCAGCAGCAGCAGCAGCAGCAGCATCGTGATGCCGCTGTGGATAACTCAGTGTTGTATTGACTTGTCACAGACAAGACTTTGTTGGGGAAGAAAATGCACAGGGAAGAGAAAAGCAGGAGAAAAGAAGGGGAGAGGAGGGTAGGAGAAGAATAGGGGCGAAAGGAAAAAAGGAGATGAAGTAGAGAAGAGGGAAGGAGAATGGCTATAAAGGGAATGGAAGCAAAGAGAATGGGAGAAGACAAAGAAACTGCAGGGCAACATAGGTGTTCTACAAATAAAAAAACCCGATTTACTTTTTATTGTATATAGGAATATCTGCCTACATGTATGTATGTGCACTGTGTGTATGCCTGGTGCTAAAGGATGCCAGAAGAGGGCATCAGATATCCGTGGAACTGGAGCTTCAGAAGGCTGTAGCCACCATGTGGGTACTAAGCCTGAGCCTGGGTCTCTTACAAATGCAGTTAAGTGCTCTTAACTCTGAGTCAGCTCTCTAGCCCCAGTGTCTACCTCTCTTGTACATGCTGAGATTTTGTCTGCCTTGAGGACCTGCAGACATTTTATTTACAGATCTTCACATAGACCAGGCTGGCCTTGAACTCACAGAGATCCCCTGCCTCTGCCTCCAGAGTGCTGGGGATTAAAGGCATGTACTCCTGGCCCTGAAGACATTTTAAAGAAAGCAACATTATTTAAAGTAAGAATGAATATGTAGTCTGTGTCAAATGGGAGGTCAACAGTGACCACTTAAAGGGCTCCGACCTGGACAATGATAACAGAATGCTTTTTTTCCTATAGTGAGGTCAGATGTTAGAGGGAGAGGAAAGAACAGTTTGTTTTAGGTACATTAAATTTCACTTAAAGGTGTAAAATTTGTAATCAGCAAGTATAGGGCATGTAAAATCAGGATTTAGCAGGGAGTATGCATAGAGAAGTGAAGGGAACAAAATAACAAGTATTCAAGAGTCAGAAAAAAAGTTCTCAGCAGAAACTCCAAATCAAGTCAGCAACACCCTGAAGTAAACTAGGAAAATGTGCCTAGAAACATACACTGATTGCTAATGCTAAATTCAAGACAGCCTTTTCTGGTCATTGCATTAGGACCCACAAAAAAACTCATCCCTAGGATTTCTTATACACAACAAATACATGGCACTTCCTTCTTTCATGAAGTCAAATCGGGAAATATCATTTGTTTTCTAACTATTCATTTTCAAAGAAACAAAACACTCTGGAGTTATGTCTGATCTTTGAGATGAAACAGATTCCTTGACAGGCCACAATCTGGACACAGAAACTACAGACAACTATATCATTCAGTATTATTCCTGTTCCACACTTTTATAGATAATTCCATGAACTAATAAGCATCTCCTTCTTTTGAGACTTTCATGATAAAAGGTAAGGCTCATATGATTTCTCTCAATGCTAAAGGTATCAACTAAGAAAGAACTGTATTTGTGTCCTCAAACAAGACCCATCAGTCATCATGTGACACTTAAAGCTTGTGAGGTAATGTACTACACAGCTGTCTGATCTCAGATGTCACTTTGGAGGCTGATGATAAACTACAGGTCTGATAACTCACTTTCCATTTTAAGATATTTCTTGAACTTTTCCTGTTGTGACAGGCAACCAAATTAATTAAACCCTGTCATGGACTTTGACACCATAGCCAGCTGACTTCTATTTGTTGATTGCTATTGATTTTCTTTGATACTTCATTTAAAAATCAATAGTTGGAAAGAAAAATAAGCTTAGTTTACAAATATTTAAATGTGCCATTGTATGCTGAAAGAGGCCCAAGTCTGGCATGGCCTTGGTATCTAATTATAAGAAGAGCCCTTGAGCAGGTGAAAAAGAGGCCTTTGGATCAATACTCAGTTTTCTTTCTCAATCAAAGAAAGTGGCTATAAATTAGGTTCATTGGTGGTTTTTCCAAAGCTTTTGAAGCAAACAAGTTTAAGTTTTTTTTTTCTCTCATTAAATTAAATGGCCCATCCCTAAGAGGTTTTGTTTTACATTTAAGGACGTTTATGTTACCTGGTGTTCATCCGTGCTTTTATCTTTTTAGCTTTTTTCTTATTCTTTTGCCGTTCTTCTCCATCTTTCACAGGTTCTGGTGGAGCTGCACTTTCAATCACAATGTCAACAACATACTTCTTCAAAGACAGATGTTCCTGAAAAATAATCAATGAAATGATGGGAGTGATGATATTTTAAAGCAATATAGGACCACTACAGAATAGTAAACAGAATGAATTATATAAAAGAAACTAAAAGTAATCCCTAGGCAATAATGGCTTTCATAATTGCTTTAAAAAACACTAAAGAATCTGTTTTAGTTGAGATTTTCAATGATTCATCAAACCTTTGGTGAACACCAAATGCACTATATGCTAAGGATACATGAGCATAGGAGTGCAAAGGGAAAGGAAAAATATATACACAGAATTATAGTACCATACAAGTGTTTGGTCAGTCATTTAATGTACAATAAGAGTCTAAGGGGAAGAAGAGACAGGCACTCATCAGGGTAAAAAGGGAAGACCACAGTTAGGCAGTACAGTGTTTGGTGATCTGAGCAGATGCTAGATTTGTACATGTGTATCTAGACTAGAGTAGGGGAAAGGGAAGAGAAAGGTAAATCACCTCAGAAAAAACACACTAGAGGGACAGTGTATAGCACTGAAGACAGGTTTTGTTTGGTTGAAATACAGAATTTGACCCATTTGCCTTCTCACCATCTTAGTTAGAAGTCTTCTCACTGCAATTATGCTATTTCATGCACTCCATTCCTTTGCCTCTCTCTTCATTCATTTTACATGGAAAAAGCCCAACTCTACATCTAGCTCTCCACCTATTTCTGTGTCTATCACTATAGAAGAGTAGTGTATCTATAGGAGAAACTGTGTCAACTACTTTCGTTTTTTAGGATACTATACCTCAAGCACAAACGCCAGGTAGCCAAGCACACATACATTAGCTTATCCACACACTCGTCTTCCTAGAAATGCATTTTAGAACCCCCTCTTCAAATCTCAAACACTTGCTATTGTCTCCCCTCATCTCTTAGTTAAAGCCTATGTTTCTTTAACTGAAGGAATTAGATAGAAGATCATTATATAGAAGACCCATACACTCCCATGACTAATTTACCTACCACTATGAATGCCTACACACTTTGTCTTTTCTCCACTCTACTATATTTAAACTCATGTTCCTATCAGGGTTAAGACTTCCAAAAGTCCACTAAATCTTCTTCCTTCCACTAGACTTGAATTTACAATTCTCTGAGTATTCACACTTTAGTTTTTCTTTAAATCATCTTAAAAGAATCCCTTTTCTTGTCACCCTAAAGCTAGTACCTAAAGCTAGCTATGGAACCAGGAAGTGTAGCCTTTCCACCTTTACTTCTTTAATTCTGCTCTCTCTTGAACTTATGAGTACAGTAAAAACCTTACCAACCCTAACAAATCTGCAAATTGCCCTTGTTAGGAAACCAACATCAAGACCAACTCTGTTATGTCTCCTCCAGCCTTTGCCCTACAGACCACTTCCTCCTCCTCAAAATCTTTCATCACAAAGCTTCTTGACATTATCCTCCTAATCCAAAATAAGAGGCCCATAAAACAATTAGGCTCCCTATGCCCATAAATTGTGCCATTTTTAACATAACTGTTCATTCATTAGCAAAACCTACCCATTCTTTTCACAATCCTAAGTCCATATCAGATTTACCCACTAACCCTAACCCTCATTAGTGTCACCTAGTTTCAGTCTCTAGGTGACATCACTATAACTGAAACAACTCTTTAACTAGTACCTCAGTTTCTAATTAGACCACTCTGACTTTTCCTTTGTGTGTTTTGCTTGTGCAATGTATGCTATATGTGTATATACACCTGTGTGGAAAGGTGGGTCAGCATGGAGGTGAGAGCTGGCTAGCAAGCAAGCCCCAGTGAACCTCCTGATTCTACACCGCATCTCTCCAACCTACACCTTGCACTAGGGTTATGTACATGTGTAGCCACACTAATCTGTTTATGTGAGTGTCAGGATCGGAACCCAGGTCCTCCTGATTATTCAGGAGCTCCTCCTCACTGAGACATCTGCCCAGTCCTTCTAGATCTGTTCTATATATAAAAACAGTCAGTTATATTTTTAAAACATAAACCGAATCTTAGTAAGCCTTACAATTGCTCTTATCAAAACTTTCTCAAAACTAGGTTGATACTTCAGTCAGTAACATACTTACCACAAAAGCCTGAGATAGGAGTTCAACCCTCCAGAAACCACATTTAAAAAAAAAAAAATAGCATAGAGGGGTGGGTGTTGCTTATGTTCCCCTGCCCCCACCCCTACTTGGGAAATGGAGATAAAAGGATCCATGCTATTCCCTGGTTGGTCAGCCATCCTAGTCTACTCAACAAGTTCTAAGGCAGTTGGTGGCTTACGGATGGTAACTGAGGAAGCTGAGGTTGCTGTCTGGCTACACATACATGAATACCTGCATTTAGACCTTCACACTTGTGAAATTCAGCTTCCACAGTACTAGAGAGTAGTGTACAAGCTGCCAAAGGGATGATATCAACAGTCCTATCCCACTGGGACACCTATGAGGCATAACGCTGACCAGCATGGCAAACAGCCCTAATGGTATAGCAGTGGTACTCATATCTTAGTGAAAACCAAAGCTATCTAATTGGAAACAAGACCCACTACACAGGAGGAACATCATGCCTGGTACTAAGAACCTAGCCAACTACCCATGGATTTGAAAAGAGAGCCTATTACTAATACTTTACTAGACCAGCATAATTCCTAACAAAATTCTAAAAGAAATCTTCCTACCCACAGGTAAGTGTAACTCTCACCTGTCATTGCAGAAGTGTCTCTGCAGCAAATGGAGACCATGACAGAAAACCATAAGTGGAGACAATGCAGAGATCAATGGAGTGTAAGAAGTCATGCCCAATGTATATATCTATTACACAGCTCTTGTCATAAGGTGCCAGAAACATCAAGGAAGGGGGAAAAGAAAGACTATAAAAGCCAGAAGACCAGGAAATTTCCTATGAGTTTGTGTTTCCTAGAAATAACAGAGCAGCTTCACCCAATACCTCACAATATGGGTGCCTAAACAAGGACATTATGAACATACATGCTAATGCAGCAAGGGAAAAAAATCTTACAGATTCCTACCCCTTGACAAAGAACTAAAGACTGCCGAGAGGGGAGACTTAGCCTACATCAAGGATGACCACCCCCAATTGGTTTTCCAATGTAAAGTGGTCAGCCCTGGAATCATATACATACAAACAACAAAAAGAAACTCTAGATTATATTTATGCATTTGTGACCACACAGAAAGACGAACGGAAAGACACATGCAACAATAACAATCAAAGAAAAGCAAGCCATGGATAAGAGAGGGGTATAAGGTGGGAACTTGGGAAGATAACGTAGGATGGGTAGGAAGGGAAAAAATGATCAAGTATACTTCTTGAGTTTGAGGAGGAGGAAATAATATAGTTTGTACCCCTTTTGTAAAATAAAATGTCATGACATTAAATATATCTATAGCCTTGGCTGCTTACAAATAAACATACAAGTAAGTAAAGTGATATAAACTAAAACCTTGGAGACTAGAGAGAAGGATCAGTGGGTACAGTGCTTGCTGTGCAAACATGAGGTAGCAGCCCAGCAACAATGTAAAAGCAAGGAGTAAGTATGGCTACATATGGCTACGGCTCCAGCACAAGAGATGGGACAGGAGAGCCCAGAGTTCTTGGCCAGCTGGTCCAGGTGAAAACAGTGGACTCAGGTTTGACTGAGACAGTGTCTCAAAACAAACAAGATGTAGAGCAATGGTTGACCTCTGACCTCCACATGTACTTGCACTGTGTGTCTGCACACCACACACATACTTGTTTCCATTATACTAAGAAAGGATGTAATTTCCGTGCCTCAGAGGGTGCCATTCCCCTCCCTTACATTCATCAGAAACATTACTGTCTGAGAACAGCAAATTGTTCCTTAGCCAGCAATATTCCTTCACCAGGAATGTGCACATTCCCAACTAAAATAAAGAGCTATAGATAACGACCTCTAATGTTTATCATCTCCTTACTCTGTCTATTTTCTTCTAGAGCTTGCATAATAGTACATCTTTAACTGTAGTCTCCAATAAAACAAAGTTTCTGTCTACAATTTTGCCTGACATATGGCACATACATAATAACATTTTAAGTGAGCAAATAAAAATAACATTCTTATAAAAGTTATTACACAATAGACATTTAGCAAAGTGTTTCACATAAAAATCACTCATTTCGACCTTAAAACTAAAATTAGAACACAAAAAGAAAGAATATAATTTTATTTTCTCCATTTCCAATATTAGAAGAACACACTCTCAAATGTGTCTAAAGCTAGATAGTCAAAACTCTGACTGAGTAACAAAGACCAAATTTAAAACCAGATATTGACTGTGGAATCTGTACTCGTTGCCAACTGTGTCAGAATGTTAGCATTAGTTTGAACTGTGTTCATATTCTTCTCATATCATCATAAAAAAAGAGGAAAGAGGATAAGAAAGTCTCATAAACCAATAAATAAATGAATTAAAAAATAGGGTGGGCTCACTTTTTCACAAGAAAAAGGAGAGACTTGACAACTTTGCATGTTACACAGATCATATTTATATTTTGGATGATCTAACTGGAAATTATACATATGAGCACATGAATGTAATTTAAAAATCAATCAATTTCTGGGAGTAGCTATGGATCTAGGATAGCCATAAAGTCATGATCTTCCTGGGTGTTGTGCTTAGGGCATATGTCACCACGCCTATCTCCTGATTTGGACTTTTTCTTGTTTAACCGTTCTGCTTAAATTTTTAACAGTGTTGGACAGAAGTAGTAAAACTGGAAATTCTTAGCTTTATCCTAAAAGGGTACTGACCTAAAAGACTCAGGTGGATCAAGAAGCTCCAGACAGCAAAGTTGACTTGACAATAATGCCTGAGTACTGTGAGAATCCAGGAAGTTTCAGGTAAGATCAATGAACCAATCTCTATTGCTATCAACTACTTTGAGGCTGCAGGGAACTGACCTGCAATGGAATCTTTCATCCTCAAAGCCCCGAGTCTCCTGTGCCACTTTCCCAGTCTCCACTCCCTCAGAGAGACTGGAGTCCTTCAGTGAAATCTGCTTCTCAAGAGGACAGCTTTGCTTACTTTCATTTTCATTCACCTTCATCAATCCTGATACAACAATCTTGACTTACATGGGGAAAAGCTTGCAATCTTCCACCATTTGAGTGGGGGAGTGTTGTTGTTGTTTGCTTATTTTGGTTTTCCATGCATTTTAAAATTAATTTTTCATGCAATATTTTTTACTGTTTTCCTTTCCCCCAACTCCTCCTATATCATTTAATTTCACCTACCCAACTTTATGTTCTCTCTCTTTCAAAATATCAAAAGAAAACAAAAACTCCACAAAAATAAAAAGACTAATAAAACAACAACATGCCAAATTAAAATTAAACTAAACAAACAGTACACACACAGACACTTGAGTTCATTTGTATTGGGCAACTTCTATACATGGGACCTGCTGTAGAGTGTGACTGATATACCCAGTGAGAGTACATTGGACAAAAAAGGCAATGTTCCTTTGCCAACAGGTATCAATTGCAAATGGATCACCAAGTCCATTTGCCCATCTCAGTGCTGGAAAACAGTCTGACTTGAACTTGTTATTGTGCCAGAAGAACACAGCAATAAATGACTCCTAATGACATACGTTTACACCCATAGATCTGTGCTCTTTCAACCCATATCAAACAAACTGCTTACAGTAGAGGGGAATTAAGATAGAGACCCACAACTGGAAGATGTGTAGAGAGTGAGAGACTTTGGAGCATTCAGTCTTAAATGGCATGTCTTCATCAAAGCCCTCCCCTCAACTCATGGATCTATGTGGAAGAGGTGGGAGAAAGACTGAGAATTAGAGGGAATGTGTGACTCCAAGAAAACAGTGTTTTCTAGACACAAAAGGACTGATGTACATATGACTGCACAGAGGCTATGGTAGTACATAAGACCTGTACAAGCAAGTCTTTTTTTTTCAATACTCCACATCCCTTCCCCATATACTGCTCAGTCTACATTCTAATATGTCATTTCTGTTCTTATACTATAGAAAAGGAATGCCCCAGTGGCATCTTTAATTTTATGAAGAGTCCAACTGTACTACTTTCAAGTGCATATAAATGACATTTGCATATCTATTAGACATCCATAAGGGGCCTATACCCTCCCCCCAAAAAAGGACACTATACAAAAAAGATTAGACACTTAACTATAACTACCAAGAACCTTACCTTTTTAGTCAGCTGTGGAACACCACACTTGTAATAGCAGCACTTGGAAGGCTGAGGTAGGTAGGCTGTCATGAATTTGAGGCCACTCTGGGATATACTATGAGAGTAAGACTACCAAAGAATCATACTTTTAAAATAGACAATACATTCCATTGATCCATATGTCTGTCTCTGTACCAATACCATGTACTTGTTATCACTATTGTTCTGTAGTATAGCTTGAGGTCACGGATGGTGATTCCCCTAGAAGCTCTTCTATTGTTAAGAACTGTTTTCGCTATTCTGGTTTTTTTTGCTTTTCCAGATGAATTTGAGAATTGCTCTTTCCATGTATTTGAAGAATTGTATTGGGATTCTGATGGCGATTTCCTTGAATCTGTAGATTGCCTTTGGTAGAATGGCCATTTTTACTATGTTAATTCTGCCAATCCATGAGAATGAGAGATCTCTCTCCATTTTCTGAGATTTCTTTCTTGGGAGACTTGAAGTTCTTGTCATATAGATCTTTCACTTGTTTGGTTAGTTACCCCAAGATATTTTATACTATTGTGACTATTGTGAAGAGTGTTGTTTCCCTAATTTTTTTCTCAGTCTGATTATCATTTGTATAAAGGAAGGCTACTGATTTATTTGAGCTAATTTTATAACCAGTCACTTTGCTGAAGTTGTTTATCAGCTGTATTAGTTGATTGGTAGAATTTTTTGGGTCGCTTATGTATACTATCATATCATCTGCAAATAGTGATACTTGACTTCTTCTTTGCCAATATGTATCGCCTTGATCTCCTTTTGGTGTCTTGTTGCTCTAACTAGAACTTCGAAAACTATATTGAATAGATATGGGGAAAGCGGGTATCCTTGTCTTGTCCCGACCCAGAAATAAAACTACACACTTACGGACACTTGATCTTTGACAAAGAAGCCAAAATACACAATGGAAAAAAAAAAAAAAAAAAAGAAAGAAAAAAGAAAGCATCTTCAATAAATGGTGCTAGTCTAACTGGAAGTCTCTCTGTAGAAAAATGGAACTAGACCATATTTCTCACCTTGCACAAAGTCCAGGTGGATCAAGGAAAACATAAAACCAGATACACTGAATCTAATAGAAGAGAAAGTGGGAAAGAGCCTTGAACTCATTGGCACAGGAGTAAATTTCCTAAACAGAACTCTAATGGCTCACACTGTAGACCTCATGAAACTGGAAAGCATCTGTAAGGCAAAGGACAGAGTCAATAGGACAAATCAGCCACCTACAGATTGGGAAAAACAATCTTCACTAACTCACATCTGACAGAGGGCTAATATCCCAAATATATAAAGAACTCAAGAAGCTAACCACCAAGAAACCAAACAACCCAATCAAAAAATGATTCAAAAAAAAAAAAAAAAAAAAAAAACAGAATTCACATCAGAGGAATCTCGAATGGCTGAGAAGCACCTAAAGAATTGTTCAAAGTCCTTAGTGATCAGGGAAATGCAAATCAAAACGAACCTAGATTCCACCTTATACCAATCAGAATGGCTAAATTCAAAACCTCTGGTGACAGCACATATTGTCGAGGATGTGGAGAAAGAGGAACACTCCTCCACTGCTGGTAGGATTGCAAACTGGTACAACTACTCTGGAAATCAGTCTGGGGATTCTTCAGAAAATTGGAAATAGATCTACCAGCTATATCACTCTTGGGCATATATCCAAAAGATGCTTCACCATGCCACAAGGGCACATGTGCCACTATGTTCATAATAGCCTCATTTGTGATAGCCAGAAGCTGGAAACAACGCAGATGTCCCACAAGAGAAGAATGGATACAGAAAATGTGGTTCATTTATACAATAGAATACTATTCTGATATTAAGAACAAGGACATCATGAGTTTTGCAGGCAAATAAATGGAACTAGAAAATATCATCCTGAGTAAGGTAACTCATACCCAAAAGGACATGCATAGCATGTATTCACTAATAAGGGGGTATTAGCCAAAAAAGTACATAATACCCAGGATTCAATCCACAGAAGTCAAGAAGGTTAACAAGCCAAAGGACCCAAATGTGGATGCCTCAATCTCACTTGGGAGGGAGAAGAAAGCAATCATAGGAGTGGGTAGGGAGGGAGGGAACTGGGTAGAAAAGGGGACAGGAAGGAGAAGAGTGGAACATGATCAGGTATTGGGGGAGGGGGAACAGGACTGAAACTCTGAGGGCCAGCAGAAAGAATGGAAACAGGCAACCTTGGGAGGTAGGAGGTTGGAGGGACCCTCTAGGATGTACCAGAGACCTGGGAGGTGAGAGACTCTCAGGACTCAAAGGGAGGTACCTTACATGAAATGCCCTACACTGGGGAGAGGGAACTTGTAGAGTTTACCTCCAGTAGAAAGACAGGGCATCAAGTGGAGGGATGGGGTTGCCATCCCACAGTCAAAAACTCTGACCCAGAATTGTTCCTGTCTGAAAGAACTGCACGGACAAAAATGGAGAAGAGCATGAGAAAAAAGAGGTCCAGCGACAGGCCTGAAGTGGGATCCAGCTCAAGGGAAGGCCCCAAGGCCTGACACTACTAATACTATGGTGTGCTTACAAACAGGGGCCTAGGATGACTGCCCTCCAAAAGGCCCAACAAGCAGCTCAAAGAGTCAGATGCAGATACTTACACCCAACCAATGGACAGTAGCTGCTGACCCCTGTGATTGAATTAGGGAAAAGCTGAAAGAAGCTGAGGAGGAGGTGGGCGACCCTATAGGAGGACCAGCAGTCTCAAGTAACGTGGCTCCTCAATCTCTCTCAGACACTGAGTCACCAACCAGGCAGCACACACCAGCTGATATGAGGCCCCAACACATATACAGAGGAGGACTGTTGGGTCTGGGTTCAGTCAGAGAAGATGCACCTACCCCTCAAGAGACTTGAGGCCCCAGAGAGTGGGGAGGTCTGGTGGGGTAAGGACATCCTCTTTGAGACGAGTGCGGAGAAGTGGAGTTGAGGAGTTGGGGAGGAGGTATGAGATGTGGAACAGTTAGAAGGTGAGCCAGGAGAGGAATAAAGTCTGGACTGTAAAAAAGGATTAAAGAATAATTTAGAAGATAGAACATTTATACATGAATTAATATACAGAATGTATACAAACTAATGAACTTCTTACATTTTCAAAATAAAAAATGATGTTTTTGACTGACTAATAATGTAATACAAAAACGAATACATGTTAATCATAAAAAAGTTAAAAATATTAAAAAGGAAAACCTCCTGACTCTTAACACCCTAAAACAACTATTACTTTAGTACATATTCTAGAAATTTTTTCTTTGTGTGAGTTTTTAATAAAAATGGGATTATCATAATGCTTTATGAGCTATTTTCAGTCAAATATTCAAAATATAGATTCTTTCCACTAAATTTTCTACAAAAAAGTTAGTGAATTCAGGTATTATACTTCACAGCTACATTCAATCTTGCTGGTGTCTAATTGTTAATCATTTGGGCAGCTTAAAACTTCTGATATAAAAAGTAACAGTGCAACAAATACTCTTGTAGATATGTTTGGCTTTTTGTTAAAAGCAAGGCAATCTCCTGCCCTTTTTTTCCTTTCCTGCTCTATACCCTAGATCAACTTTTGATGTTTAAAAAAACAAAAGATGCACTATTGGGTGACCCAGTATACTAAACAGCTGTTCTAAATCAAACCAGGAAGGAAGTATATAGGAAATGAGTGTTGACAAGGCTCATGATCTTGAGCCTGTGTAAAAGACTTCAACCCTGAGGATCAGTTCAGTAAAGTCACAGTGTACTATGAGAAAGTAGTAGACATTACAATGCTTAGCAACATTCTGGGGAAAAAGCTGACAATAAGAGCAGAATTTTAGATAATCTGAATCACATTATAAAAATATGAGAAATTCAATAACAAAACCCACAAAAATATTTATGACAAAACAAAGTAACAAGTAATGCCCATAAGATACAAATAAGAACAGGTGAAAAGAAACAGCATGTTTTATAAAACTCATCTAATGAAAAAATAAAAACAAGAACACTCTCAAGTACCAAAGTTACCAGGCCAAAGACTAAAAACAATGCAATCCTAAACAAACAAAAATGGCTGAGGACTGCCTTATCTGTCCTCATTGGGAGGGAAGCCCCTTGGTCCTGTGGAGGCTTGATGACCCAGGATAGGAGAACTCTAGGCCACTGAGGCAGGAAAGGGTGGGGGAGGGAGGAGAGGATAGGGAGTTTGTGGAGGAGAAACTGAGAAGGAGGATAACATTTGAAATGCAAATAAATAAAATAACAAAAAAGGTGGGAAAAAATAGTAAAGACCAACTAGGGGTTCACAGCCATGACAACAGCACTGAGAGGTTGAGGCTATAATATTGCCAAGAGTTTGAGGCAACCTGTCTTACATCCTGATTTCCAGACTAGCATAAGATACAGAATAAGACTTTATCTTCAAAAATAAAATAAAATAAAAAATAAAAAAAAACAAGATATAACCTCTTAAACTTTCTGGCTCTAAAGAAAATGGAAAATTGTTCGCTATTTAGAGAAAGAAACAAACAAAAGAATCAAGTATCTTTCCAGAGAATAAAAGTAACCATTAGTCTTTAAGATAATAATAATAATAGAATTTCATGCTACAAAACAATCATGGGGTTCACTACTCTCAAAGATTCAAAACAAAACAAAACTAATGAAAGGTAAAACTAACTTCCAAGTAATAAGAACACAAATGAGCTCTTATCAGTATTTTAAAAGCTCAAAAAATATTCTCATATGCACTTTATAAAGAATCTACTAAAGAAAATGTCTCAGGGTATAATGAGATGGCTCAGCCAGCAGAGGAAGGAACATACCCTGAACCCAAGTTGGCTACTGAGGACCAATATGGTGGAAGGAGAGAACCAGTTCCTGCAAATTGTCCTCTGATGGTCATATGTGCATGCCCTAACACACAAACAACACACACATGCATGCATGTATGCACTAATTAAGTATATAAACAGAAATAAAATTTTAAAGTAGAAAGCCGTTTTTTTAAAAAATCACCATTGATGGGCTTGAGATGTGGCTCTGTACTTAGTATGTGCTTAGCCATGGGCAAAACCCTAGGCTTTTATAGTCAGATTGTATTCCTAAAAGGAGGCATTATTTTAAAATATCTGCAACAGATTTTAAAAACAATTAAGTGGAGATAAATGAAATGTCATTGCATCAGAAGTCATCTTGAATTTGTCACTGGAACACTGGCAATGAGGACACAGAGGTTTACCATACTATTCTGTCTACTATTGTGTATGTAATTCACCATAATAGCCAATTTGACAGACAGTCACTTTACAAGCATAAATAACATGTTCATGTTATTTTGGACCTAGCACTTTGAACTCTGAAATTCCTGCTTTCTTTGACATCAAAAATGCATGAAATCACAGTAATCTTATTTCTTACACATCTATGATCTGGACTTGAAATCAATACATCTTTTGCACAGTATTCACATACTAAAAGCATATAGTACTGAGACTAAAATGTGTAAATATAGAGGAAAATCATCTCCTGCAGAAATGTTAAAATAAAGAAGTGCTTCACTAAAAGAAATGATACATCTTCCATTGATCCGATCACCTTTCTTGACTAACTCTCATGTATAACTCATGCAAAAGAGCAAAAGTTAACTGTCAACCACAGAGTAACACAGAACTTGAATGTACTAAATAACTGTGGTGGCCAAAACTTCCCCCACTGCTTGCAGCAGCTAGTTTGATAAGGTTCAAATGCCTTTCACTTAATCCTGTAGACTAGCACTGAAAGGACCCTGGCCTCCAAGATCTACCCACTATCTGGTAGGCTGCAGCTTTGCTCTCCCCTGATTTCAGTTCAGAACCCAGTACACCTGAGTAGTACTAGGTCCAAAGTGGGCACCCAATATGGCAGTGCTGGTGACAATATCCTAAGCAGAAGGACTCTGACCAGGTAAAGAGAACAATTGTTATGGGTAAACAGAAACCTAAACTCAGCATTCCTCATGAATCTCCCACAGCAGGTTTCTTTTTAGAAAGAAAGTCACTGATTTCCTTCTTGAGCCAGTGCCAATACAGTAGTCAACCACCTCAGGGAAAGGCTTCTAATCTAGTCCCTAATTAACATAAACAGCTTACAAGAGATCAAAGTCCCCTTATTAAATTCCAGACTGGATCTGGCTTGCATTTCTCCTCCTGCTACTATCTGTTCCCTTAAAACTGACAAGGTTGTTCTCTGCCTGACAGACAGCCTGGTAGTATGATTGCCCAAGGAAACTTTTCTTCCTACCCACAGAGGGGTCTGCACGATGGCCTTGCAGGAAGTCAGCACTCTCTTCCATCCTCAGTAGTGGTGCCTCTATGAGATTAGGGTTTCACATATGTTCTCTCCCTACTCAATGGTTATTCCCATTATGATATAAGCTCTGAATCCTAGAACAGAAATTTTGATTCTGATCCTTTTGAAAATTCATACTCCAATACAACTTTCCCACACCCCCAAAGTTTTGTAATGGTTAAAATCAGGTAAATCAGGCTGGGTATGGTGGTGCACACCTTTGATTCTATAACTAAGGACCTAGAGGCCAGTGAATGTCTGCATAGCAAGTTCCAGGCCAGCCAGGGCTACAAGAGTAAAACCTTATTTAAGAAAAAAAATGTTCAACATCCTTAGTCATCAGGGATATACTAATCAAAACAACCCTGAGATTCCACCTCACAATACCAGTCAGAATGGCTAAGATCAAAAACTCAGGTGACAGCAGGTGCTGATGAGGATGTGGAGAAAGAAGAACACTCCTCCAATATTGGTGGAATTGCAAGCTGGTACAAAGAATCGGGAAATCAGTCTGGCAGTTCCTCAGAATATTGGAAATAGTTCTATCTGAGGACCCAGCTATACCACTCCTGGGCATATACCCAAAGATGCTCTAACATAAAACAAGGACACATGCTCCACTATGTTCATAGCAGCCTTATTTATAATAGCCAGAACTGGAAACAACCCAGATGTCCCTCAACAGAGAGGAATGGATACAGAAAATGTGGTACATTTACACAATGGAGTAAGCTATTAAAAACAATGAATTCATGAAATTTGCAGGCAAATAAATGGAACTTGAAAAAAATCATCCTGAGTGAGGTAACCCAGTCACAAAAGAACACACATGGTATGTACTCACTGATATGTGGATATTAGCCAAAAAGAAGCTCAGAATACCCATGATACAACTTAACAATCACACCAAGGAGAACGAAGATCACACCAAAGTGTGGAAGCTACAGTCCTACTCAGAAGGGGGAGGGGAGAAAATAATCTCCAGGAAGTAGAGGGAAAGAGGGATATGGGAGGAGAGAAGAGGGGAGGGGAAAAGGGGGGCCAGTTCAGATAAGGGAGGAGATGAGGGACAAGTACAGAGGGTCAGGAATTTGAAAGTAGGTGTTTAGCAGTGGGGGAGGGGGAACTGGAAGTAGCCACTAGAAAGTCTCAGATGCCAGGGACCCAAGGGGTTCCCAGGACCCAACAGGGTGGACATTAGCTGAAATGCCCAACAAAGGGGAGAGAGAACCTGTAGAGACCATATCCAGTGGATAGGCACAGCCCCCGGTTGAGGGGTAGGGCCACCCACCCACCTCAAAAATACTAATCCAGAATTCCTCCTGTCAAAAGGAAATACGGAGACAAAGTGTGGAGCAGAGACTAAAGGAAAGGTCATCCAGAGACTGCTCCACCTGGGGATCCATCCCATTTGTAGGCACTATTGCTGATGCCAAGAAGTGTTTATTAACAGGAGCCTGGCATAGCTGTCCCCTGGGAGGTTCTGCTAGAGCCTGACCAATACAGAGGAGGATGCTTACAGCCAAACATTGGACTGAGTGTGGGGAAGTTAGAGCAAGGACATAGGAACTGAAGGGGTTTGCAATCCCATAGGAAGAACAATATCAACCAACCAACCAGAGCTCCCAGAACTCCCCGGGACTAAACCACCAACCAAAGAGTATACATGGAGGGACCCAAGGCTCCAGCTAGCTATGTAGCAGAGGAATGCTAATGACTGAGCAGGCATCACTGGGAGGGGAGACCCTTGGTCCTGTGGAGGCTCAATGACTGATGATTCAGGGTAGGGGTGCTGAGGGAGGATTGGGTGGGCAGGTGGGGGAGCACCTTCAAAAAGGCAGGGGTAGGGGAAGGGGATAGGGAGCCAGTGGAGAGAAAACTGGAGAGAGGGATAACATTTGATATGTAAATAAAATAACCAATAAAAATGAAGACGTTAGAAAAACGCAGCAATCTTACTTCTTATGTCAAGTTATCTAGCGCTCTAACTAGTAAAAACAACAATAAAGAACAAGGATGCCTTTTAGACACTGGCACGCCCATCTCTGTTCCCCAGGCTGAGGTTGGCGTATACATACACTCACATACATTTTACCTTGTTAAACAAGCATCACAGTGCTGTCGATTTAACATCTAATAAATGCTCAGTTTTAAAAAGTGACTTTAAATAATTTTACTTCAGTATAACTAGCATAAGAAAGCAGAAGCACAAATGACTCCACTATAAAGAAACTCACTGCAGTAAATACATGAGAAAACAGAAGTAGACATTAATTACATAATTATGGCATATATGTTAAAGCAATGCTACTTATTATCTGATAAATTTTTTTACAAACTGTCTACATTTTTAAAATCTTAATTATACAATCTCAAATAAGTTTCAGGGTTCAAATCTGTAACACGCAGCATATGTTTAGTTTAAATTTATATATATTAGTATGTAAATAATGAATATAAGTCAATCAACACATTAACAGCAGGCATTACTTTGGTTTTCTACTTTGATAATTTCCTATAATACATATTAGTATATTCATAATGATTAAAATTAATTAAAGGAATGCAAAGAAAAGCAAGTTATTCAAAGAGAGTCAATTAACACAAGGTTACAGTTCCTGGAGGACAACTTCCTCCAAGGAAGAACAAGCATTACTGAGTAAGAAACACTTGCCTTCTGGAGCTCCTCAGAATTCTAATTATTATGGTCTGGGCACAAGTAAGACAGTCAGAATAACAAAGAAATGTGCCCCAGATCCCATCCTAAAGCAGCCCTGGATCTCCTTATCAAACAGAATTTGTAAAATGTAAATGCGAGCTTTAATGATTCACAACAGCATTTCACACTGCTGCTGCTAAGTGAGCACTAACAGAGGTCACTCTCCCCTACTTGTGTTGATGATGTAGACACAAGCCAACTACAGAGCTCTCCATCAGATTTGCAACTCAGCACAGTGGCTTGTCCTGGTCTCACTCACTTAGCAAACTGAAGAAATCAAAAGACAGATCTGGAATTCCCATCCTAATATTTTATTTTATTTATTTTTTTATTTTTTATTTTTTGGTTTTTCAAGACAGGGTTTCTCTGTGTATCCTGGGCTGTCCTGGAACTCACTCTGTAGACCAGGCTGGCCTCGAACTCAGAAATCCGCCTGCCTCTGCCTCCCAAGTGCTGGGATTAAAGGCGTGTGCCACCGCCGCCCGGCTCCATCCTAATATTTTAAATGTCAATGTGATAAATGTAAAAGCTAACAAATGATAGGTAATTCTATACACATATATTAAGTGTAGTTTTTAAGTCACAACTGAATTCTAAATATTGATATGACAGGAGTACAAATAATGTATATAAAACATTTAATATCTATATAGACATCTTGTCAAAGTTTATATCTTTCTTAATATTTTAATTCCCTTTTCAAGGATATGAGACTACAGTCTTTCAACCATAATTTACTATATTAATTAAACAGCTGATCCTCAAGTTTGTGACTCTGCTAGTCAGTTTCCTCCTAATGAATCCATGTTCCATATTTTACAAACGCTGAGCTACACAGATTAGAGTCATAATCTGTGGGGGAATGATATTTTAAAACAGAATAAGCATAAGTGATAAAATACAGAACTTTTAATTGTCAGTAATATAGCTTTGCAGATAAACACATTTCACAAGATATGGCATATCAAACTAAATGATCCATGTCACATCTTGAACATCTTAAAATACCAAACTGAATTTTAAAGCATGCTAATTGTTACAGATCCTTTAAAAGAACTGGAATGTCTACTTTGAAAAAAATCACTATAATAATGTATTTCTATTTTTTATTCTTCTAAAAATGAAGTAAATCTAAAGTCATGTTTCAAGTAAGCTACTCTAGGCTTACTCCAAGACTCATGTTCAAGATGAGGGTATTGCCAGATACAAATCTGCACAGACAGAAAATTAAAATCATGTTTACCATTAAAGTTTTTTCACTTAACTTCATCTTGTAACTTCTGAATGAAATTTGCAAAGTAAAACTCAATATTACTTTATTCAAGAATAAAATGTTATTTTTTACATTATTATAATTATCAGTTATTCCAAAAAAAATCAGATTTTTAAAAATATAAAAATGAAAGGCATTTTACAACACTTCCTCACTGTCTTCTATCAAAAAAAATGGAAGACACAGGGATTAGAACTTGCATTTATTGTGTTCTCAGTATGAGAAGGAAAAGCAACTAATAAATCAAAGTTAAAAAGAAATAAAGAAAAGATGGCGGTGTGCAGAATGGGAAGAAGAGGAAAACAGAGAGAAACGGCAGATAAACTAAACATGGCATTTAAAATATAGCACTTTGACAATATTTCAAATCAGTACAGAGCTTTAGCTCGTCACTGACCTTTAACTCAACACCTACTATAAATCAAGAACTTAGATAGCTGCTTCTCTTAAAGAGGAACAATTCTCGAGACACCAGAGTTTTAACTAGAATATTTAAAATCTGTAACAAATCTTGTTGATATCATCCCCATAAACCAATCTTATCTGCAAGAATACTGGAGAAACTCTTTAAAGTTGACCTGTCATTATTGATAGCTTTTTTGTTGGTCATTATTATAATATTCCCAGGTATTAACACTATCTAAAATGAAGGCAGAGAAATTAATTTATACTCAACCAAGGGTGTTGAGATATTTAAGAAACTATAATGTGTTCATAGGACACCACTTGTTGCTGTCGCCTGGTAAAGATCTAAGGAAGAATACAAGCTCTGCAGGCACCAAACCGACACTATTACTGTTGTCATGTTTTGCTTGCAGAAGGGAACCTAGCAAGGCTCTCCCAGGAGCTGACTGAGACAGATGCAGATACTTGCAGCCAATCATTGGACTGAAGGTCAGGGACCCATATGGAATAGTTAGGGGAAGGACTGAAGGAGCTGAAGGGAGCTGCAACCTCAGAGGAAGAATAACAGTATCAACTAACTTGGACCTCTCAGAGCTCCCAAAAGGCTAAGCCACCAAACAAGCATACACGGGCTGTATATTAGCAGAGGACTGCTTTTGTCTGGCCTCAGTGGGAGCGGACGTGCTTAATCTTGTAGAGACTTGATGCCCCAGGGGAGGGAGATGATACAGGGTTTGGTGGGAGTGGGTGGGTGGGAGGGTCACCCTCTCAGAAGCAAAGGGGAAGGGGGGTGGGGTAAAAATCTTGAGGAGGGGGGAACAGAAAGAGGGCAACATTTTGAATATAAATAAACTATAATAAAAAAGAAAAAGAAAATAGTAAATAAAAAATACTTGAAAAAATGAAAACGTTTAAGAATTCCACTATATTTATGGTTTATAAATTTGTCAAACAGTAAATTTGAGAAAGCCTGAAATGCACTATCCTCTGTCAAAATGGTGCCCTTAGTGACAGCATCCCTTTGAAAAATGAAATTAAATATATATGGCACAGACAAGTTTAAACTAGAGAGGGCATTTTAATTATACAAAAGCCTCAACTCTGTTAAGGTCTCTGACTGGAGATGTAGACCACACTAGAGATTTTATTAATTACAATCCATGTATTATATTGTTTCAAGCGACAGATGAGAAAAATGAAGCTAATGAAATACAGTGAAACAGACACCAAGTAAAAGGGAAAAAGCCATCCCCTGATAAGGATTATAGTCCACCATCTGTCCCTTTGCCACTCAGTGACATTACAAATTCTCCATCAGTTTCCTAGTAGGTGAAGTTGATGAATGAGGTAAGGGCTTCCTGTGCAGATCCTGATGTTCCTTCTGATCTAATCTGAGGCTTAACAGATGACTCAAAAAGGCCTCAGAGTTCAACAACCTCATTACCAGACCATGCTTTGGAGACTGAGGAAGGTTTGAAGTCTTGCAGCATAAAACAGTTCAACTGTAATGATCCAAGTCTTATAAATAAGTAAGAGGGATTTTCCGAGAATGCTCAGATCTAGCAACTTGGAATATTGTTAGCACTATCCCTAGAAATCATTTCAGTAACAATGATAGCACATATCAAAAAAAGAATCATACTCTCGACTCAAAGGTGTAGGGGAGGTAATAATGAGAGCAGGTACTGCTCCTTCTTAGTGGTATCTAGTCATAATTACAAGGTTGTGGGGGGAAGCCAGCAGCTTTACACCAGCAGCAGAAATCAAACAAACACTCTCTTTTCAATAAGGTACTTGCAAAAATAGGATACAAAGGTAAAAAGAAAACTAGGGAATGGTTATATCAAGAGAAGCAAGGGAGATTTTTCACAGCAACATTTTATTTATATATATATATATATATATATATATATATATATATATATATATATAAATAAAATATATAAATATATAAAAATATACATATATTTATATATATAAATTATACATATTTATATAAATTATATACACACACACACATATATATACATATATATGTATATATATATGCATACACACACATACATACACATGATCAAGGGTAAAGAGGCAATGTTATACCAATAAAGAAGTCCATCAAGAAAGCATAACAGTTTTATATAAATATCTAACCACAAAAATTTATATTACATGAAATGAAAATAGATTAAGCTGTCAAAGAAACAGACAAAACTACTATTAAAACCAGAAACCTCAAAATCTCTCTATAGAAACTGGAAAACTAAGAGACAGAAAGCCAGAAGATGCAGAGGTGAGGGGTCGGCTGAGACGATCAGTGTGCTCACTGTCTTGACCATGATGATGTGTCCAAAAGTGTGTGCATGGGCCAGGAAATCAAAAATAGTTAAAGCACAATAAAACATATGACAGTCATTCAATGAGCTCTTTAAATAGAAAAATTTAAAAACATTCTTCTATTTCTTAAACTGAAAAAAGTTATCTGCCAATTTTGTATAGTAAGATGCACATTGTAATGAAAAAAGGCATTGTAGAATATACTGCAATACTATAAAATACTGAGTATGAGAACCAAACCTGAAAAGAAGCTATTTGAAGGATTTATCTAAAATAAATTTGAAGAACAAAAATAAAAAGTATTAGGATTAAGGGTGGGCTATACCTACAAATCAAGAAGGAAAGTAAATAATACAAAAGTACTCAGTACCTACAAGAAATTAAATTTAAAGGTGTAAAATAATTTCTTGTTACTAGCACAAAGAAATAGGAGAAAAATGTTTTCATAGTTTTGTTCATTAAACATGTTTAAAAATGAATCTTCCACAAACAGAAGTCAAAAATGAATTTGACAGGCAAGTTCTTTAAAACAGTAAAAGCAAAGGGCCTAAGAAGATTATAGGTCAAATGTAGAGCCCACGTAAGCTTCTAGGTGTAGTTAGCAGGCTGTCCCCAAGTTTTTTATTTTTCAATAAAAAAAAACCCACTCCTTATATTGAATACATCCTCAGAATACCAAAAGAAAAGCTATGTCTTATTTTACGATATATGTATAACCCTGATATCAGAATTAAGTAATGAAGGTGAAATAGATTATAAAACTGTATCAGCTACAAATTTCGATATAGAAATAGTGAACTAAATTTTGGCAGGGTTTGAAAAAATAACATGTCATCAACATATGAAGGTTTTACCAGTGTGATAAAAATAATATTAGAAAATACTAAGTGTAATCACCACATTAAAAGACTAAAATTACATTAATAAGATAGCTGATAAATTACAAAAAATTCTCACACAAAAACGACATTAAAGATCTCGATAAAACACTTAAAATATGAAAACATTAGAATCAGATACTTTGAAATCATAAATAATATTATATGCTAAATGCTAGTACTATAAAGATGAACCAGTATGAAAAACTTAGGTACATTCATCATAAACAAAAATAAAAAGAAAAGAAAAATAAACTCCAAGAAAGGAGTAAAAAGGAAATAATAAAACCATGAATAGACATTATTAAAAACAGGACCTGGAGAAATGACTCAGTGGTTACAAGTACTTGTCTCTCTTAGAGAACCTGCGTTTTATTCTCAGCACCCATATGGTTGCTAACAATTATCCATAATTCCATTACCAGGGTATTAGGACACTTCTGATCTCTAAGGGCACCAGGCATATATGTGGTGCATGTATGTAGTGCACATACATACATGTATGCAAAATATTCAATACGCAAAAATACATCTTTATTTTTTAAAAAAAATAAAACTAGGAGCCAAATACTGATATCATATCATTCAGAAGCCTAAGGAAGATCTGAACTTAAGGCCAGTCTGGGCAATGTAATGATACCCTGTTTCAAAAAAATAAATAAAATGAAATATTGGATGGATGGTTAGATGGATGGAGATAGATAGATAGATAGATAGATAGACAGACAGACAGACAAACAGACTGACTGACAGACTGACTGACTGATTGACTGACTTTGATCAAGGATTCACTTGGGGATAAAATATCTACAAGAATCTGAAGCAGGAATATCAGAAAACTAAAGAATGCTAACAGCATCTGACTTTCTGACACAGCAGCCATGCCTTTCTCTGCTGAAAGCATGACTAAACTTCATTTACTCCGATGGATTACAGGACTATTGCAGAATTAGCTTTCTGCATTATGCAGAAATTAATTATGCATTAATTTAACTGTATTATGGGGTGTGTCTAGGAGTCACAAAAGAAGAGCTTTACCAAAAAAATTAAACAGTTTGATTTCTCAACTGCATTTGTTACCTAATTAAAATTTAACTTTATGGGCATAAGGAATTCTGTCAGTTGTAAAGCACTTGCTATGCAAGTACAAGGACCCACAGCTTATCCCCCTAACACACATAAACAGCTATGTACAATGGTGTCTACTGTGCTGAAAGGGACAGGGAGGTAGATCCCTGGACCTCACTGGCCACTCAGCCTACCTGCATTCCTGGCCAGTGAGAAATTCTGTCATTGTCCCAACACAGGGGGAAGATGCCTGAAGAAAGACACAGAAGACTGTCTTTGTCTTTTGCATGCACACATGAGGACACTCAACAAATCTGCACTCAAGCACACAAATAGACACAACAAACACACAAACTTTTACTTTAAAATAAGCCAACTGTTTAAAAGAAAAGACATATAAAAGAAAAGTCTCTGCAAGCTTAGGGATCTTTTGATTTCTAAACCTGAATCTTTAGTAATGTCTCCAAAACTAAATTTAAAAACTATGCAACTACACATATACATATAACGACTGTTTTACTTCTTGAATGCATGTGTGCCTGATGCCTGCAGAGATCAGATGAGGGCATCAGATTCCCTGTGGCTGGACTTATAGGTGGCTGTGAACCAACATGTGAATGCTGGCAATCAAAACCAGGTTCTCTGCAGGTGGAACAAGTACTCTTAATAGCAGAGCCATCTCTCCAGCTCCTCAAACTAGACTTCTATAAAAATAAAAAAATAAACACAAAAATGGCTAATTACTAGTATTAATAATAAAAGTAGAGGCTAAAGAGATGGCTCAGCAGGTGCATGAGCTTTTCTAAGCCTAAAATTTGAGCACAGCCCCTAAACTCCAAAGAAGCAACTCCACAAGTTGTTCACTGATCTCCACACATGTGTACACATACGTGCGCGCGCGCGCGCACACACACACACACGCAAATAAATCAATTAGAATGATTTCTCAAATTGACTTAAATTCACTATCCCAATTGAAGCACAAAATGGGTAAAATGTGAAGAATTGAACGACTTAAAGAATCTGACTTAAAATGTAGTTAATTAGTTGCTTCATGTCAACAGCATTGTAGACGAACTGCAATGTTTTCATGTTGTAATATTTATTAATCAGATTGGGAGTGCTAACATCTGCAACAACATTTCATGTCTTACATGTGAAGAAGTGTGCTGCTCTAAGTCTTATGTATACATTCATAAATGGCATTACACTTTCAAAAACCAAGATATGTGAGAATATTATACTTTTCCCCCTGAAATTCCACTGGTTACTCCTATGTTCAGACATTTACAACTAGGTATTGTACTTAGAATAATAGTTTAATAAGGTAGTACCATGATAGCGACCTACTGTTTTCAATTATATTACTTAAATGAATCAAAATATTTCAAACTGTTATATGATAGTGGTTACTCAAATTCTTCATTAGATATCACAATTATTTCACACGCACACAAACACACAAACACGCAGGAGTAGTTTTCAACCTGTAGGTTGCAACCCCTTGGTTGTTCAAATGACCCTTTCACAGGACCATCCTGCATATCATATAGTCACATTACAATCCAGAAGAGTAGTAAAATTACAGTTGTGAAGTAGCATGGAGTATGATTTTTATAGATGGGGTCACTACAACACGGGGAATGCTATCAAGGGTCACTGCAGTAGGAAGGATGAGAAAAACTGCCTTAAGAGTTTGTTCATTTGCTTTGCTTTTCTGTTCACAGTTCCACAAAGCTCTTCTTAACAGCCTGGAAAGAAGAGGGTGAAGACTTTTGCTCCTACAAAGGAGAGGTAAGAGAGGGAAGGAGTGGTTATGGAGCTTTCTGTTTTGCAGACAAATCAGGATGCTGCACTGCTATCACACAAATGCCAGACACAATCTCACCAAAGAGCTCAGCTATAATAGCAGAGATGTAGTGTCTTCTTTATGTTTTTGCTGATATGAAATTTACTTTTTCCCTCCATCACTTAATTAGCATAATTTCTAGGAATGAAATTAAAAATTTAGCATTTGAAAAATCAGCTTTGATTGTAAATATCCAATGAATATTGGTGAATTTAGGATTCTTCATGAAGATCCTGCTCATAGTTTTCAGGAAACAAAATTAACTGTTATTTTCCTTCATATGTGAGAATGTAGCATAGAAAGCAGAACTTGTCTAATTCAAATTTGGAATACATACGAATGTCATAAAGAATACATAGATTCATGATGAAGAAAGACAACCACCTACAACTTTTAAACTTCATTCTCTTTATCCACCCCAACAAGAAAACGCATCTTATAACCAAAATACTATGTGTTTCATTAGATAGTGTAAAAGAGAACAGTAAAAAAAAAAAAAAAAAAAAAAAAAAAAAAAAAAATCAAGCATTAAAAATCTCTAGCAATACATGTAAAAATTTTCACTTTAGAATATTCATAATTAGCACTTGCTTTTTGATCTTAAAAAAATAACTATTTGAATTATAAGGGCACTAAAATATCAAATACACATCAGTTCTTTTGTGAGAAGCATTTTAAAATGCTAGAATGTTACTTAGATAAAAACTCAAAATAATGAGCTTTCGTACTCAGCAGCTACCTATTATATTTAACAGGCTTAAAATAAAATGTGTCAAAGATCAAGAGTAAGTTATCCGAGATGTCAAGTGCACTGGGTCAAAGGCACAATTTTATTAGGTCAGAAGTGATATAAATAAAATCTTGTATGCCAAAGAAGAAGGGTAATAGGCATGGAGTACATAATGTAAAGACATCACAGGTGACAAGTAATAAGTTTAAGTAGAACACTGTGTTTACTATAGGTACCTTCGCTGATTAAAAATGAAACTTCTATATGCTATATCACCAACACTGTTTTTCAGGAGGCAGGAATTTTCACTTGTAAGAATAGTTACATGGATTAAGTAAGAAACTGAAAATTTTTATTATTTGAAACTGACAAAATACACAAAACAAACACAAAATCAATCAGATGTCACTCTGCAATGACTAAATAAGAGATTGCTACAATAAATAACAATGTATAAATAACAAATGTACACATTGCTCCATATTGTTTTAGCAGTTCTTTTCATCTCTTCTCATTGCAATAAAGATATAAAATTTATATCTGAGTTTACTTAATAACATACTGCAGAATATTTTTTCTATTTTACCAATGGATAACAGCAAGTACTCACACCAAGCTGACCCACAACCCCAGAAAACTTTTCACTTTTAATTTAACTCAAAATAAATAATATATTTACCTTCATTAAGGAAACTTACAACAAAATTTTTTTAAACATATGAATGCATTTTTTTTTTGTAATGGCAAGTAGTACTCCATAATTTAGGTCAGTAATCCTCAATTAAAACAAGTTCTATTTATAAAAATGGATACAGGTAGATAGTTTGTTTAATTTTATTTGTTTCTTGGTTTTTGTTTGTTACTTAACACAAAGTTTCAGCCCCAGTCGGCCTATAATTCTAGATCTTCCTGCTCCTGCTTTTGCCTATGGGTATTAATAAAAATTTAATAAAACAAGTACTGCAGGTTCATAGAAAGAACAGGGGCCAGACTAACAAGCTATGATTTAGGAAAGGCATAACAAAGAACATACCATGCAGTATCATCTATATGAAGTTCCAAAATAGGCAGGACTAATTGATGATATCAATACACTAGTCATAGTTTAGGAACATTTCTGTAAATGGGCAAAAGGGTGATAGGAAATTATATGTTGTTCTAGGTAGTATTATGTGTACATATATAAACATCACTTAAGTGCTTGAGATTAGTGACTTGACTAATGTAAGACATACACTAAAAAAACTAACATAGGTCTCCTTGACAGGAATCTGGGTCCCTATGAGTAACCACTGTCTGAGTCATTCAATCCCCCATCAGCCCTGCTTGGGTCAGAGTCTATGAGTCTGGACATCATTGAGCCTGTGGCCATGAAGCCAGCAAAATCTAAAATGGCTAGAAAACCTGTAATTAAAAAAAAATCCGGACAAAACCTTAAAGATCCAATTGGGGTATTCTGTAAGGTATACCAAATATGCTTTCCTGATCAAGAATGCTGTGTAGATGTGGTCAATATTACAACAGTACAGCTCTATACCGCTAAGGGTTATCATCTCAAGAAAAATGGAAACTATCAGACCTTGTATGGCAACTCACACCATCCAGAAGGCACTTTTTGATGCTATTGTTAAGCTCTTGTTAGATGGCCTCATTTGTGACAAGAACAGTCTTTTGTTTCTGTAAGGTATAGCTGGAAGTGGAAAAGCTCGTACAATGACAAGTTCTCCAGGGAATAAAGGACTGCTTCTTCATTGTTTGGACAAAAGTTTTAACATGGTCATTTCATAGTAAGATGCTACATTTAAAATCTAATGATAGGAACAGTATAAAATACAATGCAAAAATGATGCCATGGAATATTTGAGAAGAGAAGCCCTACCCATTCCGAAGATTCATTCCCTCTAGCAAGCGACAGGTAGATCCAGAGTTTGACAATTACAGTAAAATACAAGAATTATGCAAAGCAAAACTTAACAAATACAGTGTCTATGGCATATTTGCCTCTTACATTGGAATCTATAATAATAACAATGATCTATGGAAGAAATTTGATCCCATAAAGCCCAAATGGCTGCAGTACCACTCACTATAAGAACACAGAGTCTGTACTCTCACAATCTAAATGTTCCAAGAAGAACCACAATATATTTTTTTTAGGGTGAACAGAACTAGAAAGAACCATTTGAAGGCTTTCTCAGAGGTCAAAAAATAAGACATGCTGCCAATGTATACTCTACTCTTTTCCATTCAGCATTAAACTAGTCCAAGCTACGCCAGATAAAAAGAGAGACAAGTTACAGGAAAAAGAACAAATGACTATCAGCTAATGGTCTCTGGTGGATCTTTCTGGATGTGAAAAAACTAACCAGATTGAAGCAGATGGTAAGAGATTAAACAAAGCTGGAAACATTAATCAGTCAGTGGTGATGCTAAGAAAATAATGAAGTCCTAAAAAGAACCAACTGTATAGGACTAACAAGATTGATCCAAATCAAGATGCAAAGTTACCCATCTGTTCAATGAGGAAGGGAAGGGACAGCTGATTGTGCATGAATACAAAGGCTGAGGACTATGAAGAAAGCTTCCAAGTCATGAGATTTGCTGAAGTAACCCAGGAGATTAAGTAGTAAGACCAGTAGACAAGATGACATGTGGGTTGATACCAGAAGGCAAAGCACAAACCTGATTTGGGAGGGTGGTTGGTTGGAGATGAGCCACTGGTGACCGAAATGATTCTATAGAGTTTCTCGTTATTGCCCCTGTGCAAATTTTTGGATATCAACCAGAGACCCTTCCAAAAGTGATAGAAGTTTTTGAGAAAGGATGTCGTCTATGATAACTGATGCCCAAGGAGCTTAGCAAACAATACATTACTTTCAAAGCATTATAAGAGCACTTGACAAAGTTGGTCACAGAACTTAAATCAGAAATAGAATGACTGGAGAAGCAAAACAAAACTTTGAGGTACAAGACTGAGATCTTAGAGAAAACCTCTATGATCTATGAAGACAATCAACATGATCTGCAGCAGGAACTTGAAAGCCAGAATAAGAAGCTGCAGTGAAAGCCTTCTGACAAGCACACCTGAGAGTGAGGTTGTAAGACACGGTAACAGATGAAGTGTCAGGAGGATTGTGAGCATCAGGTAGCAGGTAGCCAGCTGGAAAATAAACTTTGTGTCAAGGATGAAAAGTTCAAGCAGTTGAAGATCACAGTGACTGAACCCAAACCTAAGAAGCCAGAGAGACTCTCCCACAAGTGCAGCCAAGAAAAATACCATTCAGAGATCAGTATCTCCATCACCCATGGCTAATACACTAATTTCTGTCAAACACTAGTCAGTTCTACTCTGCAGGAATTGTACAGGTAGATCATAAGTCTTCCTCTAATGTGCAAACTGAGATGGTCATGCAGTTACACATCACTCATGTCATCATAGTGTCTGTTGCAAATGAAAAGTCTAGCTAATTGTGAAGAGTCCATGCTGACCCACTAGGAACTAGCCTCCAATGGGGAGATTCAGACTAAAGTAACTAAGAGTGATTTTAACAAGGTGTTGGGCAATCTGTTCAATTTATTGATGTTGAGACTTTAAAATAAGAATCACCAACCAGTAGACAAAAACAAAGACCATCCATAATGACACCACCTCAACCAGAAGGTACAGAGTCCGAATGGACCGATGTGGAAACAAGGTGTTCTCTGGCTGTGGAGATGAGAGTAGGATCTCAGCTAGGATCCTAATACCAGTGTTGTGCACAACCCAAGTGGAAAAGGCCTTGAACTAACAGCCCCAGTATTAGAATCTTTTTGTTCATGTTGCTATTTCTCCAAAGCAGTGTCAGAAGCAGTGTGTGAGTCAATTTACAGAAGAATGTATCTAGAGACTTTTCCAACTGTTCTAAATATTTCCTAAGGTTTCTTTTTTTTTTTTTGGTTTTTCAAAACAGGGTTTCTCTGTACAACCCTGGCTGTCCTGGAACTCACTCTGTAGACCAGGCTGGCCTGGAACTCAGAAATCCACCTGCCTCTGTCTCCCAAGTGCTGGGATTAAAGGCGTGCACCACCACCGCCCGACTTTCCTAGGGTTTCTTAAATGCTGTTATTGATAGGATGCAAAACAGTATCTTAAACATATCTAACAATTAAGACTTTCAATATAAAGATGGTAACTTGCCAATCTTTCCTGAGCATATTAACAGATGTTTAACAAGCAGGATTTTCACATTCTTTAGTAGCTTTAGACATTTTGTATAATAGAGAGAATTATAAAATATCATCATAGTTTAAGAACTGCTTAATATAAAATTATAAACATATTTATATTATAATCATTTTTATAAAATTATAGATATATTTATAAAATTTCAATACACAATGATTATAGGTATATAAATAATATATTCCTAAAACTTTGTAAATGGTTCACTAATATAATATTAACCACTTGCATGAAATAGACATTGATCTATGTTTTCTAAAGCATTTGATAATCACTGAGGAATTTTTGTCTCAAATTAGTAACAAAATATTATAACTTCTTTTTTTCTTGGATATTTTATTTATTTACATTTCACACATCATCCCCTTTCCCCATTTCTCCTCCCTAGAGCCCCTATTCAATCCCCTCCTCCTTTTTGCTTTTATACCATTTTAATTACATGTAAGTATTAAAGTCAGTTCTAGATTGAGGGACTAGCAATATAATAGATGCAAATAGTCAAGGAACAAGCAAGACGATAAACACAAATAGTCAAAGAACAAGCAAGTCAATAAACAAAATTCCGTGATCACTCCTGTGATCACTGTTTCTGAGGGCTTATCAGGATGACCAAAATATCTGAGCCTACTTCTCTGTCCTAGCCCAAAGTTATGTCTGAAGCCTACTTCCTTGTTCTAGCCTAAATTTAGATTCCTGTCTGAAATTACTTCTTTCTTCTATTTTATGTGTATGTGTGCATATGCCTATGTGTGTCTACATGGACATGTAGGTGCCCACAGAGGCCAAATGAGGGCATCAGATCTCTTAGAGCTGGAGTTAAAGGCAGTTGTGAGACACTCACTATGGGTACTTGAAAACAATTCTGGTTCTCTACAAACTTTGGTGCTATTAACTAGAGAACTACACCTGGAGTCCCTTGTTATAATTTCTTAAATTTTTTGAAATATGTTTTATTCCTTTATGGTATGTGTGCACACTCAGCTGTGTATCTGCCATGGCATATGGGTGGCAGCTAGAGGACACTTTGAGAAAGCCAATTTTCTCCTTCCACCATGTGAGTGTCAGGGATCAAACTGAGCATGACAGGTTTGGCTGCATATGCCTTTATTGTATGAACTATCTATCTCACCAGCATAAAATACTGTAACTTTTTTGTATGAAAATTATATAAATGACAGCAAAAATCTTGTCTGTATAGTTATTAATATGAATACTAAAATAATAAAATACCTATTTTATTAATATAGATATTAAGTACTAAGCATGGTTCTAAATAGCTATACAAATACACATAAATAAAGAACACATATAAAAGAGCTCATCCTAGGTAATCAATTAATAAGTGTAAAAGGACAAGAGTCAAGCTTACCACTTCTTCATCTGAAAGTTCACGCCCCTGGATACTGCTGTTCTCTCTCACAGCTTGCTGATGTTTTTTCCCTTTAATGTGGCTAAAGAGATATACTTCAGAAGCGATCTAAAAGCACAAAATCAAAGCCATAGCAATCAACATACCATTGCATCCAGTGCTAAGAACTAGACATTCAATCTATTACATTATATACAAGTTCAGATCACTCTAGGATAGACAGACAGACAGACAGACAGACCCATTGATCAAAATATTTTTCCTTAGAATTCAATTCTCAGAGCAATTCTCAGAGATTTGAACAACACTGAAACCCTAGTTTTTGGTTTTTGGTCCCAACCCATTAAAATATTGGTTTAGCCTACCATTACTCAGGTAAACAAACATTTTAGTAACAACGCAAACATTGACACTTTGCACTGGCATTCCTAACTGCTATTCTTTTTTTTTTTTTCTAACTGCTATTCTTTTAGTACTTATTTTTCACTTAAAATCTTCATAGGAGCCAATAGCACTTAGTAGATGCCTTAGCACAAGATTTAAAAGGCTAGAAGCCTTTTAATAAATTTTAGTAATAAATTATAACACCAGACTGTTAATAATGACAACCACCTACCAGGACATTGCAGAGAGAACACTGCTTCTTTCTTTCATAAGGGGTCAGTTTAGGGGCGTAGTCAGTGCTTGCGTGCCGCCCACTGCTTAACTCAGCAGCCTTTTCTTTCCTTTGCTCAATCTGTTCCATGTGCCTTCTAATGCTTTCATCATGCTGGAGACAGGATCATGGTGTGAGAAACTTAAAAGGTACTCAGATTAACTAAGAACTTGGAAAAAGACTTTCCATTAAAACTTCTAAAGTAATTCAAAAGTGCCTTGTTTTGATACTAACTTTCACACTAAAGAACAAAAAGCTTAATCTTTTAACATATCACATATGGACAATATTGCTTCCGAGATGTGCCCTAGAGGATGTTAGTATATGCTTTATGAGAATAGTTTCATAGACAAATTTGGAAAACAGTAAGTTAAAGATGATCAGATTTTTAACACAGAACTTTATACATCCACTGCGACATGGTGCTTAGTGACTCAACAGTACTGGTTACTCAGTCGTAGAATCTGACAAAGACTTACACCTATCCCGCCCCTATTACTACATTTTTACCTCAAGCCACTAACCGAGGAAAATCTTTTTGGGGTTCATGTTATTTTGTATAACCAGAACACATCTTACTCAACTGTATTTTCTACATTCAACTAATCTTTTAAGACTAATCTGAGTATAATTCTTCCTGATCTTTGATATGCCAAGCATCCTCCTCTATCCTACATTCCACATAACCCTACCTCTATCATGCAAAAGTTAACCAATTCATATCTGAATCTCACACTAGATTAGGCACTTCCTAAAAATGGGAAGACTATTTTATAAATATTTGCTGCATTGAATTTAAAAGAATGATAAATTCGTATGACCCTACAAATGGAAAAATATGGTCTTTCAAATTAAAAAGTTATCTCTATTATATAATATTAAATATCTCTAGAAGAGTCAACATGCAAATCATTGTGATACAGTATAAAGTACTCAGCAGAGACCATTTACATGTTATAATATTGATAATATTTTTATAGAAATTAATGTTTTTTCATAATCTTCCAAGTTAGAACTATGCAATTCAAAAGCATTAATATCAAACAAATAATTAGATAATAAACTAGATAATTAAAATAACAAAATACTACTGGTAATGCCTTCAAGTTATTTATAGTTAATAAGAGGAAATATTGAATTTCTTTATTGTTGCTCCATTATGATTCTATAATATCAAAATAAATTTTACCGTAATAAATTTAGTTTTCAAATGGTTGAATTTAAGTCAGTCATAACTCAATCATAAACATTTGTTTAAAATTTATAAATATAGATTAACTCAATTTTTATTCCATAGACTTTTATAATGTGCTCTATCCATTGTAAGCTCTAAAATTTCAAATTAAAATAGCATGCTATTCCGACCTTGAGCTGAATTTTTTTCTGCAGCTCTTCCATAGCTTCTTGCTGAGCTGCTGTGAGTGCTGCCAACCGTTCTTCCCTGTCTCTGTCAGAACAAGTCAAATCTGTAAGTTTACCTGCTTGGAGCAACATGCCTCATCTCATGAAACCAAAAAATATTTCAATGTAAGGCTTATATATTCTAATAGGCAATTATTTTAAAAACATTCTAAAAATATATTATGTCTCACACATAATGCTTCATAAATATTTGAGAAGACTATAGGTTGCTCTCCACAAACAACTAGGAGCTATACAGGTATACAACTCACTGAATATGGAGACGTGAGTGGATGCCTACACAGAGCCTTCGCTCCTACATGCTACTATCTTTGGTAAAGGACCCAAAATTGTTCCTGTCTAAAAGAAGTGCAGGGATAAAAATGAAGAAGAGACTGAAGGAAAAGTGAAGGTCCAGTGAGCGGCCCAACTTGGGATTCATCTCATGGGCAGGTGGGGGGAAAGGCACCAGGGACTGACACTATTACTGATGCTATGCCGTGCTTACAGACAGGAGCTTAGCATGGCTGTCCTCTGAGAGGCCCAACAAGCAGCTGACTGAGACAGATGCAGATACTTACACCAAACCATTGGACAGAAGCTGGGGACCCCTATGATTCAAATTAGGGGAAGGATTGGAGAAGCTGAAGGGGAGGGCGCCTCCATAGGAAGGCCAGCAGTCTCAACTACCTGGACCCCTGGGAGCTCCCATAAACTGACCCACCAGCCAGGCAGCATACATGGGCTGGTCTGAGGCCCCAGACACATAAATAGCGAGGACTGCCTGGTCTGGCTCAGTGGGAGAAGATGCACCTAATCCTTGAGGCCCCTGGGAGGGATGAGGCTGGATGGGAGGGGAGCATTTTTTCGGGGACTAGGTGTTGTGGGGGAGGAGGAACGGGATGAAAAACTGTGGGGGTAAGGAGGGAACAATGTCTGGAAATGGAGACTTCTAAAGCAATATTAGATAGTGATGCATGTGTTAAATTTCAGCACTCAGGGGCATAGGCAGGCAGATCTCTATGAGTTCAAGGCCTGCTTTATACAGTAAGTTCTAAGATGTCCAGAGCTACCTGGAGAGACCCTGTTTCAATAAAATAAAATGAATGCTGGAGTAAGAAATCAAAGACTCAAATAGACAGACAAATAGAGCAAGTTTTAGTTTAGCAAAGACTAAAACAGTAATAGTGACAAAGATTTGAGACACAGGGAAGACAGATCTAAATCTGGCACCAATAAACCCTATCTCATTAAAAAGTTATATCAAGTGAAGTGCAATAAACACATAAATTACAAAGTGTAAATAAAGAAGTAGATTTCAGAAAAGTAAAGGACATGTTTGAGAAAACCACAACAGGATGAAAGAAAAAGGACACAAGATAACTGTGGTTGTATTTGTAAGAAAAAACAATGACCTTTATACAAGAAATATGTTTAGAGCCAGAGAGAAACATTTTATAATAAAAGTAAGACTATCTTACTTATCTCAGTAAGATACAGTGAAAACAGAATGTATATACTTCAGGATCAAAATACATAATGATACCACTCAGCTACTTCACTTGGGAACTGGACAGACTAAACAGAAAGCGGCAGACACACAGAAGGCTAGAAGCCTCTATCACCCACTCAGCTGACAAGCACAGAATACTCCAATCAATATTATCCCTAGGGCACAGAGAACAGTATATAATACAGTGCATATCTGAGGTTATAAACATGGTATCAACAAATATTAAAGCAATAAAAATATACAAAGTATATTCTTCCAGTGACAAGACTTCATTAGAAACCAGTAAAAGAAAGCAATGTGATATTCAAAGCTAAATACATATTTATAAATAACTAAAAGTCAAAGAGATCTAAATAACCTAGGAACCACAGGATCTTTAATTAATGATCCTTTACTTATACAAATATCTTGAAAGACAATTACTTTTCATTGAAACTCATTAGAGTTAAATTTTATTTTTTCATGCAAAAAAGACTTCAAATAACTTCAAATTCCTCAGCCAATACAAAGTTTCAAAAGTTCTCCATTTTGAATGTAATGTCAAATATCCTGGATATTTGGCACATTTCTAAACTTGTGGTATTTCGGAAATATATGTAAGAATCACTGGTGTTAAGACATGCTATAACTATTTACTTAATGGCAAACTGTTCATCAAGACTAAAACTAAGATCACAAACTAGGTACCTAGCTCTTTCCCGGGCTGCATCCTCACGGCTTTCTCCTTCTCTTGCCTCTGTTGCTCAATTCGGGCTTCTTGCTCTTTCCTCTTCATCAGTAATTCCTCTACACGGGCCTGCCGTTCTGCCTCCAAGGCTCTCTTACGTTCCTAATTTTAAAAATTAAAGTTGTCAGAATTATGAGTACGATTAAAACCATCATAGTTGGCATAACTCTGACAACAAACATATATTTATACATTCCTGGATTGTCTATAAGTACATAGTTTCTAAGAATTTAAGCAAAATGCAAATAGCAATGACATGGTTTTCACATGTTATTTATAATTGTTACACAAAATTATAACATGATCTTGTATGTATTAAATTGTAAGAAATACACATATTTACACACTTCTATGCACACCTTATGACACAGTTAGAAAACAAGTTTAATCAAGGTTGAAGAATAATGATCTGTAAAAATATGCCAACTGTATTCTTATACACTAATAAGGAATAACTTGAAAATATAGTTAGGTAAAAATTCCATTTAAAATACTGTAATGGCTAATCTTAGTTGTCAACTGGACTTAATCTGAAATTAACTAAGATCCAATCAAGCAACTGATACACCTATGAGAGATTTTTCTTGGTTGATTTGAGGTGGAAGACCCATCTTAGTCTGGGCCACATCTTCTGGTGGCAACCCACATAAAAAGATATCAAAGAAGGAAGCTTTTGCTTTTTTTCTGCTTGCCCTCACTCTCACTGGCCGAGTTCATGCCATGTTCCTGAGACACTCCTTCCCTGGTGCTATAACCTGTTTAAGTCCTCAGTATTCTAACACAGGCTGGAAACAGACAGCTCTCTAGGGGCTCCCTGAGATTCCAGCACCAAACTGCAACTACTAAGACATCCGCTCTCACGACCTGAACTACTAACAGATCCTTGGGTGTTCTTTCAGGAGATAACAATTGTTACACAAGCCACTCCAACACACGCACACACACACACACACACACACACACATTTCACTGTGTGTGTATATGTATGTATACATATATATTTCACTTTTTTTGTGAGAACCAGAGACAGACAGACAAAGTTTTCCTCTTCTCTGGATCTTCAGCCTGACTCAAAGCCTGAGCTAGAAAAGGTGCTCAGTGATGCTGAGTAGACCCTACCTGCACAGCCTCATCACGGGCTTGCTTTTCTTCTTGTCTTCTCTGACGCTCTTCCTGCAATTCATTAAGTCTCTGCTCATATTCCTTCAGTTTTGACAAAACATCGTGACGTTTATTCTGAGCTTCAAGAGTATTTATGAAGGCAATCTCATTTACCTTCAATGAGAACAAACACAGTGTCAGAATCAAATTAATTCTTTTTTTAAAAATGATTTCTTTATTTTCATTTTATGGGCATTGGTATTTTGCCTGAATGTATTCTGTGTGACAGTGTCAGATCTCGGAGTTACAGACAGTTGTGAGCTACCATCTGGGTGCTAAAATTTGAACCCAGGTCCTCTGGAAGAGCAGTCAGTGCCTCAACTGCTGAGCCTTCTCCCCAGCTCCCTTAAATTAATTCTAAAAAGAGAGTAAAAGATGTGTGTGTGTGTGTGTGTGTGTGTGTGTGTGTGTGTGTGTGTGTGTGTGTTGTCTGTCTGTCTGTCTGTCTATCTGTCTGTGTGCATACTCAAGTGTGTATACACATGCATGGTAGCAGGTGCCTACAAAGCACTTGGAGCTAGAGTTACAGGGTACCCATGAGCCTCCTGACATGGGTTCTGGGAACAAACTTCAGGTCCACTGCAAGAGCAGAACATACTCAACTACTGAGCCACCTCTCTAACTCTTCAATTTAACTCTTATAAATACACGAAATTTAATGATGATTTTACGCAAGAATATTTAAATCATCAGTAAGGCCCAGAGAAAAATAGTAAGGTTCTCCTGCCAATATTACCTCAAAATAAGTCAATGTACATGACAAATTAATAGGGTTTAATAAGAACTAATTCAAGAGGCTGCTATAGAAAATATTTTTAAAACAGGAAACAATTTAGTATTTTAGAAGACTATTTTATAAAACTTCATTTAACATAAATTTGTAACAATACAAAACAGAGTACAGATAACTAGGTACGTTCATATTTTTCTAGTGAAATTTTTATTTTTTTTAACCTGGCATACAAAATAATACATTTCATGATATCTTCACACTTATACAAAATTACGAGTTGTCCTAATTGATCCCCTCCCAAGTCTCCCGGTTGTGTCACTCAGGGGCTCTCCCCTTCGACTCCCATGACATGCATATCCATTATCCTCTCTTCCTCCTTTTACAGCTCTTCTCTCACAACTCTTTTCCAGATTCGTAAGTTACTCATACATAGAACTTTAAACAAGGATTATTTATGAAACTTTAACTTTCTAGGTCAGGCTTATTTTGCTTAGCTTAATGACTTTCAGTTCCATCCGCTTCCTGGAAATGTCACAATTGTATCTTTCTTTATGACTGAATAAAATTCTATTGTGAATATGCACCAAATTTTACTTATCAACAAATAAGCTGGTTCCATTTCATATCATACATAGCAATAATAAAAATGGATGTGTATGTATATCTCAGATATGTGGTATGTTAAGAGAACTTTGGTTATAGCATGGCTAGATTATATGGTAGTTGTATTTTAGCTTTTTTGGCTGCACCAAGTTGCATTCTCAACAATACTTTCTGAGGGCACCTACTTGCAAACAACCTCACTTACACTTAGTCATCTCTTCAGTAATTTGGGGGAATGTTTCCAAAGGATTCCCTAATGAGCCTCTTGATGTCACTGGGACAGACCACTGTATCTCCTATAGAGCTCTAATGTTAGCAATTTGGCTATCCTCTCTTCTGGTTAGCTTTGGTTGTTTTCTCTAAAAACCAACTATGTTGATTTTTGTTTCTACTTTATTCATTTCAACTCTGATCTTTTTAATTTTTTGGCATCTACTGCTTTTTGGGATTGTTCTTGTTTTCCTAACATTGTGAGGTATAATATTAACTTATTATTTGAAAACTTTTGAAGTTTTTTGGTTTTGGTTTTTCAAGACAGGGTTTCACTGTGTAACAAACCTGGCTGACCTGGAACTTATTTTTTAGACTAGGCTGGTCTCGAACTCACAAAGACCTGACTGCCTCAAACTCCCAAGTGCTGGGACTAAAGATATGAACCACCACACCTGGCTTAGATATGTCTTAAACATTCTATCAAGCTATGATTTCATTTTTATTGAATTTATAAAACTTTAACATCCTCCATAATTTCTTCAGTGACTACTAATCAAGACTGTACCGTTCAGCTTCTATATAACTACGTATCTTGGTTTGTTGTTGTTGTTATTTTTCTTTTGCTAGTGATTTCTAGTTTGGTTGTACTGTGATCTAAGACGGTGTAAGTAATTATTTTAATTGTTTTGTATTTGGGAAGATTTGCTTTGGTTAAGACTTTAAGAATGGTCTATTTTAGAGTTATATGCATCAGTATCTGTTGGATGGACTATTTTACATTTTGGAATGTTGAGTTCATTTGATCTGTGGTGAACTTTTAATTCTGAGAGTGGATGTCTTATCAACAGATTAGAATGTGGTATTGAAGTCACCTATAATTATTAGGATCTGTTTGATGTTTTCTGTTCATCTGTGTTGTTTTATAAAATGAGGGGCATTAATTTCATATGCATATAAATATTTAAAAGTAATTATTATAATTATATATAATCACTCATTATAGCCATCTTCTTAATGAGTTGTTCTATTATTTACTTGTTTATTAATAGATAGTAGCCTTCTTCATTTTTCTAATTTTAGTTTGAAGTTTACTTTATCATATAGCAAAACAACTATACCATCTTGTTTTCAGTTGATAGATTTCTCTCCTTTAACTCTCAAGTCTGTGGGTAGCTTTACCAGAGATTCTGTTTCTTGGAAATGGAGTCATAGTTTTTTAAGTTTCTGTGGATACTGTGTACAGGATTATATATTTTCTCTGCCTAATTTTTTATTTTATATACTCAACCATTCCTTTCTCCCAAGCATTTTTTTCTGCTCAGTCGAGGGGATTAGCAGTGTCCTCCTATGTGCTATTTATTTGGCTTAGGTTTCATTTCTAACATTTCTATCACTGTTTCTTTAAAACTTCAAATTTGTTCCAAATTTTTATTACCTATCATTGACTTTTCCATCTATATTTCTGGCTTGTTTTATGTGTTGCTCACTTTCCTCCTAAGGTCCTAGATTTATGTCATCTTCATTGCTCTTTCATTGATCATTTTCACCTATAAGCTTTTAAAATGTTTACCTATATGAGCATCTTTTACTTAACAATTAATGAGTTATGATCTTTTGCAAGAGTCATGTTCCTCTGCGGTAATCTATCTGTTGGTTTAGATATCTACTTCTGTTTTCTTAAGTGGGGGGTTGTCTTACTGTTCAGCCTAACCCCACCCCCACTGGCCACTGAGCAAGAGCAGGAAAGCACAGCTGTTCAGCTTTGGCCCCGACTCTTCTCCAGTGTCCTTTCACTTGCCTGTAGATTACCAGTGGCCTTTTCTCTCTCTGAAAGAGTGTCTACTTCTAACTGCTTCTTCATTGGTTCAAAGGAGCCAGATACAACCTGCCATTTTAACTGGAATCCTGTCTGCTATAAGTTTTAGACAACAAAACTTAAAAGTATTTAAGTTTTCTTTCCCTTTTATATATTCTGAAAGTAACAAACAGTTATAACAGATTGTACTATACATGGGTGTTCAACTTTACCCAGAAGCAGGAACTCCAAAAATCTAGATTGGGAAAACAAAGCTTAGTTCAAACTAGTCTATATACTTCTGAGTCAGTAGAATGCTTAGCAAGCTGCCAAGCCTGACCACCTGAGTTTTGTTGTGGATAGCCTCAGCCTTGTATTTTGATCCTAGTTCCACCCTCCTGGGAGGGGCTGCAGAGGAGGATTGAATCTGTACACAGGTGACATCTTGTAAACCTTCTGTCCAATTAAAACATGTAAAATAAAGGCTAGAGCCAGAGATTGGGCAGTAGAAGGGGAGGCGGAGAAAAAGGCTTAGGGGAGGAGAGAGTGAGAGGAATTTGATATAAAAGGAGGCAGAAGCAGAAGCAGAAGCAGAGGGCAGAAGAGTAGAAGCAGGAGGAAGCAGGCAGAAGGAAGCTGGAGATAGAAGGAAGCTGACAACGGAGGAGCCAGAGCTCGGAGAACAAGCACGCGGCCTGGATGAACCACAAGTTATAAGGGATCTCATAATCAGGGATTAGAGTAGTGTAGCGGTAAATCTGCCCAATCTAGGCATGCTATTTATACCATAATTATGAGTTGTGTTTTCCTTTACTGGTCTCTTTCAGGTAGGAGATCCTACAGCGACAAATTTGGGGTTTAAATAATTTCTTCTACTACAGAGTTTGACCTTCCTGGACCCACAAAGTGGAAGAGAATTGATTTCCACAGTTGTTCTTTATCCAATAAACCCTCTCCTGCTTCCAGATGTACTTTTAAATTAAATTAATCATATCACAATCTTTCGAACCCCTAAAGCACATGACTAACAAGCATATGCAAAAACAGCATGTTCATTCCGTATCAGGACTGACATGCTAAGTACAGTCAATGCAGGGGAAGGAATGAGATGTAATGTTCTAAGCAAAACTTAGTTACAATGATAGAAAGGTGACTAACCCCAAACTGAACAAGTATAACTCAGGACTCTCAGTGTGTGTCATAACTTTTGGATGTGGAGAAAGAGGAACACTCCTCCATTGTTGGTGGGATTGCAAGCTGGTACAACCACTATGGAAAGCAGTCTGGCGAAACCTCAGAAAATTGAACATGGTGTTACCTGAGGACCCAGCTATACCCCTCCTGGGCATATACCCAGAAGATATTTCAACATACAGCAGGGCCACATGTCCACTATGTTCATAGCGGCCTTATTTATAATAGCCAGAAGCTGGAAAGAACCCAGATGTCCTTCAACAGAAGAATGGATACAGAAAATGTGGTACATTTACACAATGGAGTACTACTCAGCTATTAAAAATAATGAGCTCATGAAATTCTTAGACAAATGGATGAAGCTAGAAAATATCATCCTGAGTGAGATGACCCAATCACAAAAGTACAACCTTAAGTCTCTATGAAATAAACCCTCTCATTTACTCTAAACCCAGCCACTTTCTTACAGTTACTTTCATTTCACTTTTTTATCTTCAAGTAGAAGTAAATTTTGATATTTCTTACTAAGAAGTGTTGTGTACAGTGTAATGCTTCTGTATAAATGTATCCACTTCTGCAGTATAATAATTAGGAAGCAATGTATAAAAGAATGTTTCTACTCTAAACAGCAGATGCTTTTACTGATGGGATTTTAACATTATTTGTTATGTTGACAAAAATTTTTAAAATAGTGGAAATAATTATTAAATAAGAATACAATCATTATTCTGAATGTAACGTTACTGAAGAAAGACAGAGTAATAAATACATTTACATTAAAACTTATGGCCGGTTACTGTACTCTTAGAAGTGCAAAAGTACCAAAGAGAACATAATTAGGTTCTCGCCAGCATCCCAAAGAAAGAGACAGAAATGAAAAGTTTCACTTTTGTGAGTTAGGACTTGGGCTGAAAGACTTGAAGCCAAACTGGTCAGAAAAGATAGTCACTATAAACTAATAAGAGGGATCTTTACAAAATCATAACAAATATAAATGTATATACAATCAAAATTTGGTAAACTTATTTTCATAAAACCAACACTACTGGGCATACAGGGACAGATAGGCCTAGATATAACAAAATTAACTTTTATATATCATTTGGATCAATAGATAGATAATTCACAGAGAAACATTTAAAAGCAAATTTCAGAGTAAAATATATCATAAATTAAATGAACTTAGCAAGCATCACAGAATAGTCTGTCCAACAGTTATAGAATATACATTCATCTCAGAAGTCCACAGGATTTTTCACATAATATATTCCATTTTAGATCACAAAGCAAATTAAGTAATGAATTTTTTGTAAGAATTTCCTACATCAAGTGATATATATATATATATGTATCAAGGATAACTCAAGGTTATCCTTGGTTACACAACAAATTAAGAACCAGCCTGAGTTACTCACCTTACTTTAAATTTTTAAAAAGCTGAGCATAACAAACAAGCCATGATACATGAGGTCATATGTCACTATCAGCTACTTACACTAATGTATGTAAATAAAATTAAATATTTGATATCACAAGTTCTTCCCAAAGGTGACAAATCATTAACTATAAAAATAGACAAATTTTGTCAGTAATTTAAAATCTTATCCTCTCATGCTTTTTCTTGTAAGCCAATGGAATAAATAAAAACATTCCTTTCAAAACAAAAGCTAAAAACAAACAAGCCTTAGAAAAACAAGTATCAATGGCAGGGGATGGGGCCCTTCCCCTATCAGGACTGCCTGGTTGGGCCTCCGTGGGAGAAGATGCTCTTAGTCCTACTGCAGCTGGATGTCCCAGGGTGAGGTGGTACCCAAGTGGAACTTCTACTTCTTGGGGGATATGGAGGGTAATGAGAAAAAGGCTTTGTAAGGGTGAGACTGGAAGGAAATGAGGATGGGGGAGCCAACTGGGATATAAAGTGAAAGAATTAATTAGTGATAATCAAACAAGTACACCATGTTCTCTTTCATATAAGGATTCTAGAACAAAAATTAATTGGAATACATGAAAGTGTTCCAGAAGGCTTTTACAGAAGAAAGAGATAATCAGGTGAGGGGATAAGAAAGGTAAAGGAGGAATGGATTGGATTAATGTATACTACCTTCAAGCATGTACATGAAACAGTGAAACAGTGTTCTATATATCTAATATATATATTTTCATAGTTAAAAAGTTAGATATGAGGCCAGCAAGATGGGTGCCTGGGTAAAGATACTTGCTGCCAAGACTGACGACCTGACTTTGAACCACAACAGCCATCTGTTGGAAAAAGAACAAAGTCTAGCAATAGTTCTTTGACATTTGACCACTACATATATCCTACAGCATGCACACACACATGCACACACACATGCACATAAAATAAATAAATGTAAAATGAAAAGTTAAACATGAGCCTGTTGTAAGACTGCCAACCAACACTAGGTGTTTACAAAGAATAAACAACTAAAACCAAAAGCGAACATCACCTAAAAGCTTTATAAATGAATTCTCACAGCAGTTATCATTGGAAAAGACAAAAACCAGGAGGAAATGGATGTCCATTAATAGGTAACTAGATGAAGGCAGACACAATCAGTACATATAACAAGATAAAATTCAAATAAAAATTAATGAAAGAAGCCAGGAGGATAGGTATGTTCTATATGATCCATTCATATTCTAGAAAACTCAAACATCTACAGTGAGAGAAAGCAGATCAGAAACTTGCACATTTACAGAGTTGAAGAAAAAGACGAATTCCAGAGATGATTTGTGAATGTTCACTGTACTGATAGTTGGAGAGATATACACATGACCAAACTCATCAAACTTAGTATTTTACAGCTGTGCAGCTTATTTTGTCAAGTAGATCTCAACAGACCTGCTTATTATAAAGTATGAGATTGTACCTAGTAAATTTTAAATAAACCAGTAAAATCTTCTGTTATTCTAAAATAGAATACTTGGATAAACCTGTTACAATATTATACTCTGTAAAATACACTTGGTTACATGATTAAATATTTAATACACCACACCTTAGCTTCTTCTTCTTGAGCTTTCTTCACAATAGCTTGTAGCTGTACCTCTCGTTTAAATTCAGCATGAAGTAATTTCTCTTCCATCATCCTACGCCGTTGATCTAGTAATTCTTCCTTCCACTTTCGGACATCTTTCTCCTATGTATGACAAATTATCACAATTAATATCAAAATATGTAGGAATTCACTAGAAGACTAAGGGGTAAATCAAAAATTTCATGAATATGATTAATGATTAAAAACCAACTACATAGCCAGAATTCCTACTTCCATGTTTCTCTAGCCACTTAGATACTCTTGGCAACAGTGTAGCTGGTATCTCAATTTTCTTATCCATATAAAAAAAAAAAATAATACTTGGCCTTAACTAATACATTTATATCACCTCCTCTCAAGCTCAGGAATATCACAAAAGAGGGAATGTTAAGAGCTGAATGACAGGGAGAAGGGCTGCAAAATGATGTCTTCTGGGCACAATATGCCACTACAATTATGAACTCATATCAGCTCCAGTTACCTACACTAGGTTTGCACTAGGATTGTCAACGGTCATGGGTGGACGGACACTATGGAACCCAACCTCTCCACATGGAACTATTTGCTATTAATTGTTGCCTGAAAGGGGAGTCATGTCTTCACTTATGTACCTATTTAGTGAGCCCACCAAACTGCAATGAGTAGCTCCACATCCATGGTCAAAGAATGGCCTTGGTAAAATCTAATAGGTAATAAAACAAAAAGCTGTGAATGTGAAAAAGGAGACTATTGAGACTGGAGTAGACAGGCAGGAGGAGATAGACTAGGTGAGAAACAGTAATCAGAATGCATATTATATATAAAATACTTGTCAAAAAATATATATGTATGGTATGTTTTAATAAAATCACACATCTGGCAAAGGGGGGTGGCAGGGAACAGTACATAACTGACTGAAGATTTAGTTAAATGAATAAACTTCTTAGGTATTTACAGATATTATTTCACTGAGCCATGAGACAGAATAAATACTGTATATGATATTTAATATTAATTATCAGTCTAAATTGGTCAACAAGCACCTAAGGGCCAAACCTCTGTGGAAAAGGTGGGGTTAACTCTGGCAGAAAAAGCCAACACAAAGTAAGCCACAGCAGTTCATGGGCTGGCATCTCAAACCAAGAAAAGAAAAAGCAAGCTGAATGTTACCATTGCTCTGCTTTCTGACTACAAATTGATTTTGAACTGCAGCCTCAGCTCCTGTTACTATGACTACTGCATCATGATGGAGAGTGAACCCTCAAACTGTGAACCATAATAAACACTTCCAACCTTAAGCTTCTTTTGTCAGCATCTGTCACAGCAATGAGAAAAGTAAATTAATACATGGTAGATTTCTTTACTAAGTCTAATATTTCTATAAAACAATTGATAATCAAGAAAAATTCTTTAAATTCTTAACATTTCAAACAATAAAAGTAAAAAATGTATTCAGTGCCCCTGGATATCAGATTCAATAGGAAGACAGACGTACATGAACAGAAAAAGCAATGAATATGTCAGTTGGATTTTATCTAAAATCTATAATTATATGTGGAGTAACATAAACAAGTATGCAGAAATTTTAGTATAGTAGGAATCACTCCTTAAAATTTGAGTTCTATAAAACTGTCCAGTGGAAAAAAGGCAGGATCACCCTTACAAATGTCTTTTGCCACTTGTAAGTTGTCTTGGTTTCAGTTTATCCTCTTTGCTATGCAGAAATGGTTTAACCTGTGTGACACTAGTCTAGCATTGTTTTCACTGCTTATATCTTGGTGTAATATCAAAAAAATTATTGCTAAGATGTTTCTCCCTAGGCAGTCTTAAAAATCTCTGTAATCTTGAGTCATCTTTGAAATATTTAACCGACGTTATACTGATGCTTGTGTGTGCTACAGGATACAAGTATAACCCATGTTACACTGATTCTTGTGTGTGCTATAGGATATAAATGTTACTTGATCCTTTTTTGTCTTTCAATATCCAGTTTTTTTTCTGGATTTTTTTTCTTAGTCAAGATTAGTTTTGTTACTTGTGCTCTTTTATATTTCCTTTTGAATTTTAGGATTTTTTTTTTCTTTTTTTAATTTGTGGGAAAAAAGAAATCCCAAACCAGGGGAAAATGAGCTATTGCACAGAATCTGAAGGTTCTTATAGTAGTACGACATTGCAACAGATTATTTCTTCTAATCAATGAACATTAAGTTTTCCATTCGTCTTCTTTATTTTCTTTCACCACTTTCAGCGTACATTTTTAACTTTCTATGCTTAGGTTAAGTTATTGCTCACACTGTGAATGTCACCCCTTTCTCTTACAGAGCTTACTTTCGCTGGACATGATAACACACAACTGTAACCAGCAATCAGAGGGCAGAGGGAGAAGGATCATGAATCCTGGTTCTTCAGTGGACTTCAGTGATCAAACCTGTTGCTGAATTCTCCATTGATATCCTAATTTGATCACACTGTCCTTTTTCTCCCAGATTTTGTTTTGTTGGATTGACCAGGAAAAATGCACTCAGCATTCCCCTTTATAGTTTCTACATGTCATATCAGTATCATACTTAACTCCTCACAGACAGGAAACATCTGAGTAGCACACCCAATTCATTCATCATAACCCGAGCTCAGACTCTTAATTACTCCTAGTTCAGTTGCCAGATGAAGAACATACAAACCTGTCTTGTCCCTGACTTACTCACTTTGGTGAATATGGTATCTTTTTACTGTTGTTGTTGTTATAAAAGCCAAGGGCATATTTAAGTATTAGTAAGCCAGTAATTATCATCTTTTATATAAAACAAATTATGTTCTCTGATCTGAACCCCATTAACAAACTAGTATGCTGTCTATGAATAAAAGAAAAAAGAAAAACAGGCTCAGTTAATCATAAAATACAGGACCTCTTTGAGAACTTGGTTGATGGCCCTTCCTAATAAAGCACAGTGACTTGAAGGTCTGTAACAAACACCTGTCCTTTCCCTGGGAAATGCACTCTTTCTACTGTGCTGGTCTTGAAGTGGGAAAAGAAAGAACTTCAGGACAGAGAGAGACTCAGGAGCACATGTTAAGCTAGCTGTGGGCCATTCTGATACTTCTATGCCACAGAAGCATGAAGACCTGATGAATCACTTACACTGTCAGTTTCAACTCTAGGTGATTACAAATCCAGGTAGAACTGGCCTGTAATTCACATTTGGCCAAATTGGACATGATATTTTGTTCTTTGACTAACTGTTATAGCCCTGGGATAATAATATGCATTAAATGTTTACTTCTTATACCAAATATACATCACTTCAGGTTTAATAGTCCTGGAAAATAAGCCATTTGGAATAAAAAAAAACAAAAACAAAACAAAAAACCCTAAACTCTAAAGACGTTACCTCATTTAAATCACAAAAGATGGTTTCTAGTGAGGTCTAAAGTGCTAAACAGAAAAAAAAAAAGTTTCCTCTTTAATACTGTATTTATATCTGGAAATACTACAACAATGGTGACCAGAAAAGTCTTTGAAGTTATGTAAATAGAAAGTAGTCAGACTCAAAAGTCCCAGCAGAATCAGCAAGATGGCTCAGTGAAGAAGCACACTTGTCTAGCATGATGTCCTGAGTTTAATTTCAGGGACCATGTGGTCAAAGGAGAGAACCAACTCTCATAGTTCTCCTTTAACCATGCAGACACATCACACACACACAACACACACACACACACACACACACACAAAGTTGTAGGGTCTGAGGTACTATCGCAGTTGGAGTCTATGTTGATGGCCCATGATACCACCAAATACCATGAGGATGTCTGTGGTCTGGGCTGCTGGCTGTGCTACCACTGGGCACCATACTGACCTGAGTGGCCTGCACTGTCACCTGAGGCAATGGTGATATTCAGATCCATGCTTCCAGCTAAGGCCATATACAAGGCCCTACTGCAGCTGGGGTCTGCTGCATGTTGATGTCCAATGCCCATGTTATCTCTTATGCTGCTGTGAGGGGCCATACTGATATGAGTGGCATGTACTGCCACCTGAGTCTATGGTGATATATGGGTCTATGCTGCTGCCAAGGCCCTTGTCTGAGTCTATGAACCTCCTGCAGCATGGGGCCATGTTCATAGTATGCGCTGTTCCCAGAAATCAAGTAGAGGCCCACGATCTAGGCTTCAGCTGAGTATGAAGAGCAAGGAAGCTACTTCTGCAATGATATTGATGATTGCAGATATACAGTGCAAAAAAGGGACATGAAAGAAGGCTTCTGTTATAACCCCTACCCTTACCCCACCCCACCCAAAAGGTAGCCGTCTAAACAGAAAGCCATCAAAAAGAACTCTTAAGAAGTGTAATGGAGATGCTAAAGTGTATCTGCCAACAACTGATGGCTTCTGGCAGGGGTTTAGGAGGGAAATGACTCAGTTCCATTTAAGAGGCATGCCACTCAGTGTGATGGTGCCTCAGTGAGTACACAGATATCACAAATTGGGCCTGTGAGGTTTGAGGAAGATCACAAAGGTGGGAGCATGGAAAGACTGGGAAATGAGTGTGATTGGGATGCATCATGTAAAATTTCTAAACACTCAATAAAAATCTAAGTTACAGTAAATGTAAAGAAATTCTAAACTAACAAGAAACCTTTCTCTGATGCATAACTACTACATCAGAGAAAGCAGCTCCATGAAAACATCACTACTGGGACTAAGAACCTGCACATATGAGACAGACCATAATTGTCCAATTTAATAAAAGGCTGAAAATTAGAACTGGATCACTTAAGGGGCTCACTTTTTCCTCTGGGGGAGGGGCTACTGAGAACTGAATCACAGACATCCTAGATGCTACTCAAGCCCTCTACATGAGCTACATCCTCAGATGAGCTACATCCTCAGCCTCCTGTGATATGCTGCTCACTGTGGCTGATGGTAAGGTTTCACCATTGTTCCAAAAGAAGTCCCATCATGCTCCTATGCATGAAGTCTATCCATGTGCATTTTAATATATCTGCCCCATGGAAGAAGGGCTGAAAATGTGAAAATGTAAAGATATGCCTGAGAAGCAAGTGCTGTGGAGAGAGACAAAAGCTGCAGAACAAACGGTTTTACACAACAGGAGTGTCTTATGTCTGCTAGGTAAACTGACCTCTTCATTCATTATCATAAAAAAGAGAAATTTCAGACTAAAATAATAATTAAAATTATAAAACAAGCAATACCATATATATCACTTATTCAAATACTTACAAGAGATTCAACAGAATCAGTGACAAATGAGGTTTGAAAGGGTAATAAAATTGTACTATGGATAAAGCAGGATTTCCTTTCTGTTCCAAAATAGATGTTTTGTTTCCCCAAATAAATATATTTTCCACTGAATTTATTTCATGGTTGTTTCTAATTTCTTGAATTCTACTCCAAATTCAACCAAAGTCTCCTATGCCCTTAACACAAAGTTCCAACAGTTGTAAAATTCAAACTGTGTCTCCACAACTTTCTCTGGGCTAGCTTGTACAATCCATGTCTCACAATAAATCAGTTTTATTGTCTTAATTCACCTACCTTTGCATTTTTCAAATGTGTTTCCTGATATGGTCACCACTACAAGTAGTGTTCCATTTCCCTGCCATTTCATATTGTCAGTTTCTTCAAAAGAGCAGCTGGCTCCTTGTTTAGAGCAGAAAGCAGCACATATCTCAAGTCAAAGATGAGGGCACGTACAGTGAAGTTCCTAGCATTCCTGTGCTCCAGTTTTCCCTGTTAGTGTATTCATGAAGCTAATGGCATCATGTGAATTTTACAAGTGTCTCAGGGAGTCTTCTTATATTTCAAAAGACACACTTCTAGTCATGAGATAGCAATGATAGCACTATCCTTCATAACTTCAACAGACTTCCATAGAGAAACTATTTTGAATACTTTGTCAAAAAAACTTGTAGATTTCCAAGTGTTTGAGGCAATTGCTGGGTTTTACTATGTTCCTATAATGTAGTTAAGGTTTCCTCATGTTGGGGTTCCTTTTGTCTCTGTAGCATGGCAGTCTGAGGGCTGGTGTGAGTAACATCAATAGCTACCAGTGTTTACCAGGTACAAAAGATTCTGGGTATTTGCAGTACCCGAGCAGGATGCTGTCCTCCATGACAGCACATCTGTGTTGAACAGTGCACGTGCTAGTAAATAAGGGCCAGGGCAAGAAATGCTTAAGGGACACAGTTAGGACAATCAACATACACAGCTATGGAATCTGTCTTGAGTATACATATGACAGTTGGGGGTTATTTATGTAGACTACAGTATTGGTGGCATATGTATACAGTGACAATGAGAGCTTATGCCTCTGAGGCTAAGGGAGATGGCCATAGCTACACTAAGAGTAGCAAAAATCTAAGCCAGAGCAGGGAGCAGGGCAAGCCCCACAAGCAAGTACATAAAACAAGCCTAATGATTTCAAACCTCTCCTAGCAAGGAATTCTGTATTTTGGACAGGCCTACCCAAAGAAAATAGCAAAAGACAAAGTATACCTTTAAAAAACCTTGCAAAATAAACTACATAGTTTAGGAAAGATAAACTCTTAAAAAAAAAAAAAAAAAAGGTAGTCTGGAACATTACCTTTATTTTCTACAACATGTATTTTTATGACCTTTAGTCTCAGAACAAAAAAACTTACTTGAAAACAATCCACCAACTTATGATCTTCATTTTACTTTTAAAAATGTAAATGCTTACCCTTTCTAACAACTTTTGAAGCTTTAATGTCTTCTCTTCACGTAGCTTTTCTCTTAATTGTTGAGCTTTCATGTGTTTTTCTTCATATTTCTTCTTAGATTCTGCGATTGTCCTATTAATACACACAAATTAACAAGAAACACACGTATTCACATGACAAGGCTAAAATCAGGGATCTGTGGGCTCCAAACATCTCAGTGTACACAAGATCATTTCTCCATAGTGCTTGTCATTTTCAATAGATATGCAATGTCCTGATAGAAGATACCAAAGACAGAATCAAGATTTCTTACTATCAATCATTTCAAGTGAATTTTCAAACATCAGACCTTTTACGAGATGGTGAAGAAAGTTTTTCATGCATGTGAATTCCATGCCCTGGAAGTCTAGCAGGCTCCTCTTCTACAATATCCCCCCAGGATGTATTTTGACGCCACGATTCACGAGCTGACAGAGGACAATAAAATAAAACGAGAAAACAGTTATTATTTAGTCACATATTTCTTTAAAGCTAACTGAGGACAACCTCCAGTGTCATCCTCAGAAACCCTCTCCACTTTCTTTGACACTGGATCTTTCATTGGCCTAGAGTTTATCAATTAGGCTATGCTGCCTAGCCAGCAAGCCCCAGGAATATACCTGACTCCATTTCCCAGTACTGAGTACATAAGCACACATAACCATGGCTGGCATATGGTTTGGGGACGACTTCTAGTCCTCATGCTTGTAAGGCAAGCACTTTACTGAGTGAACTACCTCCACAGGAAAAACACTTTTAAAAGCATTTCTACCTCAAATTATTTTTATCTCAAAACTGCATATAAGATGATCTAGTCTCTCCAAATGTGCCTATAAACCAAATATTCAAAGACATTATACACACAATACCTTCATAATCTGCGAGAACATCATTCCAGTCCAGAGACATACCACAGAAAGATAGGCTCCCACTACCCACACTGGCCTAGAATGTAATAAAACAGACATACAACACATCAAACAAAACAAAACAAACCCTTAGTTTTGCACATAACATTATAAACTTAAAAATGAACTACATATAAAATTCTCGTATCAACTTCTAATAAAAAACTTCACTGAACCAAACAAATGAAAACAAAACTATATCTCTTATATAGTCATAATTCCCAATTTAAAATACTCAGACTATGTATTTTAAGAGTTCAGTAGCCATTCACAGGAAACAATGAATTGTATTTCAAAACAAGTAAACTATTCTTACACAAAGCATACACTGGAATTAAAAGTTATTTGGTAGTCATTAATATAAAGACATGAAATATAAAACTTATGATTATTTTATTTTCCTCCATTAACATGTATAGCCTGAGTAATTAGCAATAAAGCAATTCATCATTCTCTATTCATTGGTAGGACAAAACAAGAACAATACTTTCTTCAGTCCCTAGAAATTACAGTCTGAAGAATACTGGATTCTTCCTTTCTGATAGACACAATTTCTTGATTTGTAAAATGACAATGACAGCTTTCTACTTATCAACTGCATCACATATGAAAGTATTTTCTAATCAGTAATGCTAAAAGAAAGATTTGCTACTGCTCACTATCTAAATCACCATGACAAATTTTACTATTATTCAAGATTCAAAATCACTAAAAAGCTCACAGAAAAATCGCTGTCGTTGTCAGTCTCGATATTAATGTCATTGTTTTCTTCGGCTTCAATTTCTCTGGTTAACTGTTCTTCTTCAGCAATAGCACTGGCAATGGCTTCTTCATTGGCCTTTTCTAGACGATCTGCTAGCTCTTCTTTTTTAGCGAGAACTTCTGCCATGGACTTTTTTATTTATTTTTTTTTTTAAAAAAAAGGGTAGAATCATGAAACATTAGTAAGTATTTTCTTTCTTTCTACGGTAATCATAAGCTAGCATGTGCGCACACACAGAAACTTAGAATCAGAAAAACGGATCAAGCATTTGTTAGCAATATGACTTACAAGGTGCATGAAGCCAAGGGCTTAATTATTGCTCCATGAAATCCATTTCTAACCTTCTTTACCAGACTGTTCTGTATGACAAATTGTCAAATTTGTAAATAAAACATAATATCCATGAGGAAGTGCAAATTTTACCTGAATGCCCAAATTAAAAGCAGGTGCAGAACAAATATTTTCCTTAAGAATGAAACAAGGATACTATGCTACAATAGGAACATAGTAAGAATATAGGCTAGACATAATAGTATATTTTTGAAGATGGTTTTGTAACCTAAAGATATTTTATAATTAAATAGTTTGCCTTAGAATTATCCATTAATAAATCCTATGAGTGAATCAAGACTTATCCTACAAAACCTAAAGCAGCAACTAAAATAATGAAGTGAAGATTTATGCTTAATAAACCAACAAAGGATTTAAAACAGAATTTTAAAAAGCAAAGGAAGGGACAATATACAAGCCAAAGGGAAAAGAATAGTAAGCTGACAATTGTAAACAGATCATATTACATGTAAATAGTCTAAACATCACCAATTAACCAGCAGAGAATGCCAAACTTAGATCAAAAGCAACACCCAGCTGTGTTTATCATAACAAACTTAAAAATAGAGATTAAAAGATTTTAAAAGTAAGTAAATAATAAGACAAAGAAAACCTGAGATGGGGAACAAGTGGGGAATGACTGGGAAGAGCTACAAAAAGTAAAGGTAAGGGGAAAATTATGCAATTATATTTTCATTTCAAAAAATAAAAAAAAAAATGAGATAGTTATATGAAAGCCAGATTTCAGAGCAAAAACTATCACTAGAAACAAAAAAGGTCACTTCATAAAGGAACAAATTATCATGAATGCAAGTGTCTTTAAAACTAATGTAGTTTCAAACTACGTGAGACAAAGCCTAAGCTATAAAAGAGACCTAAGAACAAAAACTGTGGAAGTTCTCTAGAGAACACTACAACAGTTCTTCAAATGGTTAAGCATGCAGTTTATATGGTCCATCAGATTTACAAGTCCTATATGTATACATAAGAAATAAAAACATAGACATAAAACTTGTATGCAGATACTTAAGCAGAGTTACTCAGAATAGCTAATAGCCAATGATAAAAACAGCCTAAATGTACAAATGAAGAACAGAAAAGTACAGAATTGCATATTCATACAAAGAATATTATTTGGTTATAAAAATTAGCAAATACTTAAAACAGGCTAATACTGTATTCTATTGCTCTGATGTCTAAAACAGACAAAAGCACAGATAGGAAGGCAAGTTAGCAGCCAGAAATGATATCAGTTTCTCTTAGGAGGATGGCATGCTGTCATCTATTATGGTAATGGATAAATAATTTTGTAAATATATTTTAAGAACATTTCATTCCCAATGGATCTAGATGGATCCATTTAAATGGTTAAATTATGTTCTATAAATTACAACTCAATCAACTCAAACCAAGCAAGTGAAAGATCTGTATGATAAGAACTACAAGTCTCTGAAAACAAAATCAGAAGATGCTAATGGATTGGCAGGATTAACATCATGAAAACAGCCATCTTACCAAAGGCAACCTACAGATTCAAAGCAATTTCCATCATAATTCCAACACAATTCTTCACAGACATGGAAAGAGCAATTCACAATTTCATATGGAAAAAAACAAAAAAAAAACCAAGATAGCCAAAACAATCTTCAACAATAAAAGAACTTCTGGGGGAATCACCATCCCTGAACTCAAGCTTGACTACAAAGCAATAGTGATAAAAACCACATGGTGTTGGTATAGAAACAGACAGGTCAATAAATGGAATAGAATTGAAGACCCAGAAGTAAATCCACACACCTGTGGACAGCTGATCTTTGACAAAGATGCCAAAAACATACAGTGGAAAAAAGAAAGCATCTTCAACAAATGGCACTAGTCTAACTGTAGGAAAATGAAATAGATCCATATTTATCATCCTGCACAAAGCTCAAGTCCAAGCAGATCAAGGACCTCAACATAAAACCTGATATACTGGATCTAATAGAGAAGAATGTGGGAAAGATCCTTGAACTTTTCTTAAAAAAAAAATCATAGACATACTGAAAGGTCAGCACTGTTCTCTAAAATGTTAATAGCAATAAGTAAGGCTATAGAAGACGTGAAAATATTATCAACAAAACTGAACTAGAGATTTTCCCCAAGTAAAATGAAAACACATGTTCACACAAAGACACATGCAAAGGACTAAGGATCTGGCTCAGTGGCAGAACACTTGCCTAGAATGCACAAGGCCCTGGCTTCAATGCTTGGAAAAGCCATTATTAAGACATACACAAAAATATTCATGTGATTTTTAACCATGAGAAATAAAAACTAGAAGTTCCTTGGATATCTATAAGCAAATGAATGAATAAACATTGTGCTGTGTGTACAAAACAAGCTACTACTGAGGCTAAAAAAAGCAACAGACTATTACACATACTTCATAGATGAACCTAGAAACAACAATGCTAATGAAAGGTGCCAAACAAAAAACATATGACTATAAATCTGAAAACACAAACTTCAACATAGGGAAAGACAGAAGAGGATACAATGGAAGAGGAAGAAGAGAAAGGCAAGGCTAGAAGGAACGTTGTGGAGAGGAATGTAAGAACTCTGAGCACCACTCACTGTGTCGAGGATCTTGGTTATAGTGATGGTTTCAAAGGTATAAGCACAAGTAAAAATTCATCAATTTGTATACATTAAATGTGCAAAGATTACTAAAATCAATTAAAACTCAATAAAAGTACTGCAAACTACAAATTCTTAAACCCCAGGTTATAAGTCATTTGGAATAGAATCTACACATCCCTAATTATTAGACTTCCCTTCATCATTCATTAATGGGCTCCTATCAAAACATGCAAAGGACAAAGGTTGTTCCCAAGAAATAGAATTAATTAGGAAGTGTAAAGACAATTAATGGATATCATACATTTTTCCTAAAAGTCTGAAAGTCCTATAAAAAGTAGCTGTTATTAATGTGCCACAGAAACATAGAAACAATACCTAAATTGCAAATGTCTGTGTGTGTGTTTGCAAAAGGTAACTTAGTACATACATCTATTCTGTTTCTTCATTTTCTCAGTCAATTTTATGTTTCCTGAAATATATTTTTATTTATGAAAACCTGAAGATTCAAACTTTGTGCCAGAGTTTATATATGACAGACAGACTGATTAAGTCATTGATACACAACACTGCTGTGAGATCATATGTGCAGCTGCTTGTTGTGTCTGGGAGAATATTGTTTTCTTGCTGTTACTGACCATACCTGGCTCTTACAATCTTTCCAAGGCTCAGGGATCTCTGTAGAAGACAGAGACTTTTTTTTAACACTAAGACTCAAACTGAGGCCCCTACACATGTCAAGCAAGAACCCTATTAGAAAGATTCCCAATTTTTGGTAATGGTTCTGTTAATCAGATGAACAGCAAGGAATTTGTGTTCTACTTTATTTGAGCTAGCCCTATGACAATTCATACTGAGAGACAAAATAAAAATCAGTTTTATTATCATTGCAAGAAATCTCTTACTCCCAACTTATGAAACTACATGTGACATTAATCTAAAGCAACCCATGAGAGTGCCTTCCCATAATCAAACCACAATATAAACAACTTAATATGCTTTCTAGCTGCAGAAACAGAAAGTATAAATATGACAAATTTACAACTTATGTTGAAATAATTACTCGCTTGGTCTTAATTTTGTTCATTTTTTTAAAAATTCATTATTAAAAGACACAAGAAGAGAAAAACTTATACAATCTTATTAAAGGAACGTAAACATTAATTTTATTTTTGCTGTCATACTTGTTTCTTTTTCTTTACTTAAATATCTCATATCAATTTCCTATTTATTGTGATTATCTCTTTAAGATGTAGAATTTTACCTATTATCATTTGCAGATATCCTGAGACAATGAACTTTAAAAGAAATTATTATATATAATTTTCTTTTAAAAAATAAAATTAGGGACCCAGGGGATGGCTTATTTGGTAAAGTACCTGGCACTCAGGCATAGGATCTGAGTGTCCAGCACACACAAAACTCAAGCACAGCATCACACATCTGTAACCAGGGAGTAGAAGTGGGGCAGGGAACAGAAATAGGTAGGTCCCTGGAGTTCATTGCCTAGTCACCCTAAGCACCCTGTGAACCCCAGCTTTAGTGAGCCTCCCTGTCTCACTTAAGGAGGGGAACAATAGAGGAAGACATCCTGACACTCATTATTGGCCTACACACATACGTGCATGAACATCCATACCATGTACATATATCATATTCATACATATACAAAGGGAAAAGCTAAACTATATATGTACGTGTGTGTGTGTACACACAGGCTGTAGCACACACACACACAAAGAAAAGGTTAAATAAAATTTTAATCATGGGCTGGAGAGATGGCTCAGTGGTTAAGAGCACTAACTGCTCTTCCAGAGGTCTTGAGTTAAATTCCCAGAAACTACACAGTGGCTCACAACCATCTGTAATGGGGTCTGATGCCCTCTTCTGGTGCATCTGAAGAGAGCAATGGTGTACTCATATACATAAAATAAATAAATCATTACAAAATTTAATCATAATGTACCTCATTTACAACTGTGTCCATTTCTTTAATAAGTTACTTAAGCAAAGTTAGTTAGGACTAGCCGCAGGGTGGGGTGCATTAATACTAAAATGAGCAACAGAAATAAAGGAGCAGAAATTAAGTAATCATATAAAAACACAAAACCACAAATAGTCAGTGCATTTTCAAAGATTTGGGACTAAAGATAAATAAATTTTATCTTAAAGACCAACTCCAGCTGTTTTTGAAGGCCCACTCCTGCAATGCTAGCATTTGGGAGGTGTAAACAGGAAATCAGGAATTCAAGGTCATGCTCAGGTACACAATGAATTTAAAGGCAACCTAGATTACATAAAACCTTGACCAAAAAAAGGAGGAGGAGGAGGAGGAGAAAGAGGAGGAAGAGAAGAGAAGGAAAAGAAAGAGGAAGAGGAAGAAGAAGAGGAGGAGGAAGAAGAGGAGAGGAGGAGGAGGAGGAAGAGGAAGAGGAGGAGGAGGAAGAGGAGGAGGAGGAGGAAGAGGAGGAGGAGAACAGGCTGTAGCAGCAGCAGCAGCAGCAGCAGCAGCAGCAGCAGCAAAAGACTAGCAGGCATCCTTTCTCATGGATGGGAATATCAGATTTTGAAGAAAAAACCTTACAGAATACATGTTCTTTTCCCTTCTGATTTACTTTTAATGTGGATGCTCGGTTGATTAAATGCACTTAATGAAATTGCATATAAAATGATTCTGAGCAATTGTCATATTACCATTTTTATCCTCTACAAATCAGTAAGAATTTTAACTATCTGAAAATATTGTTAGAAAAATGTTAAAATGAAATCACACACACACACACACACACACAATATATATATATAATATTACCTGTTCTGAAAAGTATGAGGTTATAATACATATGAACAATACCTAAATTTATACTTTTTAATATATTCATACAGGATTCCGATAAGTTGTTCTTACCCAGTCAGCAGCACTCACATTTGAAATATCTGAAGGGTCCGTCGTCTCAGTCACCACCCTACTGTCTCTGCTGGATTTCTGTCTTTGTCTGTTGGCAAAGCTGTGGTGGTTTGTGGAGTAACAGCAACACATACTGCATCACTGTGAATAGCTGGTATTTCAGAAGTATGCACTGAACTGTCTTGACTACTACCAGAATTCTTGACATCATCCAATATACTCACTGTGAACTAAAAACACATATTTTTCGAATAAGCCAGGGATGACTTTCAAATGGAACAAATATTAGATTCTGTAAGAGCTAGTTCTACTTAACCTATCTACTTAACCTATCAAGTAAAGCAGCACTTACATATCTAATAGAAAGTTTCTCTCTCTCTCTCTCTCTCTCTCTCTGTCTCTCACACACATAGTGTTTGTGTGTGTGTGTGTGTGTGTGTGTGTGTGTGTGTGTGTGAGAAGTACAGCAGAAGGAGAGAAACCATTCAGCTACAGACACTTTATCTGTATGCCTACTATGTATTGAGCATCATCTTTGGTATTCTCAGAAATGATGCTTGTCAAACTGCAACGTTTTCTTTTAGTGGAATGGTTTTTATTTATTTTAATATTTATTTATTATGCATGGCTGTATGAGTACACATGTACACACATGTCATTGAGTTTGTGTGATCAAAGGACAACTTGTATGGATTCTATACTTCTACTATGTGGGTTCTAAGTATTAAGCACAGGTCACTGGGCTTGGCAGTAAATACCTTTATTTGCGAGTCATCTTGCCAGGACCAGTAAGCTGGTCCTTAACAAGCATTTCATATCTCCCACATGGAAATCTAGTCACATGCATAATGCTGACCGTTACATTTATTCAACAAAATGTATTATTCAGTCTTTTGTGAATTATCTAATATCAAATGGGAAGAGCTAGTATCCTGAAAATATTCTAAAAACATTTCTTACTATAATTAATTTTGGGTCAGTGTACTCAAAATTATGAAATGTGTCCTCTTTAAAACATAATCTCATTACTTTGTTCCCCCATCTAAGTAGGACTGAAGTATCCACAATTTGGTCTTCCCCCTTCTTGAGCTTCATCTACTCTGTAAGTTGTATCATGGATATTTCGAACTTTTGTCCCCAATATCCACTTATCAGTGAGTACATATCATGCACGTCCTTTTGTGACTGGGTTACCTCACTCAGGATATTTTCTAGTTCCATCCATTTGCCTAAGAATTTCATGAAGTCATTGTTTTTAATAGCTGAGTAGTACTCCACTGTGTAAATGCACATTTTCTGTATCCATTTCTCTGTTGAAGGACACCTGGTTTCCAACTTCTGACTATTATAAATGAGGCTGCTTATGAACATAGTGGAGCATGTGTCCTTGTTATATGCTGAGCATCTTTTGGGTATATTCCCAGGAGTAGAATAGCTGGGTCCTCAAGTTGTACTATGTCCAATTTTCTGAGGAACCATAAGACTGATTTCCAGAGTGGTTGTACCAGCTTGCAATCCCACCAACAATGAAGGAGTGTTCCTCTTTCTCCACATCCTCACTAGCACCTGCTGTCACCTGAGTTTTTGATCTTAGCCATTCTGACTGGTGTGAGGTGGAATAGGGTTGTTTTGATTTGCATTTCCCTGATGACTAAGGATGCTGAACATTTCTTTAGGTGCTTCTCAGCCATTCAAGATTCCTCAGTTGACAATTCTTTGTTCAGCTCTATACCCCATTTTTTAATAAGGTTATTTGGTTGTCTGGAGTCTAACTTCTTGAGTTCTTTGTATATATTGGATATTAGCCTTCTATCAGAGTAGAGCTGGTAAAGATCTTTTCCCAATCTCTAAGTTGCTGTTTTGTTCTGATAGCAGTGTCCTTTGCTACTGTCTATTTGTCTATAGTTGAATTTAGAGCCTGGGCCATTGATGTTCTGTCTACAAAGTTTTTCCCTGTGCTGATGTGTTTGAGGCTCTTTTCCAATTTCTCTTCTAATAGATTCAGTGTGTCTGGTTTTATGTGAAGGTCCTTTATCCACTTGGACTTGAGCTTTGTACAGGAGATAAGAATGGGTCAATTTGCATTCTTCTACAAACTGACTGCCACTTAAAACAGCACCATTTGTTGAATATGTTGTCTTTTTTTTAACTGCATAGTTTTAGCTTCTTTGTCAAAGATCAAATGACTATAGATGTATGGGTTCATTTCTGGGTCTTCAATTCTATTACATTCATCAACTTGTCTGTCTCTGTACCAATACAATGCTATTTTTATCACTATTGTTCTGTAGTAGATCTTGAGGTCAGGAATGGTGATTCCCCAGAAGTTCTTTTATTGTTGAGAATAGTTTTCGCTATCCTGGGTTTTTTGTTGTTCCAAAAGAATTTGAGAATTGTTCTTTCTATCTCTGTGAAGAATTGAGTTGGAATTTTAATAGGGATTGCATTATAGATTGCTTTTGGTAAGATGGCCATTTTTACTATGTTAATCCTGCCAATCCATGAGCATGGGAGATCTTTCCATCTTCTGAGGTCTTCTTCAGTTTCTTTCTTCATAGACTTGAAGTTCTTGTCCAAAAGATCTTTCACTTGCTTGGTTAGAGTCACACCAAGGTATTTTATACTATTTTTCACTGTTGTAAGGGATGTCATTTGACTAATTTCTTTCTCAGCCCATTTATCCTTTGAGAAGAGGAAGACTTGAAAGAGACATCCTACAGTAGTCTTACGGGGAAAAAAGGTTGAGCTAAGACAAGACATCTAAACACCCATTGTGTCTCTTCATACAATTTATATACTTTAAATTTAATGTCCCCTATTGCCCACTCAAGAATAATTCACAAATGACCAACAGAAATGCAAAAAGACAAAAAGATAGTAGCATTAGCTTAACACATCTACATATCCATTTGAAAATCTAATTTAATAAATATAAGCAAGTATATTTTCACATTCCAACAGAATAAAAAACGGTGCTTTGTGTTTCAATTATACTTCAAAGAAGTCAAACCTAAAATTGTGAACTTAATGTTCACAAAACTTCTAAATAAACATTGATAAACACTGCAGCGGCCATAAAGCTCCAAGTTTGATAAACTGTTTCTAAAAATATTAAACTTGGCCAAGTCTCACAAACTACTCTAGAAATCTTACTATTGGTCAGAACTTAGCATCCAATGTGTTGATTTTTACATAAACATCACTTAAATTGGATCACACTATTTACAGTGTCATCAACATTATTAACCTGTCAGTCTTTGTGGTTTATAATCTTGACAATATTTATATTAGCATTACTGATGCTAATAAACAGTTAACTGTTTATTAAAAACTCAGTATCATGCCCAGGATGATCATGGGTGAGGAGGCGACAACTGCCCCAACACTGGGAATAACTGAGTCTCCCGGGTTCCAGGGACACAGGAACCCCTGCCTATCCAGTGGCATAGGTTCCTTCTGGTCTGAGCTCGTATCCTGAGCAGCCCTTGGGTGCTGGCTTTATACCCAGTCCCACAACACCCAGAGGAAGCTCGACTCCCAGGTGCTCTAACACACCCAGGATCACAGGATCTCAGGAGCTTGATCACATAAGAATTTCAGGATCCCAGAGGCAGCTTAATTACCAGGAGCTCTGACATACCCAGCATCTCAGGATCACAGGATCCCAGAATCACAGGATCACAGAGACAGCTGGACTCTCAGGAGTTTTCACACAACGAGGATCACAGGAGCGATAGGCTCCAGTCAGAGACAGGAAGGGCAGGTAGCACTAGAGATAACCAGATGGAGAGAGGCAAGCGCAAGAACATAAGCAACAGAAACCAAGATTACTTAGCATCATCAGAACCCAGTTCTCCCACCATAGCAAGTCCTGGATACCCCGACACACAGGATAAGCAAGATTCAATTTTAAAATCACTTCTCATGATGATGATAGAGCACTTTAAGAAGGACATTAATAACTCCCAATAAGAAATACAGGAGAACACAGGTAAGCAGGTAGAAGCCCTTAAAGAGGAAACACAAAAATCCCTTCAAGAATTCCAGGAAAACACAACAAAACAGGTGAAGGAATTGAACGAAACCATCCAAGATCTAAACATGGAAATAGAAGCAATAAAGAAATCACAAAGGGAGACTACCCTGGAAATATAAAACCTAGGAAAGAGATCAGGAGTCATAGATGCAAGCATCACCAACAGAATACAGGAGAGAGAAGAAAGAATCTCAGGTGCAGAAGATACCACAGAAAACATTGACACAACTGTCAAAGAAAATGAAAAATGCACAAAGCTCCTAGCCCAAAACATCCAACAAATCCAGGACATAATGAGAAGACTAAACCTAAGGATATTAGCTACAGAAGAGAGTGAAGATTCCCAACTTAAAGGTCCAGGAAATATCTTCAACAAAATTATAGAAGAAAACTTCCCTAACCTAAAGAAAGAGATGCCCATAAATATACAAGAAGCCTACAGAATTCTAAATAGATTGGCCCAGAAAAGAAATTCTCCCACCACATAATAGTCAAAATACCAAATGCACAAAACAAAGAAAGGATATTAAAATCAGTAAGGGAAAAAGGAGAAGTAACATATAAAGGCAGACCTATCAGAATTACACCAGACTTCTCAACAGAGACTATGAAAGCTAGAAGATCCTGGGCAGATGTCATACAGACCCTAAGAGAACACAAATGCCAGCCCAGGCTACAATACCCAGCAAAACTCTCAATTACCACAGATGGAGAAACCAAGACATTCTATGACAAAACCAAATTTACACAGTATCTTTCCACAAATTCAGCCCTACAAGGACAATAGATGGAAAACTCCAACACAAGGCAAGAAACTACACCCTAGAAAAAACAAGAAAGTAATCTTCTTTTAACAAATCCAAAAGAAGATAGCCACACAAACATAATTCTACCTCTAATAACAAAAATAACAGGAAGCAACAATCACTATTGCTTAATATCTATTAACATCAATGGATTCAATTCCCCAATAAAAAGACATAGACTAACAGGCTGAATATGTAAACAGGACCCAGTATTTTGCTGCATACAGGAAACGCACCTCAGTGACAACGACAGACTAAAAGTCTGGAAAACAATTTTCCAAGCAAATGGTCCCAAGAAACAAGCTGGAGTAGCCATTCTAATACTGAACAAAATTAACTTTCAACCAAAAGTTATCAAAAAGATAAGGACACTTAATACTCGTCAAAGGAAAATCTACCAAGATGAACTCTCAATTGTGAACATCTACACTCCAAATGCAAGGGCACACACATTCATAAAAGAAACTTTATGAACACTCAAAGCACACATTGTCCCTCACACAATAATAGTGGGAGACTTCAACACCCCACTCTCAGCAACGACAGATCATGGAAAAAGAAACTAAACAGATACACAGTGAAACTAACAGAAGTTATGAACCAAATGGATTTAAGAGGTATCTATAGAACACTTCGTTGTAAAATAAGTGATTATACCTTCTCAGCACCTCATGATATCTTCTCCAAAACTGACCACATAGTTGGTCACAAAAAAGGTCTCAACAAATACAAGAAGATTGAAATAATCCCATGCATCCTATCAGACCAACAAAGACTAAGGTTAATCTTCAATAACAACAAAAACAATGGGAAGCCCACATACACACGGAAGCTGAACAATGCTCTACTCAATGATAACTTGGTCAAGGAAGAAATATAGAAAGTAATCAAAGAGGTTTTAGAATTTAATGAAAATGAAGGCTTGCCATATCTAAACTTATGGGATACAATGAAAGCAGTGCTAAGAGGAAAACTCATAGCTCTAAGTGCCTACAAAAAGAAACTGGAGAGAGCATACACTAGAAGTCTGACTACACACTTGAAAGCTCTAGAACAAAAAGAAGCAAATACACCCAAGAGGAGTAGATGGCAGGAAATAATCAAAATCAGAGCTGAAATCAACCAAGTAGAAACAAAAGAACTATACAAGAATCAACAAAATCAGGAGCTGGTTCTTTAAGAAAATCAACAAGATAGATAAACCCTTAGCCAAACTAACCAGAGAACACAGAGACAGTATCCAAATTAATAAATCAATACTGAAAAGGGAGACATAACAACAGAAACCAAGGAAATTCAAAAAATCATCAGATCCTACTACAAAAGCTTATACTCAACAAAAGTGGAAATCTGGAAGAAACGGACAATTTTCTAGACAGATACCAGTACCAAAATTAAATCAGGAGCAAATAAACCATCAAAGCAGTCCCATAACCCCTAAAGAAATAGCAGTAGTCATTAAAAGTCTCCCCCCCCAAAAAAAGCCCAGGACCAGATGGTTTTAGTGAAGAATTCTATCAGATCTTCAAAGAAGACCCAATACCAATACTCTTCAAACTATTCCACAAAAGAGAAACAGAAGGAACACTACCCAATTAATTCTATGAAGCCACAACTACGCTTATACCTAAACCACACAAAGACCCAACAAAAAAAGAGAACTTCAGACCAGTTTTCCTTATGAATATCGATGGAAAAATACTCAATAAAATTCTCGCAAACTGAATCCAAGAACACATGAAAACAATCATCCATCATGATCAAGTAGGCTTCATCCCAGGGATGCATGGATGGTTGAATATACTGAAATCCATCAGCGTAATCCCCTATATAAACAAACTCAAAGAAAAAAACCACATGAGCATTTCATTAGATGCTAAGAAAGCATTTGACAAAATTCAACACCTCTTCATAGTAAAAGTTGTGGAGACATTAAGAATTCAAGGCCTATACTTAACATAGTAAAAACAATATTCAGCAAACTAATTGCCAACATCAAACTAAATGTAGAGAAAATGAAGCAATTCCACTAAACCAGGGACTAGACAAGGCTGCCCACTCTCTACCTACCTATTCAATATAGTACTTGAAGTCCTAGTCAGAGCAATTAGACAACAAAAGGAAGTCAAAGGGATACAAATTGAAAAGAAAGAAGTCAAAACATCAGTATTTGCAGATATTGTGACTATTGTGAAGGGTGTTGTTTTCCTAATTTCTTTCTCAGCCTGTTTATCCTTTAAGTATAGGAAGACTACTGATTTTTTTTTTTTTAGTTTATTTTATATCCAGCCACTTTGCTGAAGTTGTTTATCAGGTTTTTTTTTTTTTTTTTTTTTTTTAACTGAATAACTGTTTTTTTTTTGTTTTTTTTGTTTTTTTTTTTTTTAGAAGACCATACTCCATATATAGGCTGCATGTTTTGGGATAGCCCCCACTCCAGATGTTTGAGACCTACATGAAAACCAAGCTGCACATTTACAACAAATGTGCAGGGAGGCCTAGGTTCAGCCCATGGAGGTAGATCTTTGTAGACTAGGTATGCTCCACGGTTGGTGATTCAGTCTCTGAGAGCTCCAAGGGTTCAGGTTCGTTTACTCTGTTGATCTTCCTGTGCAGTTCCTATCTCCTTAGGGCCCACAATCCTTCCACCTATTCTTCTATAAGAGTCCTCAAGCTCCACCCACTGTTTGGCTCTGGATGTCTGTATCTGTCTGAGTCAGCTGCTGGTTAGAGCCTCTCAGAGGACAGCTTGCCCCTGTCTGTTCTCAGGCTGGAGGTTTAGATTCTGGGAGCTCTGGTTGAATCTTTTGATACTCATTCTAAAAAGGGCAAAAGCACCCTCACTTTGGTCTTCCTCCTTCTTCTTGAGTTTCATGAGGTTTATGCGTTGCATCTTAGGTATTGTGTGTTTTGGGGCTAATATCCGCTTATCAGTGAGTGCATACCATGTGTGTTCTTTTGTGATTGGGTCATCTCACTCAGGATGATATTTTCTAGCTCCATCCATTTGTCTAAGAATTTCATGAGCTCACTATTTTTAATAGCTGAGTAGTACTCCATTGTGTAAATGTACCACATTTTCTGTATCCATTCTTCTGTTGAAGGACATCTGGGTTCTTTCCAGCTTCTGACTATTATAAATAAGGCCGCTATAAACATAGTGGAGCATGGGGCCCTGTTGCATGTTGAAATATCTTCTGGGTATATACCCAGGAGGGGTATAGCTGGGTCCTCAGGTAACACCACGTTCAATTTTCTGAGGTATCGCCAGACTGCTTTCCATAGTGGTTGTACCAGCTTGCAATCCCACCAACAATGGAGGAGTGTTCCTCTTTCTCCACATCCTCGCCAACATCTGCTGTCACCTGTGTTTTGGATCTTAGCCAATCTGACTGGTGTGAGGTGGAATCTCAGTGTTGTTTTCATTTGCATTTCCCTGATGACTAGGGATGCTGAGCACTTCTTTAGATGTTTCTCAATCATTCGAGTTTCCTCAGTTGAGAGTTCTTTGTTCAACTCTCTACCCCATTTTTTAATAGGGTTATTTGATGGTCTGGAATCTAGTTTCTTCAGTTCTTTGTATACCTTGGATATTAGCCCTCTATCAGATGTAAGGTTAGTGAAGATCTTTTCCCAGTCTGTTGGTTCCCGCTTTGTCCTGTTGACCGTATCCTTTGCTTTACAGAAGCTTTGCAGTTTTATGAGATCCCATTTGTCAATTCTTGATCTTAGAGCATACGCCATTGGTGTTCTGTTCAGGAACTTTTCCCCTGTGCCCATATGATCAAGGCTTTTCCCTATTTTCTCTTCTATTAGTTTCTGTTTATCAGGTTTAAGTGTTTTCTGGTAGAATCTTTGAGGTCACTTAAGAGCACTTTAGAGCAATTCTCAAGTTCATTTGGAATAACAAAAAACCCAGGATAGCGAAAACTATTCTCAACAATAAAAGAGTATCTTGGGGAATCACCGTCCCTGATCTCAAGCTGTATTATAGAGTAACAATGATAAAAATTGTATAGTATTGGTACAGTGACAGGCAGGTAGATCGACGGAATAGAATTGAAGACCACAAAATGAGCCCACACACCTATGGTCAGTTGATCTTTGAAAAAGAAGCTAAAACCATCCAGTGGAAAAAAAGACCACATATTCAACAAATGGTGCTGGTTCAACTGGAGGTCAGCATGTAGAAGAATGAAAATTGATTTATTCTTATCTCCTTGTACAAAGTCCACGTGGATTGAAGACCTCCACTTATAACCAGATACACTAAAACTAATAGAAGAGAAAGTGTTGAAGAGCCTCAAACACATGGGCACGGGGAAAATTTCCTGAATAGAACATCATTGACTTAACTCTAAGATCAATAGACAAAAGAGATCTCATAAAATTGCAAAGTTTCTGTAAAGCAAAGGACACTGTCAATAGGACAAAGCAGCGACCAACAGATTGAAAAAAGATCTTTATCAATCCTACATCTGATAAAAGGCTAATATCCAAAATATACAACGAACTCAAGAAGTTAGACTCCAGAAAACCAAATAACCCTATTTAAAAATAGGGTACAGAGTTAAACAAAGAATTCTCAACTGAGGAATCTTGAATGGCTGACAAGTACCTAAAGAAATGCTCAACACCCTTAGTCATCAGGGAAATGCAAAACTCGGAATATGGAAGATACAATTTACAGACCACATGAAGCTCAAAAGAAGGAAGACTAAAGAGTGGATGCTTCAGTCCTTCTTAGAAAGGTTAACAAAATACTCACAGGAGGAAATACAGAGACAAAGTGTGGAGCAGAGACTGAAGGAAAGGCCATCTAGAGAATGCCCCACTTGGGGATCCATCCCATATATAGTCACTAAACCCAGACACTACTGTGGATGCCAAGAAGTGCATGACGACAGGAGCCTGATATAGCTGTCTCCTGAAAGACTCTGCCAGAGCCTGACAAATACAGAGGCAGATGCTCGCAACCAACCATTGGACTGAGCACTGGGTCCCCAATGGAGGAGTTAGAGAAAGAACTGAAGGAGCTGAAGGGGTTTCTAACCCCATAGGAAGAACAACAATCCCTAGAGCTCCCAAGGACTAAACCACCAACCAAAGAATACACATGAAGGGACCCATGGCTACAGCCGCATATGTAGCAGAGGATGGCCTTGTTGGGCATCAACTGGAGAAGAGGCCCTTGAACTTGCGAAGGCTTGATGCTCCAGTGTATGGGAATGCCAGGGCGGGGAGCTGGGCATGGTGCTGCACACTATGATCCCGGCACTCAGAGGAGATAAAGGCAAATGAACTTCTGTGAGTTCCAGGGTAACCTAGTCCACTCAGAAAGTTCCAGGCCCACCAGGACTATGGAGTGACACAGGAGCCTGGTATGGCTGTTTCCTAAGAGGTTCTACTAGCATCTAACCAATACAGATGTAAATACTTGCAGCCAATCATCAGACTGAGCTCAGGGACCCCAACAGAAGAGCTGTTGGAAGGACTGAAGTTGCTGAAGGGGATTGCAACTCCATATGAAGAACAATATCAACTAACTGGACCACCCAGAGCTCCCAGAGACTAAACCACCAACCCAAAAGTTGAGCCATGTACATATGTAGCAGAGGACAGCCTCATCTGACATCAATGGGAGGGGAGGCCCTTGGTCCTGTGGAGGTTTGATGCCCCAGCATAGGAGGATGCTAAAGCAATGAGGCAGAGGTGGGCGAGTGGATGGAGAAGCACTCTCATAGAGGCAAAGGGGAGGGGAGAGAGGGAGAAGTGTGGTGGAGGTGTTTGTGTAGGGTTAAACAGGAAGGGGGATATCATTTTAAATGTAAATGAATAAAATAATCAATTATGTGTATATGTATACACACACAAACACACACATACACTATTTTCTACTTGTCTAGGGCTCTTACATAGTGTCTCATATTAGAACACTATGTAAGGTATCACCGAAAAGAAGCCTGCAATCTCACAAAGATAGAAAACACAGACAGTAAAGAATACTGTACTATTAAGAGCCCTGTCATGGACAGGCTTGGCAGTGTAGACCTGTGGCTTCAGGTACTCAGGAGGCTGAGAAGAAGATCACAAGTTCAAAATCAGCCTGGGCTACAAAGTGAAGTCCAGGTTTGCCTGAGCCCCTCAGTAACATCCTATCTCAAAAGAAAAACGTTCAAACAGAATGTAGCTCTGTGGTAGAACTTGCCTGTCATGTGCATAACACCTAGGTTCATTCACCAGTACCAAAAAGTAAAAAGAAAAAGAAAAAAACAAGACCAGGAAGTTAAGAATTATTTCCCATGGGGAAAATATCTTTTGGATAAAGATTAATTTAAACAGTAAATATCATTCTAAGCTGAAAATATTACAACTATTTTATAAATGATTTTATTTTGATTCTTTCTTCTGAACAAAGAATATATTGTTTTCATTTTATATAACAATTATTCCAAATGAATGAGAAACTTTATATAAAATATGTATATAAGTTTCATCTAAAAAGCATATTAGTTCATAAATCAAAGTGAAATAATACTAGGAACCTTAAGTTAAAAAAATATACTTAACAGTGACAGTTGTAGACAGTTAAAGCAAAACTTTCCTGTCTTTTTAAAAATGTTTTATTCGTTATTCTATGTATTTACATTTCAAATGTTATCCCCTTTACCAGTTTCCCCTCCACACACACCCTATCCCACTCTTTTCCCCTTGCCTCTATGAGGGTCCTCCCCCATCCACCCATTCACCCACCCACTCCCACCTCACTGCTCTGGCATTCCCTACACTGGGGCATCAAGCCTTCACAGAACCAAGGGCCCTATCACTGATGTCAAATAAGACCATCCTCTGCTAAATATGCAGCTGGAGCCATGGGTTCCTCCATGTGTACTCTTTGGTTGGTGGTTTAGTCTTTGGGAGCTCTGGGGGAGTCTTGTTGGTTGATATTGTTGTTCTTCCTATATGGCTGCAAACCCCTTAAGCTCCTTCAGTCATTCTCCTAACTTCTCCATTGGAGTCCCTGTGCTCAATGTGATGGTTGGCTGCAAGCGTCCACATCTGTATTGGTCAGGCTCTGACAGAGCCTCTCAGGAAACAGCTATATCAAGGCTCCTGTCAGCAAGCACTTCTTGGCATCAGCAATAGTGACTGGGTCAGTGGCTGCATATGGGATGAATCCCCAGGTGGAGCAGTCTCGGGAAGACCTTTCCTTCAGTCTCTGCTCCACTCTTTGTCCCTTCATTTCCTTTTGACAGGAGCAATTCTGGGTTAAAATTTTTGAGAAGGATGGGTGGCCTCATTCCTCAACCGGTGCTGTGCCTAACCTCTCCATATGGTCTCTACAGGTTCTCTAGAAGGAACTCCAAAGGGTGGATGCTTCAGTCTTACTTAGAAGGGGAAACAAAATAATCATGGGAGGTAGAAGGTGGGAGGGACTTGGGAGGAAGAGAGGTTGGGGAGAGGGCAAAGGGGGGCAGGATCAGGTGTGGGAAGAGACAGGGAAGATGTACAGAGGATCAGGAAATCGAACAGAGGTGTGTAACAATGAGGGATGGGGGTTGGAGGCAGCCACTAGAAAGTCCCAGAGGTCAGGACCCAATGGGGATGATATCAATGTCATTTTGTAATGATACTAAACCCCAAATGAAGCAAGAGAACACCATCTGAGCTGATTAATAAGATCTTGTCAAATTATAATCACTGTGGCATTAAGTATAATCACTTTATTCTGACACAAAGGGATAAAACAAGCTGAACTACAAAGAATGAATAAATAGAACACTGCTGATGAAGCAAAACAAAACCAAAGCTGTAATGAGTTCTTCCAGAGCCTAAGACAGATGAGGAACTATCCCCAATGAAAGGCATGACTACAAGATTCTAGGTATGATCCTAAATCAGAAAACAATCTACAAAGGCCATCATTAGAGACATGCACAGTAACATATTCTTGCAGTCTCAGAACTCTAAAAGCTGAAAAGAGATGATCATGAGTTTGATGCCAACTTGGGTTACACAGCAAAACTATATCAAAATTAAAAAGCAAACAACAAAAACAGTCAGGCATGATAGGACATCACTGCATTGTCGACCTTTGAAAGGATAAGCAAGAGAATAGTTAAGTTACAGGCCAGCTTGGCTACACAGTAAAGCCCCATCTTTAAACCATAAACAAAGGGATGGGCAAGATGGCTCAGTGGGTAAAATGCCAAGCCTGATGACCTGAGTTCAAAACCCCAAACCATGATAGTAGGAGACAATCAACTCATATAAGATGTCCTCTGACATCTTCAGATACACCATGACACACACTAATAATAAGTACAATATTTAAAAACAATTTTTAAGCCTTTAAATTTTTAACATAATACTAAAAAGCTGATACAATAAGAAAAATTTAAATATTGACTATATATTAGATATTATACAAATGTTATATTCACTTTAACATAACATAAAAGAATCTATCTGTTCCTAGAAGACACATGTTATAGTATAAAAGTGGATGGTTTTCAGACTGGCACATTAATCTCAAGTATTTAGCATAGTATAGACAGACATGCAGGCAGAGTAAAAATAAAATGTAATAAATGTAGAAACAAAGGCTGAAGTGGGGAGGGTAAGTCATTCTAGCACACACAGACATGTTTAAACACAGTAGTGAGAATTTTCAAAATATATTACCTGAGTTCTCTCAGAAAGAAGATGGTCAGAAGAGTGTATTGAGTCTTTAGAGAGCGATTCAACAGTAGAACATCTGTCTTCAGCGAGTTTCCCTTTCTGTATGCTTTCTTCAGGTAAAAGGCAGATGTTTTCCTTATAACTGTCATCCTTTGACCTTAAGGTTTCTGTCACTAGTGAAACTTTTGGCATCACTGCTGTTGACCGGGAACGAACTGGCCGACCTCTCTGAACAGTCTCCCATCCCTCAGCATCTTTCCGTTCTATGTAATTAAGGGAAGAAATTAAATCAAATTTTCTTTAGATGATAAAAATATTAGAGAACCATAAAAAGAAATGTTTTCCAATTTAATTTCATTAATTTCTTCTTCCCTATTGTTTTTCCTAAAATATTTTAAGGCAAATTTTAGACATTATTGCACTGTAATTATTTAATCTGCTTCTTAACAGAAAGCATCTTCAATTCTACTAGTATACCCAGCAAAAGGAATAATGATGTAAGTCATATCAATTCTATACTCAATATTTAATCATGCTTAACTTTATCAAAAGATACATGTTTTTAAGGATATTTTGTTTACACTTAAATATAAATGCAAACTGAACAAGAAATCATAAAATGAGTAAGAACAACACAGGGAGGGAAAACTGAGTTACAAAATTAAAAGTTTAACAAAAGATTTCAGTTTCTAGTTAATTCATCCAGTTCCTCCTCAAACCATGATGATTAATCAATCACTTCATTCTTTTTTTTTTCAACATCAATGTTTCCCTTGACAGGTTACAAGACAAACACTTAAGTTTGCCTGAGTTTTCAAAGGTTATTTCCTTTGCCCCACTTGAATGGCCAATGAAGACATTAAGTCCAATTGGCAAAGTGAAAGGGGGTAACTTCATTCTTTAAAAGAAAGAAAAACACTACCAAAAAGTTGGACCTAATCCACTAGCCAAGACAGCCAACACAAACACTATCATATAATTTAAAAATTGAAGCAAGTGAAAAGGGATATTTCAAAATAAAAACTATATCAAAGTCTCCTTGAAACAAAAAATAAAAGGCTACAGACAAATTACATCTTCACTGAACCTTCCGTGAAAACTATATTGATGTTATTCCCATAATAACGATTGTTTAAGGACAGCAAATCATGTATTAAAACTGTCTGAGACACTGAAAACAGACTATTAGAACAAAAGTATAAAAACTAAAATTCACATCTCCTTTCCCAATCTTATACATATAAATTTTCCAATATTACAAATGTCAGTTGTAAAGTTGCATTAAATTCAACTCAATACAATCACTATTTGAAAAAGAATTAAAATATCCATCTAGCTGTGATACATCAATGTATTTATAACAGTATTTGATGCATAAATGCTTGGTTAGAATATTTACATCACTGTTTAAGAGACAATCTTCCTGTAATTTCCATATTAGGTCTTGATGTTAAGATTATGCTAATATCATAAAAATATGACCTTTTTACCTGAGGATAAATTTCAATAGACTTGTTATTTTTCTTTTACAAGTTTAGAAGAATTCATAGGTACAGCCATCTTGACATAAAATCTTTTTGGGAAAAGATATTTCAGATTCATATTTTTCAAGATAATTATAAAGTCTCTTTAAGCTTCTCCTAACTTATTATGTAATTTGAAGTTATATTTTAAGAATTTTTTCAATTTCTTCTAATTTTCTGAATCCTGGGTATAATGCTGCTTTAGTAGTCTATTACTACCTTGTCAACACTGGCACTTTCTCTATATTATTCCCTAGCTTTTCCCTGAAACATACCTATCTCTTCTCATCCACATTACTAGAGACTAGTCATTTTATTCATCTATTTGAAAAATACCTCTTAAATTTATAGCTATCTATATATTTTTCTTTTTAAATTCCTTAGACTTTAACCTTTCTTCTGTAACTTCAAAAGAAGGACATTTTAGTTTTCCTTCGTCTCCATAATTCTTAAATGTTCACCTTCATTTTTCAAATTTTCACTGAGATGTCCTTCCTGACACCATCCAGATGTATCTTATGAAGTCCCAAATTTTCAGAATTATACAGCTTTCTTTTTGTATTTTTTTCTAACTTAATTCCATGTGATTAGTAACAAAATATGCTTTATTTCTAGTTTATGGAGGGTGTGCTCATGAAGATCACATAAATTTTCAAGAGTTGGTTCTTTCTACCATGTGGATTCGTCCCAGGTCATCAGGCTGGATGGGGAGTTCTTTACACACTGAGCTATCTCGCCAGCTGCAGCACTCCCACCCCATATCTCCCGATTAATTTAAATCACCTGAAATTTCACAAGACTTTCTAACAACTCGGCATGTTTTAATTTGAGTAAATGTTTCATGTATGCATGCATACGAATTTACACTGAATAGTTCAGGCCATAAAAAAATAACTTGAATGAAAATTGGCCTTTTCCTTGCCAAAAACAGCCATAAAAACTAGACAAAATAGATAAATGAACTGTTTAAATAAAGGTACTGGAAAGCAGCCAGCATAAGCATGTCTTAAGAATCTACAATTCCTGAGTGAAGGGAATGGCAGCATCAGCCTCACGTTCATGTTAGCATTCTGACTGAAGACACTTGGCAATGAGAGTACAGGAACTGTCTTCTAGCAAAAGCCAGCATTCCTGCACTGGCATTAGAATCCAAAGACAAGGTATGACAGAAAGTGTTACTACAGAGAAATAAGCGGCCCCCCCAAAAAAAAATCTGCATTCAGTGTTCCCCAAGGTGCTGACACGTACTCAACTTTTCCTAAACAAGACAAGGCTCCAAAAAAGCAGCAGAAAGCAGCAGCTGGGATGTTAACAAGCTAAGCAGAAATTGAAGTAACTACAATTCTTGAAAACAAAAAGGAATTCAGGGATGTAGTGGGTTTTCTGAATACTCGGGGGTTTTCAGTGGAAATCTCAAAAGGAATAATAACAGACTTTAACACAATCTCAAACCAAACTCTGTTAGGATTAGGAAGACAGTACTCTGCATCTTCTCTATCATCGTGCGAGACAGAAGAGAAAAACCTTTAATTCTCTTTCTTCCTCTCCCTCCCTCTCCCCACACACCGGTGTGTGTGTGTGTGTGTGTGTGTGTGTGTGTGAGAGAGAGAGAGAGAGAGAGAGAGAGAGAGAGAGAGAGAGAGGGAGAGAGAGGGAGAGGGAGAGATAGACAGAGAGAGACAGACATAGAGAGACAGAAAGAGTGAGGAGAAAGAGAGAGAGAGAGAGAGAGAGAAGAGGAGAGGGAGGAGGGAGAGAGAGCGCACCAGAGGTTGATTCTGTGATTGTGGGCTCCCCCTACTGCTTTCATATTTGTTGTATTAGTTATGTTGTCTGTGCTGGTGCCCATGACAGTCAGAGAACAAGTTTCAGGAGTCAGTGCTCTCCTTCCACTAAAGCACCAAGGAATAGAACTTAGGTCATCAGGTTGCCTGCTATTAAGGCCTAGAACTCTACAGCAGCCTTTTCATGGCTATGGCTATAACCACTACCACTTGTTACTGTTGTGGCTGCTATCAACATGACAACCTGTCTCCTCCTCATATTACCAACTTGGCCCTCTGGTTATATATAGCTTGGAGGGACTGGGATGTAAACGTAGGACTATATTTTTGAACCATTCACAATACTGTTCCAAGTTCCATACTAATCTCAAGACTGGCATAAGGTCCAAATGTAGGCTTTCAATTATAACAAGTCAGGGGGCTTCTGTTGAAAGAGAGGATAGTTTATTCTCCCACCTAGGTCTTAGTGAGAATTGTTGCAGGAGAAAAAGTCACCAAGGCTAGTCATAGCTGAAGTTGATGCAAGTTGTCTGAAGTACCCATGGTTAGTGCAGAGCCTTCTGAAATAGGAGTCACAGCTTCAGGTACAGTGGTCCTTACAGCTGAAATAAAACATCCCTGAATAGTAGATGATGATTTAAAACAAAAGGCTGACTTGGGAGGCAAACTCTTGATTTGCCAAAAACTGTTTGTCAGCTTCACACTTGAAGCAGACAGACATTAAAATGGATCTGATTCTCTCATGAAGTAGAGTGGTAGTTTCCCAGGCATTAAATGGTTAATGGTTGAACAGATAGTTTGCTGTGCTAGTTGGATAAATGCACATATGCATACGGATTGAAATCAACCACACAAAGAAGCACCAGCTCTAAGAATTAGGAAAGCATGATAAGAACATCTAAGAGAAGGTCAGAGAGTTAAACTTACTAAAACTTATTTTAAAGCAAGTGCATACAATTCCAGTGTTTGGGGTGTTTGTTTGTTTGTTTTCAAGGTATAGCTCTTTCAAAATCTCTGTGAGACACGTGAAAAGACCCAACAAGAAAAAAGACAGGGATCACTAGCAGATCCTGAAAGCCTCTCACTTTTTAGCTGATTCGAACCCTAATATGCACCCAAACATGTCTGTGAGAAAGCTGACTTTTAAGTTGGGCATCTGAGATGGTTCTACGGTTTTATCACAAATGTGTGATTCAACATACATTCATATTTGATCTTCTATTCTGGTATGACCACTTACTCTGGTTAGATAGTATTTTTTGCATTTTTAACATCAATCAGTGTTTTATGTAGTTTTAAAAACTTTTTATTGTTTGGGAATACGTGCATATAACGTGTCTGCCAAATCTACTTCTATTCTCTCCTCTCTTATTCCTCCCTTATCCATTTACCTTAATGTGCTCTTTATAAACCTACTGGGTGCACCTAGTGTTAAATTCTGTATGGATATAGGATACGAGAGGGTCACTGCACATATTCATAACTCATAACAGCTGTGACTATATACACAAGATCAGGACAAGATGAAAAAAATCAGAATGGCTGGAAAAAAGGGCTGATGAAACCCACCCCTAGTTCAGATACATTTGCCAACTGATAGGAAAGAAATCCAGTTTTCTCCAGGGATGTGACCCATCTTTCACTGGATGGTCCTACACACAGAATCCATATTTTGAATGATAAAAAGTAACTTATGAATGTACTAGCTGGCTTAATAGTAGACGACATTGGTAGAATACAAAGTATAATACTTTGTATAGTAGAATAGAAAGCAGAAGGATCAACAAGTTAGAATATGTAGCCATACCAAGTATTCAGATTTAAGTACCAGAAGCAAAAAGAACAGCGAGGAATACATACAATTTATTAAACATGCCAATTGTGTCAAGCCTGTTAAACATTTAACATTCAGTTGATACATCAACATATTTATAACAGCATTTAATGCATAAATGCTTGGTTAGAATATTTGCATTACTGTTTAAGAGACAATCTTCCTGTAATTTCCATATTAGGCAGATTTTGTTTATGAAAACACTCTGGTATTTCCATAAGCATGCTTTGTAACCAACATAGAGGAACAAGTTTGTGTCTTTCTACAGTTAGGATTTATTGAGTAACAATAAATTCACAATGTATGGCAGTTCAATTGACAGGATGTGCCTGGTACTCTTCACTTTCTTTGACAGTCCTGGCCAAGTCAAACAGATTTTTATTTCCAATTTTAATTACTAACATTAATTCTCAGGTTGCAAATTACACAGCACACAATAAAAGTACCTATCTGTATATAAACATGTAAGGTACAAAAAAAAAAGCCCGAAAAGGATAAGAAGCAAGGAATTTTATGGAGTTCAAAGAGGCCTAAGAAATCAAATCTAAAAAACTGATAGGGACGCAAAGGACTCGATGCCAGGAAGGTAACATGGCAAAGCGAGTAGCAGCAGCATCCACTGAATCAGGCTATAGGTCAGAGCTGAGCTGCAGAATTCAGTCCAGCTGCTCAGATGAAAGGCACAACCCACTCAGACAAACGGGCAGGCAGAGGCCTAGCAAGTCCAGATAGTGAACAGGAAGTTATGATTTGGTCTAGTATTTCCTTATTATACCCCAATTCCTCCATTTTGGGATGGTAATATATACTCTGTATCATCGTATGTTGAATGTATATGATTTGTTTTTTGATTTAATAGGGATACAATTCAGAGAGTCTCAGAACAGACTTGGACTTAAGCTCTTTTAAAAAGTGTTGAGACTCTGGAAGGCTATTTGAAGTTGGACTAAATACATTTTGCATTATGTCATGGCCACAAGACAATGGAGGCAAGGGAATAGAATGCAGTGGTTTGAATGAGATGTCTCCTACATCTCAAGCATTTGAATACTTAGTCCCTATTTGGTAGCTGTTTGGGGAGGACCTTAGTCCTGACCCCTACTACCCATGTAAAAAACTGAAGATGGCAGCACAAGCCAGTGCTGCGAGGCAGAGACAGGAGGATCTCAGGGAATGGATGACCAGCCACTCTAGCCAACTAGTTAGTTTTAAATTCAGTGAGAACCTCTGTCTCAAAAATAAGGTGGAGAACAATATAGGAACATACCTGACATCATCTTTCAGCTTCTAAAGTATAAAAGAGTTGGGAAAGAAGGAAGAAGGGACAGAGGGAGGGAAGAAGGAGGGAAGGAAAGGAGGGAATTTAACAGTGTAGTCTTTCTCTGCTTTGCATTTTGTATTATAAACATTCATTCTGCTGTATCTCAAAGCCTGAGTCACAATGCTTACACAGCCCACACTCTTTGACCCGTCCATGTTTCCTCCTGCTGAGGCTCCCCACTGCTCCTGAAGGCTTAGGTGCCCATCAGGGACGACTTGCTTTCCGTCCCAAAAGTTCTCTGCAGAGAACTGTGCTTTGAGCACAGATCTGCTGTTTACAACTTTCCAAAACTTTTGCCTGAAAATGATCTTATTTTATCTTGGTTCTGTACATTTTTTTAGCTCTGTCTTCCAGCATTATAAACATACTGTTCCACTGTACTTAGTATTCACAGTTCCTCTTGTAAGGTCAGCTACACAACGTTATTTTCATTGCTTTTTTGGCATTTATTTTCTCTAATTACTTGTAAAGATTTTCTATTTCTTCAATTTTTAGTATTTTTATTATATTGTATTCAGATAAAATTTATTTTGTATTTTTCCTGCTTGGGACTCAGAGGCTTTCTTAAGCATAGCACCTGATTTCTTTTAGCAGTTTCGGAAATTTATGTAATTTCTTCTAATGCGGTTTTATAATATCCCTGCACCTTTTCTGTAGATTTCATGTATCTCCCTTCACATTCTTCTCTTCATATCTTTCCTCTTTTGTCTCTCTTTGTTAGCCTTGACATTTCTGTTGTATTCAGAGTTAATTTATTGCTGAGGTCTTCAAATGTTTTCCATTGTTGTTGGTGAGACAAGGTTTCATGACATGACTCAGGCTAGCCTGAACCAGCTATGTAGATGAGACTAGCCTCAAACTCATGATCCTCTATCATTCCTCTAGGGTGATGCTAACACACCTAACTCATTTGCAACTTCTTAATATTATCATCCTCCTAAATTCTTCACTTTCAGCACACTGTAACTATAAAAAAGTCTAGACTAGTGGCTCTCATCCTGAGATTCTCATCACTGGTTGGTTAATTAATTAATTAATTAATTAAAAAGTCTGGACAAGTGGCTCTCATCCTGTGATTGCCATGACTGACTGATTAATTAATTAATTAAATCTTTGGTTCTCTGTGCTGTTTTATTTTTTTCTAGTGGTAACTGGGTCTGAGAAACAATGTTTTTTAGAGACCTTGCATGTTTAAAAGTACAGAAATCTCTTCTCAGTTTTAATGAGTAATTTAGTTAGCTATAATCTCTAGAGTATGAGTTAATTCTCTTTCAGAATTTTGAAATTATACAATTTTATTTGTAGCATCTAGACATTGAATTGATGAGGTCAATCAAACTTGGATTTTTTTCCCTCTGAAACTGTAGGTTAAATAAACTTCTTTTGTTTAAAATGCACATATCCCGATATTATGCTATAGCAACAAAAAAGAGAATAGTACAGAATTCTTGCCTACTACTAATTTTCAACAAGTCTACTTGTAAAAAAAATCAGGATAATACATTAGGTAAAAGGAAAGAATAATATTTAAAATGAGCCAAGATGACTGAGATCAAAATAGAGAAATAAAATGAAGTACATCCATAGTACCAAAAAAGAAATGTCTAGGAGTCAACTCAGTATATCCCATTTGCTAGGAAAGCACTCTATCGATGAGTTACTTCATTGCAAGCCTACATTTTATGGTTTTAATTATAGAGATCAATATGACATAAAATAAGGGCAAGTTTGCGGTTATTTGGATGTTTGGTTTGGTTTTCAAGACAAGATTTCTCCACATAGCCCTGGCTATCCTGGAACTCATTCTGTAGATCAGGCCAGCCTCAAACTCACAGAGATCTATCTGCCTCTGCCTCCCAAGTGCTGGGATTAAAGGTGTGTGACCCCATTCTCCAGCACGGACAAGTTTTAAGATGTATAAATATCCCTTTCTAACTATAGGCAGAAAAACATGAATAAGTAAAAAATTTAAAAAGAGTAACTCTAAATCACTTGCCATTTTTCCGGGAAGTCTTCTGCACTATCGTTGGTGCACAGGGTTGGGCAGGTGTTACCTCAGAAATGGTAGAACCAGTGTGATGAGCCTTTACCTTGTCAGCCCAACTGACACCTGTGGGAGCCAGACAGGGGGCAGTTACTGCACCAGGTAAATTCCTATTGAGAAAGGGAAACACATGTGATCAATTAAATATCAAAGTAATTATTGTGAAAATATGCCATTATATGTAAACACCTAAATGTTTCTTGCCATTACTAGAGTTATAAGTAACAATGCATGCCATCCTTAACACAGGCACTACAAAACCGTTCCTTCTTCTCTGTGTATGTTTCTTTCATAAACTACAAACATGATGCTTCATTGGCAATATTCAATTTTAGGTCCTTGAAAATTAAGCAATACTATTTTCTAAAGTTATTTTCCTCAAATCTGCATAATTATTATTCTATCCACTGCTTCTACAGTCACTTTAATAGTTCATATTTATCAAATATCTGTTGCTAGCTTAGCCTGGAATTCTTTCCCTTCATTGACTAAAGAATTATGACACAATGAAAGTAAATTTATTGGTAAGCATTACAGATTCCTCAGGTCTGAGGACACACCGAGGCTATGAGATTACTAAAAGGCTCAGGTTTTTCTTGAGTTCAGGTACAACCTAACAGTGATATCCTTCTCCTACAAACGTGTCCATTCACCCCTTCTGCAACCAAAATTAGGTCCTGAGTCTTAATGAACTGACATGGAAACAGTTCTGCTGACTGGCTGGAGTTAGGGTAGCTTCCAACTTCCTTTTCTGTTGTGTAACAGGCAAAGAAAACTTAGGGTAAAAATTCTCAATGAAGTAGTTGCAAACTGAATACAAGAGATATAAAAAAAATAATATTCCATGAATAACTGAACAACTGTTTTTTTTTTTTTTTTAGAAGAACATACTCCATATATAGGCTGCATGTTTTGGGATAGCCCCACTCCAGAAGTTTGAGACCTACATGAAAACCAAGCTGCACATTTACAACATATGTGCAGGGAGGCCTAGGTTCAGCCCATGGAGGTAGATCTGTGTAGACTAGGTATGCTCCACAGTTGGTGATTCAGTCTCTGAGAGCTCCAAGGGTTCAGGTTCGTTTACTCTGTTGATCTTCCTGTGCAGTTCCTATCTCCTTAGGGCCCACAATCCTTCCACCTATTCTTCTATAAGAGTCCTCAAGCTCCATCCACTGTTTGGCTCTGGATGTCTGTATCTGTCTGATTCAGCTGCTGGTTAGAGCCTTTCAGAGGACAGCTTGCCCCTGTCTGTTCTCAGGCTGTATACTCATGAGGGATACTGGACTATAATTTATATATTTTTGTTGGGTTTACACGTGATTTCACTATTTCAATATTATTTGCTTTGTGAAGGAGCTTATTGTGGTTCTGAACTTTTCTAAACATAACTCAAAAAATATTGCTTGTTTGAAGGCTCTATAGAATTTTTGTATAAGTATATCTGACCCTTGATATTTTGCTTGTTTGTTTCTTTTCATTTTATTCTGTTTGAATGCTTTTTAAATTTTTTTGATTTGCTGAAAAAAAAATTAAAAAAAAAATAAAATAAAATCCTTTATTATGCTTTATATTTGAAATATGGCACAATAAAAGAGTTCTACATGATCATCACAAAAAAAAAAAAAAAAAAAAAAAAAGAAAACTTAGGGTAAGGAGACACAATCTACTTTCCCTCTCACCTTTTCTGTTCCCTGGATCAATGGCTTTAAAGACTCCCAATTTTTTTTCCAGAAAAAGTGACTCTGCTGTATACATATTAAATGGTTTACTTCCTATTTAAATTTTGAATTAAAATAATAATCAAAACCCAAACTTTATACCTAACGTTTCCATTAGTTAGCACAATCCAAGCAGAATGAGATGTGGGTAGGTACTAAAGGCAGCCTATGAACCACATCAGAAAGTAAAAAGAAGCAATACATTATACAATGATAATGAATAGGATAACATGGAGAACAGAGTGAAAACTTTATTCACTGCCAGGGCTAATACTGTCAGCATGACAGGTTCTAGAATCACCGAGTAGACAACCCTCTGGGTATGTCTATGAGGGAGTTTCTAGATAGGACTATCAAATATGATGCTTTTTAAATAGCATCAAAATGGCAAGTGACTTTCAGTTACTCTTTATAAAAAGACCTACCCAAATGAGACCAGCACCACTGCACAGGTTTGGGTCCCAGACTGAAGAAAAAGGAGAAAGCAAGCATGTTGTAGCATTCATCTCTCTCTGCTTCCTGACTCAAGACATGATGTGATCAGACACGTCACATTCCCAGCCACGATAAACTATTTCTCACCCACAATAAGCCCATGTAAATCCTTCAAAGTTCCCTTAAGTTGCTTTTTCCAGGTATTTGTTAACATCCATAACAAAAAAGTAATGCACGCATTAAAAGTCTCTAGCACTAAAAGAAATTCGCATTAAAATACTCTTAGAAAACAGACTAGTGAACTGCAGTAAAGAACTAGTTATCTTGTAAAAGCTCCCTTGTTTGACAGAATGTATTTGGTTCTCTGTTTATGCATCTATTCCCACCTGCCTAAGGTCTAAATATTTTATAATGCTTTAACCCATTATACACTCACCAAAGAAAACACTATCTAGGAACGCCACAAAAAAAAAAAAAGAAAGTAAATATCTAATTCAACTGAACAAAAATCAGCTTTTACTAAAGGCCAGCTACAGTGCTAGGATGTTTAAGCTATGCAGACATGTCAAAGATCTTGCCTCAAAGATGATAATAGCACAGAACATAGACATTTAAGATTATAATGCTGAGGAGAGACCTCAGTTGGTGAGGTGTTCTTCATGCAAGTATGAGGACCCTTCACAAACATGCACTTTCACATATCCATATACACATTAAAAATAGATAAAACGTAGAATGGTGATGCATATCAGCACATGGGCAGCTAAAGAAAATTTATCAGTCTAAAGTCACTATATAATATACAGTATGAATCCTGCCTTAAAAACATTGCAATACTTTGCAAACGCAATAATATTGTAAGCATATCCAAGGTAATAATAGATAAAAATGCTGCTAATTGTTAAATGATGGGTCTAAAAGATAAGGCAATGTTAAGAATGATCAGGTTTGGGGCCCAGAGATGGTTCAGTGGTTAAGAGCACTTATTGCTCAGTCATGAGAACCAGAGTTCAGATTCTAGCACTCACAGTGCAAAGCTCACAAATTCCTTTAACTCCAGCTCCTAGGAATATGATGCTCTCTCTTAGTCTACATGGGCATTGTGCATTTACTCATACAGGCATGTCCACATTTCCAAACAAATAAAGAAATAATCTTTAGGGGACAAAGAAAAATTAGGTAATAGAGAAAAAAGAACTGATAAAGCAAGCACTTGCCAATTTTTCATTAAACACCACACATTAAGCCTGATACTAAAGATGGTTACATATTCGTTCACAAAACAAGTCTCAAGAGATACAGGAAAAATGAAATAATCCCCTATATCTTAACATACTACCATGAGATAAATTTGGAGGGTGGGATGGGATAGGGGTTGTAGGGAGGGGAAATGGGGAAAGGGGATGACATCTGAAATGTAAATAAATAAATTATCCAATTTAAAAAAAGGAAAAAACACTAAAATAAAAGAAATTTTACTAAATCTCAAAGCACACATTGAACCTGATACAATAATAGTGGAAGACTTCCACACCCCACTCTCAGCAATGAATGTATTATGGAAACAGAAACTAAACAGAGACACAGAGAACTTCATGAAATTCGCAGGCAAATGATCTAGAGAATATCAGGAAAAGGGATAACATTTTAAATGTAAATAAATAAAATATCCAATTAAAAAAAAAAGTTAAGAAAATGAAGGCATAACATACCCAAACTATGAGATACAATGAAATCTCTAAGATTAAAGTTCACAGCACTAAGTGACTTCACAAAGAAGTTAGTGAGATCTCATATTAGTAACTTAACAGCACACCTGAAAGCCCTGAAACAAAAAGTAAAAACATCCAAGAGAAGTAGATGGCAGGAAATAATCAAACTTGGGGCTGAAATCAATAAAATAGAAACAAAAATAACAATACAAAGAATCAATGGAACAAAGAGTTAGTTCTTTCAGAAAAATCAGTTAGACAGAAAAACCATTATCCAAACTAACTATAAAACAGAGAATATTCAAATTAATAAAATCAGAAATGAAAATGGGAACATAAGAGATATCAATGAAATCCAAAGATTCATTAATCAGATTCCAAAAACCTGTACTCCAGAAAAGTGGAAAATCTAAAAGAAATGAGCAATTTTCTTAATAGATACCACTTACCTAAGTTAATCAAGATCAGAAAAACAATTTAAATAAACCTATGACCTCCTAAGGCAATAGAAGCAGTCATTAAAAGTCTCCTAAGCAAAAAAGCCCAGGGCCAGAAGGTTTTAGTGCAAATTCTACCAGACTTTCAAAAGAGAGCTAATACCAATACTTCTCAATTGTTTCATAAAAGAGAAACTGAATAAACATTGTCAAATTCATTTTATGAGGTCAAAGTAACTGTGACACCTAAACCACAGAAAGACTCAACAAATAAAGAGAATGCAGATCACTTTCCTTCATGAACACTGATGCAAAAATGTATCATCCATTATGATCAAGTAGGCCTCATCTGAGAGATGCAGAAATGGTGCAACCTATAGAAATCTGTCAATGTAATCTACCATATAAACAAACTAAAAGAAAAAAATACACAATCATCTCATTAAGTACTAGAAAAGGCTTTGACAGAACCCAACATCTCTTCATGATAAAAATTACTGGTGTGATCAGGGATACAATGGAAATACCTAAATATAATAAAAGCAACTTACAGCAAGTCAATAGCCAACATCAAATTAAACAAAGAGAAACTCAAAGCCATTCCACTAAAATCAGACACAAACTGTCCATTCTCCCTTATCTGATAATATAGTGCCTTAAGTGCTAGAGGAAGCAATAAGAAAACTGAAGAAATCAAAGGTATACAAATTGGAAAAGAAGAAGCCAATGACTGCTATTTCCAGATGATATATGATAGCATACATAAGTAACCTCAAAAATTCTACCAGGGAACTCCTACAGCTGTACACCTTCAGTGACGTGGTGAGATATGAGATTAACTCCAAAAGCAACACAGTAGTCCTCATATATACAACCAATAAATGAGGTGAGAAAAAAGTCAGAGAAGCAACACCTTCACAAAAGCCACAAATGATATAAAGTATCTTGGGGGTAATGCTAACCAAGTAAGTGAAAGACTATTATGACAAGAATTTTGAAGAAAGAAATTGGATATCAGAAGATGGAAAGATCTCCCATGCTCATGGATCAATAGGATTAATATAGCAAAAATGGCCATATTACAAAAACCAATCTACAGATTCAATGAAATTCCCATCAAAATTCTGACACAATTTTTTACAAACCTTGAAAAAAAACCCAATTATCAACTTGATATGGAAAAAAAAAAAAAACTAGAACAGCTAAAACAATCCTATATAAGAGAGAAATTCCAGAGGTATCACCATCTCTAATTTCAAGATCTACTATAGAACTGTAGTAATAAAAACCTCATGATATTGGCATAAAAACAGAAATACTGATCCATGGAATCAGATTGAAGACCCAGACATGAATCCACACACATATAAACACCTGATTTTTGATAAAGAAGTCAAAACTATACAATGGAAAAAAAAAGCATCTTCAACAAATGGTGCTGGTCTAACTAGATGTCAGCACATGCAAGAATGTAAATAGATCCAAATCCAAATCCATCATCTTGCACAAAACTCAATGTGATAGAAGAGAAAATGGGGAATAGTCTTGAATGTGTCAGTAAAAGAAATAACAGAACACCAACAACACTAGCACTAAGATCAACAATAAATGGGACTTCATGAATCTGAAAAGCTTCTGTAAGGCAAATGACACTAACAATAGGACAAACAGCAGCCCACAGAATGGGGAAAGATCTTTACCAACCTCACCCTCTGACAGAGGGCCAATTTCCAAAATATATTAAGAACTTAAGAAACTATACATCAGCAAATCAAATGATCCAATTAAAAAATGAGGTACAGACCTAAACAGAGAATTCTCAACAGAGGAATCTTAATTGAAGAAATGTTTAATTATCCTTAGGGAAATGCAAATCAAAATGACTCTAAGATTCCATCTTAAACCTATCAGAATAACTAAGATCAAAATCTGAAGGACAGCTCATGCTTAAGAAGATGTGGAGCACAGGAAAGACTCCTTCATTGCTGGTGTGAATGCAATCCTGTACAGCCACATTGAAAATCAATATGGCGGTTTCTCAAAAAATTTGGAATTTATCTACCTCAAAACCTAGCTATAAACACCAGGGCATATACACAAAAGATGTTCCATTCTACCACAAAACTCAACTATGTTCATAGCAGCTTTATTCATAATAGCCAGAAACTGGAAACAATCTAGATGTCCTTCAACCAAAGACTAGATAAAAAAAAAAAAAAAAAAAAAAGTAGTTCATTTACATAATAGAGTATCACCCAGTTGTTAAAAACTAATAATGTCATGAAATGTGCAGACAAATAGATGGAACTAGAAAAAATTCATCCTGAGTGAGGTAACCCAGACCCAGAAAGACATTGTATATTCTCACTTGTAACTGTATAATTATTGGATATTAATTGTAAAGTAATTATACATGCTACAATCCACAGACCCAGAGACGCTAAGTAAAGAGGAAACACAAGGAGGAACGCACAAATCTCCCAGGGAAGGGGAAACAGAATAGATATATTGTGGGTAGACTGGGAGTGGGTGGGGACAGAAACAGGAAGGATAAAGTCAAGGGAGGATAAAGGGGGAAAGTACTACGAGAGTCAATTGGAATTGTAGTGGGGGTCAACTTGGAGCAAGGTAGAAATTTCCAAGGAAAATTCCAGGACTCTATTAGGGTGGCCCAAGCTAAGACTCCGAGTAATGGGTGATACAGAGCCTGAACTGGCCATCTCCTATATCCAGGCAAGACTTCCAGTGGAAAGATTGGGACACCAACCTAACCACAAAACTTTCAACCTGCAATTTATTCTGCCAGCAAGATGTGCTGGGGTAAAGGTGGCACAGAAATTTGGGTGTGGCCAACCAATGATGGGTCCAGCTTAATCATGCCACAAGAGGAAGCCCGACCCTGATACTGCCTGAACAACCAGAAACCATGCCCCCAGAGACCTAAAATAGAACCACACATGCCAGCCAAAAACAAAAAAAGTAAATGAAGTGATTCCTAATGACATTCTGCTAATACTTAGTAAGGAGCCTGGCATGATCACAATCAGAGAGGCTCTGATCAGCAAGTGATGGAAACAGATACAGAGACCTACAGCCAAACATTAGGAAGAACTCACTGAATCATGCAGAAGGGAGGAAGCAATGTAGGAGGTAGAAGTGTCAAAGACTCTACAAGAAAACCTACAGAACCAACAAACCTAGACTCATAGGGGATCACAAAAAATGAACTGACAACCAAGGAGCCTGCACAGGTCTGACCTAGGCCCTCTGCATGTTACAGTTGTGTAACTCGGTCTCCTAACAGTGGGAGCAAGGGCTGTCTCTGACTCTTTGTCTGCTTTTGGGACTTGTTTCCTCAAACCATGTTTCCCTGAACAGCCTTAATATGAGGGGAAGTGTTTAATCTTATTGTAACTTGATATGCCATGTTTGGTTGATATCCATGAAAGGCGTGCTCTTTTCTAAAAAAGAAAAAAAATGGTAGAGTGGATGGTGTAGGTGAGGTGTTGCTGACAGGGGTAGGAGGAGAAGAGGGAGGTGAAACTGCAGTTGGAATGCAATATATGACAGAATAAATTTAATTTTTTAAAAAATAACACCATGTAAGGAATATCAGTAAGAAGAAATAAACATAAAAAAGAACTACATAGACAGTCCTGAACTGAACAATACTCTAACTAAAATTTAAAAAAAAAATTCATCAAGAAGACTAAAAAGCAAGTTTGAGCTATCAGAGCAAGCCTCAACAACTTCAAAGAAATATGAACTGAGAAGCTCTGAGTTAACTTCTGCTGTCAGTATGATACAGCCTAGAGAACCAGTAGTTCTCAACCTGTAGGCTGCAATTCCTGTAGAGTCGAATAATCTTCTCACAGGGATAGCTCAGACCATCAGAAAACACAACAGATATTTACACTATGAGTCATAACTATAGCAAAATTAGTTATGAAGGAACAATACAAACAATTTTATGTTTGGGGGTCACCACATGAAGAACTGTATTAAATGGTTATAGCATTAGGAAGGTTGAGAAGTAGTGCTTTCAAGTTTTGGCAGCATGTATAGTCCTGGCACTATGAATGCTAGTCAGTAGGTAAAACTTCCAGTTGAACATCAGCTTCATTTCTCCATGTTCAGTGGCAAAAATCTATAGCATATTCAGCAGAAGGGTCTTCTACTCAGCTTGGGGAGGGGTAGCCAATGAACACAGTAAGGTGACTTCTGATGACACACAGGTACTCTCAGGTCAGTGTATCACTCACCCCTCACCAGAGAGGCTGCTTCTTGAAGGAGATGGTAATATAGAGGTCCACATCTAGACAATGTGCAGAGTGGCTCCATCAACCTTAAATAGGATGACTTCACCAAACCCCTGCCCTCAAAGCTCAGACATCTATGCAGAGAAGGAGGAAGACAGTTGTAAGAGACTGAGGTATCTGGTAACTTCAAGGAAACACCATTTTCCAACACAACACGACTGATGCACATATAAACTCACAGACTGTAACAACATGCTAAGATCTGTACAAGTTCAAGCCATACAAAATCCCAACATGACAAAAGAGAGGTCGGCACAAAGTACCACCTCTAGGCAAGAAATTATTTGCAACTGATAGCTTCTGAAAGACGGAAAATAGTTTTCCTTTAGTACAGTATGACTAGGTATATTAACCACACTGCAGGGCAGGACTTAATCTTAGGAGTAGTTGCCCAACATAAATTGACTCCCATGTTGTAGGATTTTTTTGTTTGTGTTGTGTGTGTGTGTGTGTGTGTGTGTGTGTGTGTGTGTGTGTGTGGTTTTTCTGTTTGTTTTGGTTTAAGAAGCTAGATGGGTCAGGGAGGGAGAATCTAGGAAGAACTGAGGGAAGGGAAAGAATTTTACTAAAATTTACTGCATGAAATTCTCAACTAAATAAATAATATAAAATAATAATAATTCAGAAAAAAATTAAATTTAAAAAAATTCCATGCCGGAATTTAACTGGCTTGATCTTCTTCAGGTCTTGTGTAGGTAACCAAAACAGCTATGCATTCATGAATGCAATAGCCTTGTCATGTCCTGAAGGGAAGAATTTTACAGCATTCCTCCCAATCCTCTTAGATTCTTTTCTGACCCCTCTTCCGTGATAGTTCCTGAGCCTTGAGGGTGGAGGACATTGATATAGACGCTCCATTTAGAGTTGAACACAAACAGTCAATTGTTCCTTTGTGTTTGTGTTTGTGCATGTGTGTGCTGAGTTCTGAGCAGAAATTGGTGAGTACTTCCTGGAAAGAATAGATAGTTTTTCATATATGGGGTTGATATCTATGAATATTTTTCTCTTGAAATACTGATTTTATATATTATGAGTATTTTCATCTCACCCAAAGTTTAAGCTTCTTCTTGCAGTTGATGTTACATTCATTCTATCTGTTGATGGGCTTTGAATCACATGACGTCCTGGAGACATCTTCTTTACTTCCCATGCCAGTGAGGTTGGTCTGACAATTTAGAACATACAGTAGATGACTTTAACAGAAAAAGGAAAGACAAACTAATCTTTGCTTTTGGTTGTTAATGAGTAAAAACATGGTCAAATCCTAACTTCTGCCTGCAATCTTGTTTACCAGAAAGGTACCACACTAACAAGTAAGCAATCTTTGATGGTTTACGGTACAGGATTTTCCACACAAACAACAGCCATTACTTCCTTCAAAAATATCATGGGGTTACAGAAGACATGAGATACACTTGTTGTTTGCCACAGGGTACATTATGAGGGGTCTGGCTGGCCAGGAACTTGCTATGTAGATCAGGCTAGCCTGGAACTCAAGAGATCCTCCTGCCTCTACCTTTTAAGTACTGAAAATAAAAGTGCGCATCACCATACCCAACTGAGACTAACCTGTTACAATCTATAAGCTTCCCCATATGCTTAGAAAAGTAAAGTAAAACAATACTATTGATTCAGGTTAATTTGTCTGATTTTTCAGATAACTAGGTTTATGGAAATAAATCAAAACAAAGAAAATAGTGAGGGTTAAAAGAAGAGGACATAAGAATACATGAAATTTCCTTCTCTACCTCTTAATCAACATAAAGTAAAAATACAAAGACACCATTGCTCTTTACTGGAGAAGCTACGTGGATCAAATGACCTTCTCTTCCTCTTTATTCTCTGCCCCACAATCAACTGACAGAATACCTATCCTATGGAAATATTTTTTAAGCAACATGGTGTATTCCAAGCCTATTATTCCAGCCAGTCTCTCTATAGCTTACTTTCCATGTAATATAGTCATTAGATATTTTAACCCCTCACAAAAATACAAAAACAAAGTTATACAAATCTGATTACTGATAGAAAACAAAACAATTTAGATAAAATAGTATTCAAAAACCCAAAGATTTGAATAAACTATACCCAAATCCCCTTTCTGAAAGAAGTTATAGCCCTACCAGATGAGGGATGTTCATTTCCATTCAACTTTGCCAACACTTGGCATCTTTAATTTAAAAAAAATATGTATCAGCAAAATGGTTACATGGTTTTTGTTTTCCTTTTTTAATTGTGTAATTTTATTAGTATAACTAGTAATGTTATACATGTTGTTGCCATTTGAATTTTTTCTTTAGGAGTTTGCATATTGGTATGCTTGGCTCACTGTTTCTATTGGAATTTGTGTCATTTTCCAAATGATTTTAAAACGTACATTGCAGCTATTGTCATGATTACCATGACATACTACTATAGATGCATCATTAGTGCTGTTGTAAGAATGTTTTACATTTTAAATTTATATATAGGCTTATTCTTGTTAAATCCAGTGAGTCAAAATATTCTTTGGTAATTTCTAATTTAATCTCAAAATCTTTATTTAAAATATAGCTATATAATGCTTATCAGTACTTTTAATACATATGTATATATTCAATCCTAATCTTTAAACCCCAAGTCAAGCATGACTTGAAGAATACGCTAAGAAAGATTAATACCATCAACAGGAAATTGAAGGCTCTTTTCCATGTGTTGGAGCTGCTTCATGAGGCAAAGAGAAGACATGATGATAACTAGTTAACGTAAATGCCAACGTGTGTGCTTGGCAGGGTGGTGCACACCTTTAATCTCAGCACTGGAGAGACAAAACCAGGTGGATCTAATTTGAGGCCACCCTGGTCTACAAAGCAAGTTCCAGGACAACAAGGGCTGTTACTGAGTGCTGAGAAAATGATTCAGTGGGTACAGTGCCTGCCATGCATGAAGACCTGAATCTGGATCCCCAGAATCCCTGCAAAAGCCAGGTACACAGTGGTGTGTATCCATAATCCCAGACCAGAAGGAACAGAGACAGGCAGACCCCTGGTTCTTCCTGGCAAGCCACTCGAGCTGAGCCTGATGAGCTCCAGGTTCAATGACAGACCTTTCTCAAAAAGTATGGTGAAAAGTGATAAAGTAAGACACTCAGTACCAACTTCTGACCTCTATCTATACACACAGAAATCCACATACACAAGTACTTGCATGTACCCAAACAACACACACACACACACACACACACACACACAATAATGGGACTTATACATTACTCATATTCTGTCCTGTTCAACTGGTAATTTACTGCAGTAGGCTAAGAAAGCTGCTGAATGCTAGAATAAACAGTATCACAATAATTTTGAACAGCTTATAAACAATAATGATAAGAGTTTTGATACACAATTCTCTCCTTGCATTTCCTACCTTGTCACCAGGAATTTTTAAGAAATTTGTGTAATTAGAATATACATGAATGATATATTTTTTTAATTTGACTCAAAGAATAAATGAATCTCAAAGCATAAATGAGTCTCAAGTATTCTCATGTGCTTAAAGTACCTTTAGCACATGAAATGAAATAGAATAACCTGAAGTGATATAAGAGAATACTAAACAGTTTACTGTACTATAATAATTAGCATATAATCAGGCTTTCTAGAGTTCTAAAATTATAACAAAGTGAAATCTTGATGTGGCAAGTAAATGTATCTGGAGAAATTAAAAAACAATCAATTTGCTCACTGCCTACCACGATGAGAAAATATATTATACCTCTAGGAGACTGTGTTTACTTTAAGTATTCCCTACACTTACATAACTGTTTGATCTGTTGTCTTCATCTTCAAGGCCGATGTTCCACCCTCCAAAAGCCGTATCATCCATATACATACAGCAATATGTATAAGTTCCATTTTGTTATACTATTAGATAACAAAATCCATGTGTCATAGGTAGCAATTTAATTTCTGTACTAAATAATATGACTTGCACTGGTAAGGGCATTAATAATAAATATTTGTTACTGAACCAAATGAGAAATATTAGATTGTTACAGGTCTCAAGTCAACCTGTTATGAAATCCACTATCCACTGTCAATTTCAAACTTGCTACTGAGACTAGGGCTACTACAGATATAAACACCAGAATTCATTACCTGCTCTGAGCATCTGTCTTCTCTAACTTTTCCTGAAGTTGAATCCAGTCAATCAATGCTTTGAAATCTCTCACATAGTAATCCAGCATCATCAACACCTCCTAATTTAAACAACAAAACATTAACTACTATTCTGTGGAAAGAATTCTGTGGGGGTAAAAAGAGCTTTAGGGAAAATTATCAGAGTGATGAGCTTTCACATTAATAAATTTTACATTTACATTCATTAAAGAAGACATATAGTCTACTGATCTAATTTATTTTTTTGTTCTTCTGGAATTGGTGCTTGTTTTTCATTCTGTTGGTAAGATGATGTAACGTAATTTGAATCAGAGCTTAAAGATCAAGAAATGGCACTAATACATCTTCTCAAGGTCTTATTAACTAGCAATCATTTTAACTCTTTTATTGTGCAGTTTCTATACAGAAAAGTACATAAATAATACATGTATATTGCTAAAAAGAAAAAAGTTATGTGACCAACACAAAACACACAAGCATAGGAGTCACTACAAAGACCTTACAACTATCACATGACAAAGAATACAATACTAATCTGAAAGTTCCTTGGTGTACCCTCCCAAGTGCCACCCCAGTCTCCCTCCCAGTAACCAGTGCCTCTAGTATAACACTGAGTACAAATGACAAGAGGAGCCATAACTTTCTGATTTCTTAGAGAGAAAAGCTTTCAGCTTTACAGCATTAAATACAATTTTTGTTTGGCTTTCTTACACATACCCATTATTGGATTGAGGAATTTCCTTCTGTCCTTCCACCTCCACCTTTACATGAGTTCCAGGAAATCAAACTTGGGTTGCCAGGCTTGGGCAGCAAGCACCATATCTTCTAAGCACAGCCCCGTGCTTTAATTCTAAAAAGTTCTTATTACATATAACTCAGTCTCTATCCCATACATATTATTAATTATTATTCCCATTTTTATTTCTAATTTCTACCACAATATCTTCTTTAACAAATAAATTATTCTGAAATGTTCTCCTGAGCTTCCCCATTCAGAGTTACATATTTTCTGGGTCAAGCCCCCTATAACTGCTTTGTTCATAAGAATCTTTCACTACTCTAAAGCTTTCTGAAAATTTACTACAATTCAGCTAGACTCCATCTTCAGTGGGAGATCTGGACTTAATTATACATTCTATCCTTCTAGAAAATTTGATTTAAATAGACTTGCTGTCAGAAATTTTAAAAACACACACCACACACACACACACACACACAACAACCCAAGTCTTTACAAAGAAAATAATATTAGTAAAATGCATAGCTGTACATAAAGGTACAATATCTCAAAGAATTAAAAGAAAAATGAAATTCTTATTAATAGATTTAGCAGTTAGCAGGGTTGTTTTTATTAAATAAAAACAATCGACATTTGTATTCTATTAAGTATACTTGTGTGTTCTTTTCAAACAATTATCATCTTTTATTTATTATGTTGGATATATGAGTATTTTGCCTGCTTGCATGTCTGTGCATCATAGGTGTGACTGGTACCCACAGAGGCCCAAAGAGGACATTGGAACACCTGAAACTGAAGTTACAGACAGTTATTAGCCACTATAGAGATTTTAGGAAATGAACTCTGGTCCTCTGGAAGAGCAGCCAGTACTTTTAATCATTGAGCCATCTCCTCTTTCTATGTGCTATTTCTATGTGCTATTATGTACTAAAACAAACTAAACAAACTAAATGTTATGTACTAAAACTAAAACAAAGTGATATATGATGAAGAATTTAAATTATTGTTATTATAAGGATTCACTATAAACTAGAATAATATGTGAATATAAAAGTGTTCATAAATATATATATATTGCAAGTTCTAACCACTAAAAAATACTAAATTCACAACAACATGGAATAACCTAAAAGGCATATGTTAAGCAAAATAAGCTAAATGAATGGAGAAAGCAGTGTATTATATAGGGGAAAACTACACACACACACACACACACACACACACACACACACACACACATTAATTATCTTGCTAACTAGAAACTCACTGTTTCTGCTAGGATAACTAAGTTGCAACCTTTCAGGCGATGCCTTTCTTTGCCTACCAATACTGGGGTTACAACTACGCCTAGCCATGCCCAGGTGCTAGGGACTCAAATTCAGGTCCTTGTGCTTGAAAAGAAAGCACTCTGTGGTGATGTGAATAAGAATGGCCCCCCAGCTAATAAATGTGAATGTTTCTCTCCCTGGTTGGTGGACTGTTTGGGAAGGACTAGGAGGTATGGCTTTGGAAGAAGTGCAAGTGCAAGTGGAAGGGGGCTTTGCAGTTTCAAAAGCCCATATTAGGCTCAGTCTCTCTCTCTCTCTCTCTCTCTCTCTCTCTCTCTCTCTCTCTCTCTCTCTCTCTCTCTCTCTCTCTGTGAGATCTCATGTAAGTTCCATGCTACTGCTCCAGCACCATGCCTGCCTATCTGCTGCCATGCTCCCTGGCATGACAGTCATGGAGAGATTCACCCTTTGAAAAGATAAGCAAGTTCCCAATTAAATGACTTATTTTATAGGTTGCCTTAGTCATGGCGTATCTTCACAGCAATAGAACAGTAACTAAGACATGCTCTTACCCACTAAGCCATCTCCTCACTGACTGACAACATGGGCCAGTCAGCAGGAACCGGGGAGCCTCTGGTCTCTGCTTCCCAGCACTCATGAGTTTTTGTTTTTGTTTTTTTAACAGACGCATGCTGCCAAGTCTGACTTTCTACATGGATGCTGGCAATGCTAACTCGGATCACTGGGTCTGCACAACACTGACTCTCTCAGCCATCTCCCCAGGCCCTAGTGTTTTTCTTTAGGTAACCTACACTTACACTACTTTGAGAATATATTCTATACATCTCACAAAAGTAATCTTTTGTAATGGGTTCATTATGCATCTAAATCTCAAATTTTACTTTGTGTAATAAGTGAATGTAAAGCACAGGTCACTAACTATACCCCATACCCCTATAAAGAAACTGATAAAGTATAACTAAATATGTAAATATTGTTTCACCAGCCAAAGCCGTCATTTAAATGCATAAGACAAAAAAATGTAAATTATATACATTTTACCATCTTACAACATTCTCCCTAAAAGAAATGTCAGTCACAAAGCTCTAGAGGTGTCTCACCAGGTAAGAGTAATTACTGTTCTTCAGAGGACTAGAGTTCAGCTACCAACACCCACATGGCAGCTCACAACCATTTGTAACTCCAATTCCAGGAAACCCAAGGCCTCTTCTGGTCTTTACCAGCACATGCATATGTTGCACAATATACAATGCAGACAAACATAAATGAACATAAAAACTTTTTAAAAAATCTTTTTGAAATTACTAGTCTCGGTTTACTATAAAGACTTTTCAGAAGGCTCAGGCAGTTTTTAAAAACGCAGGATTTTCTCCACAGCTAAGTTTAGATTAACTTGTAGAATCCATAGCAAATATCTTAAAAGTACGCATAGAGATACACTTCATAAATCAGACTCAGTATTAATAAATTTGTCAAATTATTTACAAATGAGATAAAGTGTCACCCTGAATGGCCATAAAAGGTATATTCTACTTTACAAGACTTCTGAACAGAGAAGTATTGTTTGTTTCTTCTCAAAGTAGTAGGCACTTGGTGCCAAGTTACTGGTAATGAAGTCTTCTACAATCAGGAAAGGGACAAATTAAAACAGTTAGTTGGCTTCCTTCTTTCAATTCAACTAATATAACTCAAATTGTCTAATTAAATTCATTCTACTTAAACTACCTACATTAGAGCACAGAAAGATTTAATTTTGCATGATTTATTTTGGAAATTTTTAACTGATTTCCCCTTTGCTTGAAAAAAAGAAGTACATGACAAGACCATAGCAGCAATATTTCTGATACTAGTTGGCAGAGAGAAAGTACATTTGATGGTTAGACAGCATATTTTAAGGAATGTTTAGCTCAATGTTATCAAGAATGATCAGAATGGTAGCATGCAGCTGTAACCTGAGTCATGTTTGCAAATGAACAAGTACAAACAGACTAGAGGAGCTGCCAGAGCGGCCTCGAAGTCACTGATGCACATCTTTCTCCCTGAAGCTATGAAGGCCATTTTGTCAAGCAAGATGAAGCAGAACAAAAGTGGCTCTGAAAGTAATGTTACAGGCATTCAGATAACTACATATAGAAATACAGCTAAAATTACCAATTAGTTTACCAATTGGCTGCGACGGATTCGATTGGTTCATAATTAATTTGAGTTACTGGCACAGAAAGCAGGATAGTTGACGCCATCCTTTGTCCTCCAGACACACAATACTGGTACACAGGCCCTTGGGTCCGAACATCAATATAGCCCCCACTTGAGCTACAGGAATGAGCACAGCGGGTGTCAGCACAATGAAGAGGTGGAAACATCCATCATAAGAAATCAGGGCCAAAAGAGAACTTTCTAGAGTATTTCAGCAAGATGAACATGAAGTTTTTTTGGCTTATTTTTGGTTTTTGTTTGTTTTTTTTTTTTGGAGATAGGACTTCTCTGTGTAGCCCTGGCTGTCTTGGAATTCAATTTGTAGAACAGGCTGGCCTCAAACTCTAAAAGATCCACATGTCACTGCCTCCCCAGTACAGGGATTAAAGGTGTATACTACTATCACCGAGCTGATGAGCCGAGTTTTAAGATGCACCGCTTGGTAATATCTCCTTAGTTTGAGAAAGCTATTACTAAAACCACAGTTCAGAAAGGAAATCAGCAAAAAGCAAAATGACAGGTAAATAGTTTTAGTTTTCGAAACTAGCTCATAACCATTCTCTTCTTTCAAATATTTCCTCTTAATATTCAATATAACAACCTAACATGACACAGAAATATATTTATCAAACACCTGAGGAGTAAAAAAAAAAAAAAGAAAGAAAGAAAAGAAATGAAAAATCTGCTAGTGAAAGCCATTCTCCCATAATTTCATCACTACCAGCACTTCTGTGAGCAAACTAAAGCTGCCTCTGTCTAGGTAATAATACAGAAATATTTTATTGTAATTGCCAACCACTATTAAACTCAGCAACACGTTGTGTTCCCAGATGTTTTTCTTACAGAATTCCCCACTGCTGTGGTGTTGCCAATTTAAAGTGTGTCCCTAACATAGAATGAATGATCCCCAGGGTGGCAATAAGAGAGGTGCTGGAACTTTAAAAATGAGTCTTAGTAGAAGGTCTTTAAACCAAGTAAGTCATGTCCTCAGAGGATGTGGGATCCCAGTCTCTCTAGGTTCTAGTTCTGAGATGAGATTCCTTACATACACACACACACACACACACACACACACACACACACACGCTACTGCCATGACAAGAGACACAGACATGTGATACATACAAAGGGTTATACAACAGAATTGAACTGATTCCAAATCTTTAGAACTGTGAGTTAAGTTGACTTTTTCTCTATTTCTCATCTATGGTATTTCATTATAGTAACCAAAACTGAATACACCTATTAAGAAAGTGCAAGGACCAATTAACACACTCAAACTCAAATTCACCAATGTTCACCTATAATGACTGCTTAAGGCATTTATTTTGTCTGAAACAGTCTCCCAAATGACAAATATTTCACCTAAATAAGTTTAGGTGAAAGACGAAACAACCTCAGACCTCATCTAGACCAATTTGCTCATCCAAAAATTAAAGTTAAATAATGTTAGTGACTTTTATCCAAAATCACAAAAATAGGAAAGTCAGTTTCCCTTTCAGGAAACAGAACAGATTTCACATACTCAAATTTTTCTATGAACAACAACCAGAAATGGCCACTCTTACAAACATTACCAAATATAATAACAAATATTAGTACATGTTGAAAACTCATAAATGCCACATAAGTAAGTCTTTTCTATTTCAAACTACCTAACTTATATTAATGTCACATTTTCTAAGTTACTACAAGAAAAGAGTGTTTTTCAGAAAACCTTTCCCTTTACTGCAGTACAGTGCATGAAGAAGCAGAAATTATTGTCAGATAAATACTGAATAGCCTTTTTCTCCAAAAGGCAAATCTGAACGTAACTGAGTAAGCAGGGAATGATGAACTTATTAGAATTACATTCTTACAGTGGTCTCAATGACAAGAACTGCTTTCTAGTCTGAAGTCACATGAGAGCATTAAAGTTGGTTTGTTTTTGTTTTTGTTTTTGTCTTTAGGTTTTTTCGACACAGGGTTTCTCTTTGTAGCCCTGACTGTCCTGGAACTCACTCTGTAGACCAGGCTAGCCTCGAACTCAGAAATCCGCCTGCCCCTGCCTCCCAAATGCTGGGATTAAAGGTGTGCGCCACCACCCCCAGCTTAAAGTTTTTAAGTGACCAAAAATAAATAAATAAATAAATAAATAAATAAATAATAAAAAAAATCCAAACCTTTCACCAAAAAGTAAAACAAAAGATCATATCCATTGAAACAATTTAAAATGGATATTCTTCTTTATCAAAGCCTACACATAAATAAAAAAGAAAACCTATGGTGTTTGAATCTACATGGGTTGAAGGTAATTTGGGGGTAATTTAATTGGAGTTACACTTTCTTCAGGCCCTAGAAGCAGCATCAAGAATAAATGTTTATGGAATAAGTAAATGTTGAGTCAGGCAGGGAGGCACACAATCACTGCACTCAGAAAGCGGAGACAGAGGGACCCTATGAGTAAGGCCGGCCTGGCTATATGGCAAATATCAGGACAGCCAGGGTGACTGAGGGTTAGTGACACTGTCTCAAAAATAAAAAAGTAAGTAATATTAAAAATAAGTACTGTTGGAAATAAATGTTAGAATACTCAATAGACAGTTGAGAGCTAGCCACTTCAGCTCTAGTCCTCAGGCCCGCTGCTGGCTCACTATTAATTTCAGAGCTGCTAATACTTTTACAACCCCTCATCAGTACATATGAGTACTGGAGACTATGATCTATCTAAAGTGACATTAATTTACTATTATTATATTTACATCTTCCATTTTACTACCAATATTATTTTGTTCCTGAAAATCTAAATGCCAATTCCGATCTTTACTTAGATGTGTGTGATGCACACTAAAAGCTATGGGGAGGTCAGAGGACAACTTGGAAGAGTTGGCTCCTATATGGGTGCTGTTAGGTTGAAAACAGGCCCCCCAAATGGCAGTGCTGCTAACAATGTCCTAGATGACAGCCTGGGCTCAGCTCAGGCTGGACACTGACTGGGTAAACAGAAAGAGTGCTACCTGAACTCAGCAGTCCTCAGAAATCTTGTGAGGCAAATTTCTTTTGTCAGGGAAAGTCATTACTTCCTTTATCTGCCCCCAAAGCTAACTACCTCTGGCAAAGAATATCTAGTTCCTGATTAACTCAAGCAAGCCTGTAACAGATCAAATCCCCATGCTAGTTCCAAAGTTCTTCAGACTCATACGCCTTTCCCCCACTGCAACCTCTCTCTTTAAAATTGGCAAGGCTTTTTTGTTGTCCTATGCTGTGAATAGAGTCCATCTAAAGGTTCTACATTTATGTAGCTATTAAATAAAACTCCAGGGTTATTTTTTTTTAACTCTACAGGCATCAAAAAGAGCTCTTCTGACAAATAAGCACAGTTGGTAAGACCTGAAGGTCCTCATGACCCTTTCTCATCTATGTTAGGATGCTAAGATTTAACTGGAATAGACATTGACCCAGATCTACAACCTATTTTCAGGTCATAATCATCTTTAAGACCTCTACAAAATAATTTTGTAATACAAACATGAGCTCAGCAACCCCAAGTTAAGAACTCCTACTCTGTAAAACCTCAAGTGATAGCACATGCTGGCAGGAATGTGGAGCAAGGGGAACACGCCTCCATTGCTGGTGGGAGTGCAAACTTGTAACAACCACTCTGGAAATCATTCTGGTGGTTTCTCAGAAAAATTCAGATAGTTCTACATGAAGACCCAGCTATACAACTCTTGGGCATATACCAAAAAGATGCTCCACCATACCACAAGGACATGTGCTCCACTGTGTTCATAGAAACTTTATTCATAATAGTCAGAAAATGAAAACACCCCAGATGCCCCTCAACTGAAGAATAGATATAAAAATGTGGTTCATTTACAGAATGGAATACTACTCAGCTTTTAAAAACAAAGACATCATGAATTTTGAAGGCAAATGGATGAAACTAGAAAATGTCATCCTGAGTAGGGTAACCCAGACTCAAAAGGGCATGCATGGTATGTACTCATAAGTGGATATAAGCCATAAAGTACAGGATACCCACACTCCACTCCACAGACCCAAAGAAGTTAAACAAGAAGGAAGTCCAAAGTGAGGATGCTTAAATCTTACTTAGAAGGGGAACTAAAAGAGTTGTAAGAGGCAGGTGGAAGTGGGGAATGAGGTGGGAGAAAGGATGGAAGGTTAATGAAGGCAAAAAAGATTTAAAGACACCCCCCATGTTTATAGACTAGTAGTATTAAACAGTGAAAATGGCATTCAAAATGGCAAACCAAAAACCTATCAATACAATGCCCATCAAAATTCCAACACAATTCTTCATAGACAATAAAAAAAATGAAAACTTCATGTAGAAACACAAATGACCCAAGAGAGCCAAGATAATCAAAACAATCAAAATCCACTGGAAATATCACCATCCCATATTTAAACTCAGAACTGTATTACCAACAGCAGCAACAAGAAAACAACTCGAGCATGGTACTGCCATAAAGAAGCAGACATGTTGATCGATGGACTAGAAATGAAAGCATAAATATAAGCCCACCCACTCAGTTGCCTGATTTTTTTTTTTTAATAAAGTAGCCAATAATACATATTGGAGGGAAAAGATAGCATTTTCAACAAATTCTGCTTGTCAGGCTGGAAACTTAGATGTACAGGAATGAAATAGATCCTTTTCTCTCACCCTGTACAAAATTCAACCCCAAATGGATCAAAGACCTCAACATAAAACTAGCTGCCCTGAATGTAGAAAAAGGAGAAAATAGGGAATATGCTTAAACTTAGCACATTAAGGCCAAGAATTAACCAATGGGAACCCATAAAACTTAAATGTTTTGTTTGTCATTCACTTGGTTGGCTGGTTGGTCGGTCAGTCGGTTGGTTGGTTAGTTAGTTGGTTGGTTGGTTGGTTGGTTGGTTGGTTGGTTGGGTTTGGTGTTTCAAAATAGTGTTTATTGTGTAACAGATGCCATTTGTAGATCAAGCTGGCCTTGAACTCACAAAGATCTGCCTGCCTCTACATCCTGAGTGCTGGGATTACAGGTATGTACCACCATGCCTACCAAAACTAAAGTGTTTGTACAGCAAAAGGTGACTTAAGAGTTATTATTGCAATAATGAAACACTATGACCAAAAGCAAATTGGGTTAGACAGGGTTTATTTTGCTCACAGTTACATGTAACAGTTCATCATAAAAGTAGTAAGAGAAGGAACTCATACCTGGCAGGAACCTGGAGGCAGGAGCTAATGCAAAGGCCATGGAAGAGTGATATTCACTAGCCTGCTCCTCATGGCTTGCTCAGCCTTCTTTCTTATAGAACCCAGGACTACCAGCCTAGGGTAGCCCTACTCACAAGCGGCTGGGCCCTTCCCTGTCAGTCACTAATTAAGAAAATGCTTTACACACCTGCCTACAACCTGTTCTCATGGAGGCATTTTCTCAACTGAGGCACCCTCCTTTCTGATGACTCTAGCTTGTATCAAGTTGATATAAAACTAGGCAGCACAAAAGAAGACCATCATTCAAGTAAAAGAAAGACTGGGGAAAAAATCTTTACTAGTTAAACGTCTGATGGAGTGTTAGTATCTACAATATTCAAAGAACTAAAAAGTAAGTAAATAAGCATCAGAAGACGAAACATTAACAGATGGGGCATACATCAGAAAAGAGTTCTCAAAAAAATGAAATATACATGGCTGAGAAATATTTATTTTAAATATTCAAAATCCTTTGCTATCAGGAAAATACAAATTAAAACTACATTGATATTTCATCTTATCCCGGTCAGAATGGCTAATTTTTAAGTGCCTTTGTCTATTTTTATTGGATATTTTATTTATTTACATTTCAGATGTCATGCCCTTTCCCCATTTCCCGTCCCTACAACCCCCATCCCATCCCCCTCCTCCTTTTTGCCTCTCCCCCTTTTTTATTTCATTAACAAACCTGAGCCTGATTTAGATCTTTTTGACAAGAATGCCTTCCTTACCTGTCATGGAATATGCATTATCCAAAGCAATGCACTTCTGTAGGAATCTAAAATTTAGGCTAAAACAACGAAGTAATTTCAGGTAGGAACCTAAATCTGAGGCTAGAACTAAGAAGTAATTTCAGGCAGGAATCTAAATATTAGGCTAGAACAAGGAAGTAGGCTTCAGACATGAAAATGACTTTGGGCTAGGACAGGGAAGTAGGCTCAGATATTTTGGTCATCCTGATAAGCCCTTAGAAACAGTGACCATAGGAGTGTTCACATAATTGTGTTTATTGCCTTGCTTGTTCTTTGACTATTTGTGTTTATTGTCTTGCTTGTTCCTTGACTATTTGCATCTATTTCATTGATAGTTCCTCAGCCAAGAAGACCTTAATACTTGGAAGTAATTAAAATGGTATAAAAGCAAAAAGGAGGGAGGGAGGATGGGATACAGGTTTTCTCGGGAGGGAAATGGAGAAAGGGGAAAGCATCTGAAATGTAAATAAATAAAATATCTAATAAAAATGAAGAAGGGACAAAATACTCACAGGAGCAAATATGGAGACAAAGTGTAGAGCAGAGACTGAAGGAAAGGCCACCCAAAGACTGCTCCACCTGGGTATCCATCCCACATACAGCAACCAAACCTAGACACTATTGTGGATGCCAAGAAGTGCATGCTGACAGGAGTCTGATATAGCTGTCTCCTGAGAGGTTCTGCCAGAGCCTGACAAATATGACAATGGGGTTCCCAATGGAGGAGTTAGAGAAAGGACTGAGGGAGCTGACGAGTTTGCAACCACATCGGAAGAGCAATAATATCAACCAACCAGACCCCCCAGAGCTCCCAGGGACTAAACCACAAACCAAAGAGTACACATGGATGGACCCATGGATCCAGCTGCATATGTAGCAGAGGAGGGCCTTGTTGGGCATCCATAGGAGGAGAGGACCTTGGTCCTGTGAAGGCTCGATGCCCCAGTGTAGGGGTGTTAAAGGGCGGGAAGGCAGGAGTGGGTGGTAGGTGGGTGAACACCCTCATAGAAGCAGGGGAGGGAAGATGGGATAGGGAACTTCAGGGGGTGGGGGGAACTGAGAAAGGGGATAACATTTGAAATGAAAATAAAGGAAATATCCAATAAAAATATATAAATTCTATGAAAATGTACCACTGACTTTAAGATTTTACTAAATAAAAACTAACAGTATATAGCTTGTGTTTACTAAAACACCAGGCTGTTCAGTGAGTTTCAAAAAAAAAAAAAAAAAAGGACTCTATTTAAAGTTCTTATACACATAAGGTTATCTAAAAATCAGAAAACACACCTTTCAGTGATATCCCGACCCCACTCAGGATTAATTATGGTTAGCTATCAAATTCTTTCTCTAACAACATTAGGTGAATCCTAATTATTTCAGCAGAAAGGAGCAATTCCCAACTAAAGCATGAAACACAAAACCAAAGATTATGAAAATCTCTACCAACAGTAGCCAAAGAAAACCTCAATAGAACTTTTGAAATCCTATGTGTGCATCCGTGCATGTGGGTGTATGTGTATTCAGCCTCTGATTCCTACCCTAGGACTATGAGTTAAGAGAATTTTCCACTAAATCTTTCATAGAAAATGAGAAGACATATTACATCAAATAAAAAAACTTAAAAATTAAAAAACTAAAAATCAAGAAAGCATATGTCAATCTTGGCGCAGGGGTTAAAAGAACAATTTTCATTATAGGTAACGAAATAAAAATTACATAACTAAAACTCAAAAAATGAAGTAAACGAGTCAGCTATAGAACACCCTTTAAAACACATGACTTTAGATGAATGACAAGCTGCAAAGACCACCTTACCTTACATTCCACCACACTCTGATCTGATTCACAAGTCACATAGATTTCATCGACTGCCCGGCGAAGATTGTCAAAAAGAAATGCCCAGTAGCGAGCTCTTAAGTCAATTTTCCGTGGGTGCCTTGTTTTTGTAGGACTTTTATCAAAATGTTTCTCTCCAGTTGTGGATGTTATTTTACATTCTACTGCAGTATTCTGATGAAATAAGTGAACCATTAAAAAGGCAAGTAAAAGGCTTGTAGCGTTCATTTTTTTACAAAGCAATCTTTCAATATGAATTTTTAAGACATTCTTTTCAGCTTATACCATACTTGAATTAATCAAATAAATTTCTGCCCTACACAAGAGGCAGGTTTTTCTAGTAAAAACTCCAGCATGGAGGGGGAAGAAAGTCCTGGAGCCCCACCCTCAGCTGAGACACTCATGGCAGTTACAGGAAGAGTCCATGTGTATGCACTCATACACACAGGCCACAGCGCAAGCGTTGGAGCAGAGGACAACTGGTGGGAGTCAGCTGTCTCCTTCTGTTATGTGGGTTCCCAAGATCAAAGTAAATCATCAGGCTTGTTAGTAAGCAATGTTACCCATGGAGTCATCTTACCAACCTAGCTATCTCTTTTTGTGAGGACACTATTCCTATGATATCGGCCTGATACTTTCTGCCAGGCTAAGAAGGCACAAAGATTCTCACCAGATTGAGCTCAGCATCTTAAGATTTCTCAGCCTCCAGAACTATAACCATATAAATGGCTATTGCTTTTAAATTACTCATTTTGTGGAAATTTGTTTCAGTAGCACAAGACAGACTAAAACAAAGGTTAACACTTAATCTTTGTATATCTGAAACTGACTTTAATTCATTTCTGTAATGGAATAACCATCTGAATATGCAGAGCACTTCAGCAGAAGAGTTCTGTGGGTTTGCTGGTCTTATAGCTCTTAGATACTGCTCCACTGACTTTTTGTGAATACAAAAACTGCTAGTAACCTGTGATCCTCTGATGTTACTTTTGGTAAGTTTCTAGATTTTCTTTTACCCTGATGTTCTGAAGACAGATCTAAGTGAGACAGATCTCAGTATAAATCTACTTTACTTAAGCTGCTCAGCTCCAGTTTATGTTCTAAAGCCCCTGCGAACACACAAGCGAAAACCATTCTCTATGCACCATTTATTTTCTCCTTTTGGAAGCCTGAGAAGACATGTACTAGAAATTCCATCTCAGGCTTTCTTCACACCTCCATGTCTTCACTCCTCTCCTACTCCAAATCCTCCTCAGAGCACCCTCCAGTTCATGAGGTCTGTCACTAGTCTCCTTCCAATGTGTCATTTTTTTTAATAATTGTAGTTTGCCAAAATTTCACTGACATATCTATAAATGTTTGAAATTAAGTTAACTTTACTTCATAACTTATCAAATTTCCTCTTTCCCTTCAGAACCTTAACCACATACTTTTCATTGCCTAAGGAGTAAATTCTCATGTGTATAAAATATTAACTTATCTTATAGCATTTTCTTCATATGCTTTGATATTTTATTTGGCAAACTTATTTTAAGTTTCATATCTTTCACTTGCTACCTTTGCTCATCTTTAGCTATCATCAGTCTGGCCCACTCTAGATCTACTTCCTGGGGTCTTGTACCAGAGCCTGCAGCCTGCAGCACTTTCTTTAAGGAGCATGTCACACTGCGTCTTCAGAGGGTGACTCCTGAAAGCAGTCTCCACTGACTTTAGGCATCACTGTAAGCAGCTACACCTCCCACTGGGGATCTTATCTGACGCTGATAGGGTGTGTCTTTTCCTGTCTGATAATGCACAGCCCTGGAGTTCAGGCCTAAGTTGTCAAATCAGACCGGAATGTGTTTCTCACCACAGATGGCATCCAGCCTCTTATCTCCTGGGAACTCACCTGCTAGATGCTTTGACTATTTAGTTTGTGTCCTCAATTCCACTGACTTCTAAATAGAAATTTTTGTTTCCTTTCTATCTGTAAATAATTCCTTATTTTTAAAATACTCTTTATTCATATATAAAATAAAAGGTCACTGATGCTTCTGTAAGGTGGCCTTTCTGTGAACTCACAATGATAGCATGATTCAAACTCCATTTTCCTGATATCAAGTTTTTTGGCTTATATAAACATACCTAATAATATCAAGTTAAAATCACAAGTATAAAAAGAAAAGACTATAAAAAACTAACTATAATTATCTTGATCATTTTTAAACTAAGATGCAGGGATGGATTCTATACAGCTTTAGTGAATCTATTTGAGAACTTTTAGACTTACTAAATTGTGACTTCCACAAACTAACAGCATCAGTACTTAAAGACAGAGTATCATAAATCCTTAAACTTGAAATGGATGGCAGAGAAGCTGAGGTGATAAACGGGAAAGTGGCACTATGGCTGAATCCTGGCTGGCTGTTGTTTACTGGAATGTTACACAGCCTCTCTGAGCTTCTGTTTCTCGTCATAGAGTAACATCATTGCTTGTTGTTGACGTTGTTGGAGGTTTCACACACATATCCGGGTGTATGCTCCTAGGTAGGGGGCCAAAGGAGCACAGGTGTCTTTCTCTACCACTATTCACCATATTCCTTTTAAGACAAGGCATCTCAGAAAGACTGATATATTAATTCTTAGTATATGTTAATTAGTTAGGACGAGACATATAATGAATACAGAATCCATGCTTTTAAATTTAAAAATGCTACACTAAACTTTTATAGAAGTAAGATATACAATAAGAAACTCTGAAATTTAAATTTGTAAAATGGATATTATTTTCAGGAAATAAATTAAACAAATTCGTAAAAAATTATATATGCGGTACCTGTTTAGTAGTTTTATGAGTGCCTTGAATTGTCCTCTTAGATTTTCCACCAGTTTGACATTTAGGTTTTCCTTCAAGACATAAAAAAGTAAATAGACACATAAATCAAAAGAAATAACATATAGCTAAACTTTGGATAGTATATAAGATACAACTAAACAACACAATGCATTCAAGCATCCCTAGTACATAATTTTTATCTGAAAACTAGAGAACAGTATAATTTTACTCATTGTCAATGAATATGGACTAATGATAAAGGTTTTTTTAAACATCATTTTGTTTTTTAAATCTCTGTTCTCAAATGCCAAAGAATGCTTTATTCAAAAGATTTCTCAGAGAGGAATCTTCAGCCCTATATATAATTTTCTTTTTAACTGAGACTTTACACACAAGCTACTAAGATGTAACAACAGCCTAGCGCATTCTTAGTTAGCTTGACACATTCTATTATGTAAGGTTCTCAAAGGAAGAGAAAAGGATGTCGGAAGGAAACAGGAGCACCAAGAATCTCCACTAGTCAAACCTAAGACAAGGTGAACATCAAGTGAGAGTCAGAGATTAAATAAGAAGTCATGAATCTACACAAATTTAAATTTATAAATACATATACATGTTAAAATAAAAGGGAGAAGGAGCACTATTCTTTATATTAGAAGGCTAAATGATAAACATAGAAAAAAATTATGATGTTAATAAATCACCATTTCAACCACTAGAGTAATAGCTTAATAATTTCATTATTTCTTAAAACAGCAAATGAGAATTGTGTTCGCAGTCTTCGATGCACCAGTGCCACCTCTTGCTTGCCAAACTCCACCCTAAGGAGAAGCGGGTAATTAAGAAGGTGTCCATACCATGGCTCATACAAAGCAGATTGCCCGAAAAGCCACCGGTGATAAAGCACCCAGGAAACAACTGGCTACAAAAGCCACTTGCAAGAGTGCACCCTCTACTGGACGGGTGAAGAAACCTCATCATTACAGGCCTGGGACTGAGGCACTCCGTGAAATCAGGCACTATCAGAAATCCACTGAACTTCTGATTTGCAAGCTCCCCTCTTTCAGTGTTTGGTTCCAGAAATTGCTCAGGACTTCAAAACAGATTTGCACTTCCAGAGTTGCAGCTACTGGTGCTTTGCAGGAGGCAAGTGAGGGCTATCTGGTTGGCCTTTTTGAAGACACCAACCTGGGTGCTATCCATGCCAAACGTGTAACAAGTATACCAAAACATATCCAGTTAGCACGCCGCATACGCTATGTGGGGAAATATTTCATTCTCAAAAAAGAAAAAAAAAAAATTCCCTCTTCTTCCTGTTAACAGTAGTTGTAAATGTTAGATATTTTTTCCATGGGGTCAAAGGTGCCTAAGTATATGACTAGGAGTGGAAACACATGGGGACAGAATCAGGTATTGGCAGTTTCTCCACGTTCATTTGTGTGTGAATTTTTAATATAAATGCAAGATGTAAAGCATTAATGCAAGCAAAATGTTTCAGTGAACACATTTCAACAGCTCAACATTATAACAATTATAAATAAGCCTATTAAAATTTTCTGGAATATGCCAGCATTTGGATTTTTTAAAAATAAGTAAATTTCTTATTGACATCAACTAAATGGTGTTTGTAGTATTTTTATACAGTAGATTCCATCCATTCACTATACTTTTCTAACTGAGTTGTCCTACATGCAAGTACATGTTTTTAATGTTGTCTGTCTTCTGTGCTGTTCCTCTAACTATGCTATTAAAATACATTAAACTATTTTAAAACAAACAGCAAATGAACAATAACATTTTTTAAACAATATTTGTACAAAATCAATTTGATTTAATATGCCAATTTGCTGAAGAATTCTAATTGTGAACATTCAAGTTTAAATTGAGAGTAACTCTCAAACTAAATATATACTTACACATTTTGCTCCCTATCATTTTGTGTAGACAGGGCCTCGTTCTATTGCCAAGGCTAGTCTTGAACTCCTAAGGCTAATCCTCTTGCCTCCAATCTTCCATATTTACATGAAAGGAAAAGCTACCTTGTAAACTACATACCATCATCGTCTCTGTTCTCTAGTGGAACACTCCAGGCTATCAGGTTTCTTGCTGTACGACCCTTTCAGCAACAATTCTCCTCACTTTGTCATGACTATTGGAGCGCTGGAAGGAAGCCTAGATGTATTAAAACAAGAATATTTAAGAGACTATTAGGTATCAATCACCATTTAGCATATGTTTCTTATTCATTATTGTTCATACTTATTCAGAAAGCAAATAATTACAATATAATTTTAGGGGTTCAGGAGACAGCTCACTGGAATAAAATACTTGTGGTACAAAGCATGAAAAAATGAGTTCAACTCTCTAAAATCCATGTAAAACCTGAGTGAGGTGGAACACAACCATAATTCCAGTACAGGGAGGCAGGAGGCCAACCAGTTGAGTCAAAATAGGAAGGTCCAAGTTTAGTAAGAAACTCTGTAAAAAGATAAGATGGGGGCAACCAGATGGCTCAGTGGTAAACACTCCAGGCAACAAGTCTGAAGACGTGAGTATAATCCCCATTACCCACATAATAAGAAAAAAAAAAAAAAATTAGTAGAACCAACTTCCATAGTTGTCATCTGACATCCACACATGTGCTGTGGCACTTACATGCATGTGTGCATGTGAAAACATACAAATAAATACACAGTAAATTTAAATTAAAAGAAGAAAAGGCTTGGGTGGTAGCTTAATGTATAAAGTGCTTACTGACACCAAGAAAAAGCAGCAAAATTTTAAGACAATATCACATCATATTTTTATGTTCCCTGAAAGAATCCTATGGAGAAAAATCTGTCAGCTATATGGGGTAAAGGGAATAAACATGCAAGGTAAATCTATAAATATGAAGAATTCAATTTAGATCACTAGAATCCAGTTTACAAAGTGAAAACAAAACAAGAAAACCTAAGTATGCCAAAATACAGCAGAATCCCAGCACTGGAAGGAGAAACAGGTAGATCCCAAGGGTTCCTGGCCAACAGGTGAGCTTTAGGTTCAGTGGGAAACACTATCTCAAAAACAAGATGGAAAACAAGAGCATGACACCAAGGTTGACTTCTGTCCCCCCCCCACACACACATACCAACACATACACAAACGTGTGTATTTCCAAACATGCACCGTAGTAACAATGTAGAGAAAGAAAAGAAGACATCCAATGTCAAATTCTGGCCTCCACAACATGCACACACAAACCAATCTGAAATTTGGAATGTGGTTCATCTGATATCAAGTCTGTTTTCAGGTTTTAAAACCCTAAAATTAAAACTTTAAATTACATCCAGAACTACTACAGTCTGGGGTTGCAACAGCTACATCGAGCAGCAGAATCGCCACTCTGCACCTACGCCAGCACCACATCTTACATATATCAAGTCTACTGCGTGGAGTAACAATCAAAATCCCAACAAAAGACAGTACAAAAGTGAATGGTGAATGGGAAAATAGACATGACACACTAAAGCTAAAATCTTGTGGAGTTTGACCTGAAAGAAAAAAAGTGAGATTTTTAAGATAGCATGTTTTTATGCTCATGGGAAGAATCTGGTAGAGAAAATGTGTTTATGTGGGGAAAGGGAATAAAAAACATCCTTGCTAAATCAGTGAGTGACAAAAACAGTTTCAGTTCACAAATGAATGAACTAACTCCTACTAAAACATCCAAACGACTAGAAAAAAAATAATCCTACCTTTCTGAATACTCTGCTCATATCCTAACCCATGTCTTCTCCCAGAAGTTTCAACCTTCTACTTAATGTCTATATTTATATCCCTCACTCTTCTGGCCTTAGCCTGAAAATCCCAGAGGCATCTACCTAACTAATTAAAGTTTTCACAGGAATTTGTTATAGTATGCTCTCTAGATTTGCAAAGTTCTCAACTCTCCTTCACTTCCTCTCAGGCTTCCCAATGACGTGACGCTGTAAAACAGTACCGCTGAGATCACCTAAACACCGCTTTAAACAGAAACATCACTATTTACTCTGGGCCAAATGAACAAGTTCAAGTAGATGCTTTACTTTCAGCTCTTTCAGATCATTCTCTTAGTCTCCTGTAGGAAATCTTACAGGTATAGACATCAGGGCACAAAGTTCACTATTCCTACATCATATTCTAACTTGAGTCCTCATAAAGTAACAAGCTTCCAAGAACCAAAGCAGATGACCTCACAGTCCCAAGACTGCATTAATACTAAACTTGAAACTTCAGACTGAATGCTCTTTCTCCTATGAAGATCAGCATTATCAACTTAGTTCTTCTATACTTAATACAGAAAGAAATAGTCAGAGAAAAAGCCACTAACTTGAAACTTGGTTTTTACTCTTTATTCTAATATTTAACATGTAAAAATATTACTATTCATCTTGTATTTGCCTGGAACACTTTTCAGTTTATATTACAGATGTTTTCTAAACATGCTGAACGGGCTCCTTTCAGTCAAAATTCAAAATCTGATCATTTCTAACTTAATCCTTATAAACATGTCGGTAACATAATTATTTTAATCATCTTACTATAAACACCGAGGTGTGAAATGCAGTCAGTAAATCTCAGACATCATTACTTTACAGCTGTCTATTTCAACAGCATTGTTACTCAGGCTCAGAGCCCAACAAAATTTTTACTCTAAGTTAAAGTGTGCCACCTAGTGCTACATGGAGATTTTACACAGGTTTGTTCTAATAGTTAATGTTTCAAATAAAAGCAATAAACATCAGCATTAAGTTATATTCAAATCCTGCCTGATACAATCAAATACTCAAAACACGAACCACAGTCTACATACTTCTGAGACTTACTCCTATCTTCAAATCTACCAAAGGAGGGACTTAGGCAAGACTGCATTCCCTCTTCCTAAGCCCTCTCTTTGAGAAGTTTAAGGCATATATAGAAGTGTCTGAAAATACTGGGTTGTAAAAGTGTAAGGGATGAGAACCTGTTTCTTTCTATTCTTAGGACCCCTACATCAATGGCCATCCTGGATTAAACCAGCCCAGGAAGATGGCTTTCATCTGTTTTCCTGCCCCACATCCCCCAGGGGTCAGACCAGACCAAGGTAGCAGCAGTGCCTGAAACAGCAGTAAGACTAAGGCTAAAAGTGGCAGATGGCAGGAGTAGAAAATGAGAAGTAAACAACAAGCCAGAGAAAACCTAAAGCCGGTTTTTAAAACAGCTCCATCACAGTAGCTGGTAAGACAGCTCAGTGAATAAAAGCACTTGCGGCCAAGCCCAATGACCCATTCAATCACCAGGACCCATGTGATGAGAGGAGAGAATCAACTCCTGTAACCTGTTCTCTGATCTCCCTACAAACACACTATGGCACCTGTGGACACAGATAAACAAACAAACAAACAAATATGATAAAAATCGATGTACTTACCATCATTCTTTAATTCTCTTCTGCGGCAAGATCATTTACCACTTAATCCCATGGGTTATAATTCCTACAATTAAAACAATTTTATATATACATACATATATATATACATAGTCATAGCTTTATTATAAAATCATATATAATCGTTAAAATGTAAAAATCTCTCATCTTCCAAGTTCTTCATTACATTAATTACAAAAAAATGAATAAACCCACATTTTACTGTCTGCTAAGATACATAGGATACAGCAGGCTTTAAATACTCCACACTGAATGTACCTTAATACTCCAAAATATGAAAACAAAATGGGAAAGTACCAAGGCTAATTTCAGGACAAACATAGTATATCCTAATCCAGAGGCATCAGGCTTCTTTTTACTATAATCCTAAACATAAAATATACATATTTTATATGCCTGGCTGAAAGTTTATTTATATTTAATGTGCCTAAAAGGGTGCCTGATGTATATATAGTATGTGCCAAGCGTATGTGCTGTAGAGGCCAGAAGAAGGCTTCATACTCCCCTGAAACTAGAATTACAGGGGGATATAAACCACTCTGTAGCTACTAGGAACCAAACCTGGAGCAACAGATATTCTTAACTGCTGAGTCGTTCTCTAGCCCCACATTTTATATCTTAACCCAATTCATAATGTTTAACTAAAAGAAAGAGGCCATGATGATTTATCCCTATTGTAAGAAATTCATTCTTGCCTTCTTTATTCTAGCTCATTTTTAAATAACGTTCACTCAACTTAATAAAGAAAATAATGTGTGGCCTCTCCTTAGGAATTTCCATTAAATGGGGGATGGAGAGAGAGTTCAATTGTTACAGGAACTTATAGATTTTCCAGAGGACACAGGTTCAGGTCCATTCATAATTTCAGATCCAGTGACTCTAACTCTCTCTTCTGATTTCTGTGGACACCAGGCACACTCATGGTAAATACACAAACAAGTAGTCAAACTCACTAACATAAAATAAAAATAAATCTTTAAAAAAGAACTTCCATAAATTGAACTTTTATCTGGATATTTTAATCTCCATTTATGTAAGTATCCACACACAACAGACTTTACCTTTTAAGAAGTCTATTTAATGTAGTCAAATGTTTACTGAAAAAAATGTAAAACAGAGAAACAAGATTCTGCATATGTGTGTGTGTGTTTGTGTGTGTGTGTGTGTGTGTACCTAACACTGTAACAAGTACCACTGAACAAAAGAAAGTAGGAACAAAACTAAACATTCTAAGAACCTAGGTCATTTAGCCTCAGTCAAGGGAATACGCTCCTTTAAAATACACTTCCAGGCTGGGGGTATGACCTGATGGGAGAGTACTTGCCTAGTGTGCTTGAGATCCTGGACTCAGGTACCTGCACTATAACAAAGATGGTTTTAAAGCAACACCTCAAATACAAACATATGTGCTCTCCACCCTCTCTCTTTCACACACATACACACACGCACACAACTTAAACACAAATGCTCATAATGGCATTATTAACCAATAATCAAAATAGCATACATGCCTATCAGCTAAATATTAGACACAATGTGATATAACCAAACAATATAATAAATTATTTGGCCATAAAGAGGAATTAGGTTCCCATGTTTCAATACAGATGAATTCTGAAAATACTATAGATTGTGAAAAAATTTTAAAAGATCACATATTATATGATTTCATTGATATGAATTGTCCAGAATAATTAAATCTATCTAGTTAAAAGGTAGAAGATAGAGAAAAAAATGGAAGTTACCTTAAATGAGGACAGGTTATGGTTCAGGGTGGCCAAAATGTCCCAAATTCACGGTGGTATAGAAACACGGCTCTGTGAAAACATTACCCATGAGTCTTAAGTACATGTATGACATGGTACATGATTTAGGCATGGGGAAATTGCTGTACTTTTTTAGTGCATTGACCATGTTCACAACCTCCAACTCCACTCCATCTCACTCAGTGAAACGGTCTTTTCAGTCACCTAGCCCATTCCAGTTTTCTCCCATTCTTTACAGCTCTTTCCCAGTATACATTCCATCCCAGCCACACTGGCCTCTTTATGTTTCTTAGGACATGAGCCTCAGAGGTTTATGCCTGGGCCTCTCTCTGTCTTTGCCAATTGTGACTTTCTCAGTGAACCCTATTTAAAATTGCAATCCTCCCAGAGAAGCAAGGGCTGTGGAAGTTCATCACCACCAGATTAGCCTATAAGAAACAAAAGGGTGATAGCCACATGAAAAATAAAACAACCATAGTGTTGGTATACAATAACTTTTAACTCTAACAAGAAAGATAAAATTCAAACAAACATTAAAAATAATTGAAGCTGAGTAAGTGGCACATGTAATTCCAGATCCTCGGGAGACTGAAAAAAAAGGATCACCTGAGGCCAGGAGTTCAGTATCAATCTTGACAACAGAGTGAACTTTGTCTCAAAAAACTAACTAAAAAAAATCAACTCTAATAATTTATCAAGAGATACACAATATATGGAAGATGTAATCTGTGACATCATTAACTTCAGTGCTAACGCAATTTTATTTTTGTGTTTATTGTTTTTGTCTGGTGGGTTATTTCTTTTTTATTTTACTTTCTGTTGTGCTTTGTTTGTGGGTTTGGGGGGTCAGGGGGAGGTTGAGACAGAGTCTCTCTAAGCCAAGCTGACCTAGAACTTACAGAGATTCAATTTCCTCTTTCTCCCAACTGATGGGATTAAAAGCATGCTACACCAAGCCTGGATGTTTTTTGCTTTCTTGAAAGGTCTTCCTCTTTTACCAAACCTAGCCTCTAATATGTAATCCTCCTGCTTTTGCTTCCTGAGTGCTGAAATTAGAGGCACAAGCAAATTGAAGTAAAATTTGTAGCAACACTAAAATGTTTAGAACACACTATAACTACAGGATGTTTTGTGAAGTCTATAGTAACCACAAAGAAAAACCTATAGTAGATACACAATGAAAACAAAAAATAAAATCAAAACTTATCATTATTAAAAAATAAAATCGCAAAGGAAAACATCAAGAGAGAATCTGAAAGTGAAAAGACTACAAACCAGAACATAATTATAGTAGTAGGGCCTTTCTATCATTAACTGTAAATGGATTACTTTCCCCAATCAAAAGATAAGAATAGATACATCAATTTAAAAAGAAGAATCATGATCAAACAACAGTCTGCCTATAAGCTTTAGCTCTTGAGAAGAAAATAGGCTGAAAATGGAGGGGCTAAAACAGATATTCCATGTAAACGACATCCTAAAGAAAGCAGAGGTATTTTACCAGACAAAGAAGATTTCAAGTCAAAAACTGCCACAAAAAGTCATGATATGATAATAAAAAGTCAATTCATCAAAAAAAAAAAATATAACGATTATAAATATAACCCTAACTCAGAGTAACTAAAAGCACAGGGCAAATGTTAACACAATTGAAGGCAAAATTACAGTGAACTAATACTAGGGACTTCAATGTTCCACATTTAAACAATCATTACATTTCCTTATTTACTGAAGACATGCACGCATGCCACAGCAATCCTCTCCTTCCACCATGAGGGTATCAGGGATCAGCACCTTACCTACTGAACACTCCCACCAGCCCAATATCCCACTGTAAAGAAAGGACAGATCATCTGAGCATACCACCACCATTAAGCGAAATACTACAGATCAAATGAACCTACCAAACATACTTAGAATAGTATACTCAACACCAGAGTATACACTATTTTGAATCACATATGAACATTTTCTAGAAGAGATTATATGTTAAGCCACAAAAGTGTTAATAAATTCAAGGTTTTAAGTAGTAACTTCTTTCTGACCACAGATGGTATGAAACTATTATAAAAATCAATGATGAGAAAATTTTAAATTCAAAAATATGTGAAAACTGAGCAATGTATTCTCCAACAACATATCCCCCAATAACATATAGGTTTAAGAAATCAAAGGAGAAATAATAAAATATCATGGGATAAAGTAAAATGGAAATATAAATAGCAAGGCATATATGTAAGAAAACAGTCCAAGGATGGAGTCATCTGAGAATTCTGAGTGCTTGTGAGAAAACTGCAGAAGACAAGAGTCTTGTGACTCAGTTTCTTCAAAAACACAAAATCGTTCTTAGAACTTGCTGTTGTGCCTCTTTCAGGTGTAGCAGATAGGAGTGAGTTTTCTTCAGATTACTCATGGCAATTGGCTATTGTTATTTGTTATATGCCTCTATGGAATAACATTGTTTGTGCCTTGTGTGACTTGCCCTGTGGCTGTACACTTTGCTCATGTGTTACTCACGTGACTCCTCTTAGCCCACAGTAGAACTGTCTGATGCTCTGAATAAAGCTGACTATTGTAGAAGGCTTTAGTTCCCTCACTTATCAGCTCCATTCTCCCAAATCCCACCATATCTAGAGCAGTAAACGCATATGACCATGGCAAAAGCACTTCTAAAGGGAAATTTTAAAACAGTAAATGGCTAATTTAAAAAGAAGGAGAAGGGGAAGGGAAGAGGAGGAGGAAGAGGAAAAAGAAGAGGTAGAGGAAGTAGAAACCTAACTATACAACCCAAGAGTCTAGAGAATGATCAAAACTCAAAAACATCAAAAAGGAAACTAAAAATCAAAATAGAACTTAATTTTTAACAAGTCCAGAAAACAGGTAAGATCAATTAATTTGAAAGTTAAGTGTTTCAAAGACAGAGGAAAATGTCTGATTTGACTAAGAAACTTGGCAGCAAACTGGAAACAAAAACTGAAGCAGAAACCATGGAAGCACACTGCTTACTGGCTTCCCATGGCTTGCTCAGCTTGTTTTCTTATACCACCTAGGACCCCCTGCTCAGGGGTTGTACCACCTCCCAATGGGCTGGGCCCTCTCTCATCAACCTTTAATCAAGAAAATACCTCATGTAGGTTCCCTAACAATTGGAGTGGGGTTGTCTCTGAATGTTACCTGCCTTTGGATCTCTTTTCTCTAGCTGGGCTACGTTGTCTGGCCTCAGTGGGAGAGGATGCCTCTAGTCCTGTTGCTACTTGATGTGCCAGGGCAGGTTGGTATCCATGGGAAGTATGGGAGGACGAGGGTTGTGAGAGTGGGACTGGGAGGAGCGGGGAGGGGGCTGCAATCTGGATATAAAGTGAATAATGTTAGATAGATGATAGAAGACAGACAGACAGACGACGGACGGACGGACGGACGGACGGATGGATATAAAATACACCCACAGACTTGGCTATAGGCAATCTGATGAAGGTATTTTCTCAATTGAGTTTCCTCTAGCCCAGTGGTTCTCAACCCTCCTAATGCTGCAACCCTTTAATACAGTTTCTCATACTGTGGTGACTCCCCACCATAAAATCATTTCACTGATACTTTATAATTATAATTTTGCCATTATGAATCGTAAAGTATTTTTGGAGGCAGATGTTTGCCAAAGGTGCCATGATCCACAGGTTAAGAACCACTGCTCTAGCCAGATATGTCTAGGTTTGTGTCTAGTAGACAAAAATAAAAGGATAGATTCTATGTATAAATTTCTCAATATTGCATCAAAAACTATCTAGATATGATTTAATTAATTGAGAAAATTTTCAGGGGTTGGAGCAATGACTCATCAGGTAAGAGCAATGAACTGCTCTTCTAGAGGTAGAAATACATTACAACAGATCTCACAGTAAATACAGAAGACCACTGGGCGGTACTATGAATAGTCTAGAACACCTGTAAGAGTGAATAAATTTAACAGACACTTAAAACCTGCCAGAACAGAATCATAAGAACACAGAAAAACTGAGCAGACCAAGAATGAGGGATGTGACTGAATTAAAAGCCTCTCAACAAAGAAAAGCCCAGGACCAGATAGTTTTACTGTTGAATTTTATCAAACTTTAAAGATGACTGCTATGAATTATCAGACTATTCTAAAAATCTGGAAGAGAACCATTCCAATCTCAATATTACCCTGATGCCAAAACCAAACATATGCATATGAAAGATGAAGTAGGAAACTACAAGCCAATACACCTGATGAATATAGATGCAAGAACTCTAAGGACTACTGAACCAAAACAATACATCAAGAAAATTATATTCCAGCATCAAATGGTATTTATCTCTAAATTGCTACGAGAAAAAGAAGTCATTTACACCATTATTTGGAACATAAATCAGCACAGCCTTTAGAAAAAACAGTTTATTTCCTTAAAATAGTTTTTTTTAAGTACTATATGATTCAACAACTCCTGGTAAATATCTAAAAGAAATAAACTAATAATATCAAAGTAATGGCTGAATTACATACTTTTCAGCATTAATCACAGTATCCAAGATAATCACCTAAGTGTCTGTTAATGGATGATTACATAAGGAAAATTTGCTATTTGTGAGAGGGTATGGCAAGTAGTCAACCTTTAAAGAAGAAAATCTTGCCATTTTCAACAACACAGATGAATCTGGAGGATATTAAGCTAAGAAAAAAGCCAAGCACATAAAAATAAATATTGTGTGATCTTATTTGTGAAATATAAAACAATTGATCTCATAAATACAGAGAGAAGGATGGTAATAGGTAGGAACTAGAAGACTGGAGCGAGAACTAGGAATATACAGATTAAATGACACAAAATTCTAGAGGTTTATTGTACAGAATAGACACTAAAGTTAATAGTAATACTTGAAAACTTCTAAACAGTTTAGATCTTAAATATTCTGTGATGGTTAGCTTTAACTGTCAACTTGAATTGTCAATCTAGAATCACTAGGAAGCCAGTTTCAATGAGGGACTGTCTACAATGGGTTGGACTGTTGACACATCTGTGCAGAACTGTCTGAATTATGTGAAGTAGGATGACCCAACCCAATCTGGATGGCACATTTCCCTTGGCACTTGTTGCCAAGATTAAAGACCAGAGCTGGATTCCTAGAATCCATATGATAAGAGGAGAGAATCAACTCTGACAGCTTATCCTCTGATCTCAAGTGTGAGCACATATGCATACAATTGTAAAAGAAAAAAATTTTTAAGTCACCAATTCTTCAAACACAGCTCAAAGTCATCTTCATGAAGGTGAATTGTGGGGTTTGTGGATTTTTTTTTTTTTTTTTTTTTTGCAGTTCTGGGGATGAAACCTATGGCCTTATACCTATTAAGCAAGCAAGATGCACATACTCATACACATATACCCACACATACACACATGTGAACTCACAGAAGCTGGGACCACATATCAACGCACAAAATCAAGCCAGCCAAAATTGCAGCATCAAAGTGGGAGGGGCTCATGAAGTCCCACCCCTCTCTAAGGAGCTATCTGGCAAATGGTGACTGCTGAAGAAGGGAAAATCAGTTTTCTTCTGAGATGTAGACCCTGATAGGCTACCCATGCTCCAGTAGATGAAGTCACACATATGTACAAACAGACAGCACTAAATGGACTCCACGAATAGGTTTTTTTTTTTTTTTTTTTTTTTTTTGATTTTTCGAGACAGGGTTTTCTCTGTGTAGCCCTGGCTGTCCGGAACTCACTCTGTAGACCAGGCTGGCCTCGAACTCAGAAATCTGCCTGTCTCTGCCTCCCAAGTGCTGGGATTAAAGGCGTGCGCCACCACCGCCCGGCTCACGAATAGTTTTAAAGAGAGAGCACATGTAGTTGGGAGGGAAAGGTGAGTGGGAGAACAGCTAAGAATTGGACTGGGGAGAATGAAGAGTGGATTTTATGAAAACACATGCATGTAAGGATACTAAAGAGAAACATTTTAAAAGCCATTAACTTCTGTAGCAGTATCTCATATATAAAAGTAAAGGTTATATATTTACCCATGCCCCTCCCAAAAAACACAGTATTTTCACAAAAAAGTCTATAAACAATATTCAAAGCAGTTTTATATATAATAGCTCCAACCTGGGAACAATTCAAATATCCATCAATAGAATAATAATCAAATTGTAGTATATCCATGTAATAGAATACTATTGACCAACAGAAAGGAATGAACTACTTGTCCACATCACAGAGGGATACAAGATCCATCCACAGAAAGAAATGACAAACAAGAGGATAGTCAATGATGCCACTCATATAAAGCTACATATTAGGCAAAAGTAATCTTAGCTTTAAAAAAAAAAAAAAAAGGTGGACTATTATAAATAAGATTGCTATGAACATAGTGGAGCATGTATCTTTGTTATATGTTGGAGCATCTTTTGGGTATATGCCCAGAAGTGGTATAGCTGGGTCTTTAGGTAGGACTATTTCCAATTTTCTGAGGAATCGCCAGCTTGATTTGCAAAGTAGTTTTACCAGCTTGCAGTCCCACCAGGAATGGAGCATGTTCCTCTTTCTCCACATCCTTACCAGCATCTGCTGTCACCTGTATTTTTGATCTTAGTCATTCTGATTAGCTTGAGGTGGAACCTCAGGGTTGTTTTCATTTCCCTAATGACAAAGGATATTTAACATTTCTTTAAGTGCTTCTCAGCCATTAGAGATTCCTCAGTTGGGAATTTTCTGTTAGCTCTGTACCCCATTTTTTTAATAGGGTTGTTTGGTTCTCTGGAGTCTAATTTCTTGAGTTCTTTGTATATTTTGGATATTAGCCCTCTATCACATGAAGAGTTGGTAACAATCTTTTCCAGCAGATAGGCAAGGCCCCCAGTTGAGGGATGGGGCCACCCATCCATCTAAAAATTTTAAACCCAGAAATGTTGCTGTCCGAAAGAAAGACAGGGACAAAAAATGGAACAGAGACTGCCCCACCTAGGGATCTATCTATCTGCAGACACCAAACCCTGACACTATTGCTGATGCCAGACAGACCCAATTATAAATAAGATAAATAACAATTGACATCCAGGGAAGAGAAATCTCCCTGACATCTCCCCTCTTCTCTAAGTATAGAAGGACCGTGGTGATTCCAATCTTGCAAAGGCGGGGATAGAGGCCTGACCTCCAGTAATTAAAGGGACCTTGTAATGGTTCCGGTCCTCCTGTCATTGTTCAGTGAGTCATGAAGGCCATACCTATCCTGATGTCTTTTTCCTGGAGAGGGGATACTTTTGACATCAATCCCTATGCATTTCTGTAGGCACTGCATGAACGTACATGGTGTACAAACATACATGCAGGCAAAACACCAATACAAATAAAGTAAAAATTCAGAAAAAAAAACAAATGTTTTACAAATGGCTCACAGTTATTGTAAATTTTTCACTGTTTAAGAAACTATTTACTTTCTTTTCTATTAGTTTCAGTGTGTCTGGTTTTATGTGAAGGTCCTTTATCCACTTGGACTTGAACTTTGTACAAGGAGATAGGAAAGGATCGATTTGCATTCTTCTGCATGTTGTCCTCCATTCAGCATTTTGTTGAAAATGCTGTCCTTGTTCCACTGGATGGTTTTAGCTTCTTTGTCAAAGATTAGACGACCATAGTTGTGTGGGTTCATTTCTGGGTCTTCAACTCTATTCCACTGATCTTCCTGCCTGTCTCTGTACCAATACCAGGCCGTTTTTATCACTATTGCTCTGTAGTACAGCTTGAGGTCAGGGATGGCGATTCCTCCAGAAGTTCTTTTATTGTTGAGGATGGTTTTCGCTATCCTGGGTTTTTTGTTGTTCCAAATAAATTTCAGAATTTCTCTTTCTACTTCTGTAAAGAATTGAGTTGGTATTTTAATGGGGATTGCATTGAATCTGTAGATTGCTTTTGGCAAGATGGCCATTTTTACTATATTAAGAGAAAGTGGGGAAGACCCTGGAATACCTAGGCACAGGGGAAAAGTTCTTGAACAGAACACCAATGGCCTATGCTCTAAGATCAAGAATTGACAAATGGGACTTCATAAAATTGCAAAGTTTCTGTAAGGCAAAGGACACTGTCAATAGGACAAAACGGCAACCAACAGATTGGGAAAAGATCTTTACCAGTCCCACATCTGATAGCGGACTAATATCCAATATATACAAAGAACTCAAGAAATTAGACTCTAGACAACCAAATAACCCTATTAAAAAATGGAGTAAGGAGCTAAACAAAGAATTCTCAATTGAAGAAATGCGAATGGCCGAGAAGCACCTAAAGAAATGTTCAGCATCCTTGGTCATCAGGGAAATGCAAATCAAAACAACCCTGAGATTCCACTTCACACCAGTCAGAATGGCTAAAATAAAAAACTCAGGTGATAGCAGATGCTGGCGAGGATGTGGAGAAAAAGGAACACTCCTCCATTGTTGGTGGGATTGCAAGATGGTGCAACCACTCTGGAAAACAGTCTGGCAGTTCCTCAGAAAATTGGACATATCACTACCTGAGGACCCAGCTATACCACTCCTGGGTATATATCCAGAAGATGCTCTAACACATAACAAGGACATATGTTCCACTATGTTTATAGCAGCTTTATTTATAATAGCCAGAAACTGGAAAGAACCCAGATGCCCTTCAACAGAGGAATGGATACAAAAAATGTGGTACATTTATACAATGGAATATTACTCAGCTATTAAAAACAATGAATTTGATAAATTCTTATATAAATGGATGGAACTAGAAAATATCATCCTGAGTGAAGTAACCCAATCACAAAAGAACATACATGGTATTCACTCACTGATTATTGGATTTTAGCCCAGAAGCCTGAAATACCCAAGATTCAACTCACAGACCACATAAAGCTCATGAAGAATGATGACCAAGTAGGGGGACTTCAGTCCTTCTTAGAAGGAGTAACAAAATACTCAAGGGTGCAAATATGGAGACACAGTGCAGGACAGAAACTGAAGGAGAGACAGACCATTCCACCTGGATATCCATCCTATGTGCAGTCACCAAAGGTAGAGGTTGATGTGGATGTCAGGATGTACATGCTGACAGGAGCCTGATATAGCTGTCTCCTTAGAAGTCTGCAAGAGTCTGACATACTCAGAGGCAGAAGCTCACAGCTAACCATTAATCTGATCATGGGGTTCCCAATGGAGAAGATAGAGTGAAGGCTGAAGGAGTTGAGAGGATTTGGGACACCATGAGGAAAGCAACAATCCCAACCAACCAGAGCCCCAGGGTCTAACCCACCAGCCTGGGAGCGCTTAGGGAGGGACCATGGCTCCAGCTATATATGCAAGGGAGCTATATATAAAGTGGGAGAAGAGATCCTTGGTCCCATGAAGGCTGGACATCGGGGTTGGGGGGGATATTCGAGGGTGGGGAGGTGAGGTACGGGGGTGTGGGGTGTGGGGGGTACACCAATGTGGAGGCAGGAGGATGGGGGAAGGGATAGTTAGTTCCTGGGAGGGAGGGGGGAAATGGGGTAAGGAGAGAATATCTGAATTGTAAAAAATTTCCAAAAAAAAAAGAAAAAAGAAAGAAAGAAGAAAGAAAGAAAGAAAGAAAGAAAGAAAAAGAAAAAACTATTTACTTAGAGTGGGTACATTTTTTCCTAGGTAAATTATAACTCAATAGTTTTAAAGGGCATAATAGTTAGAAAAATTAATAGATAACCCCTACTACAAATCTACCAGGAGAACTATATATGGAGATACATGTATTCTGAAATAAACTCAGACATCAGGAAGGAGTACACACTATAGGAACAACTTCCAATTTAGCTAGTTTCCATTATCATAATTATGTCATTTTAGATATGTTATTATTCCCTCAGGAATTTTTTTCCCTTCCAAAATATAAAATAACATCTTTACAAAGTTAAATGATAGTGTGCTAGAGTGAAAATTTCCGCCAGATGACACATAGATGTCCTAATAGTTTCTGAAATATTACACAAAACCAGGCACATAATAAATGTTACCCTCTTACTCCCAATTCCCTCATATGTCAGGGACCTGAGGGTCAATATCAATATCTGAAGACCCCTCCCCTACTGAAGTCCCTTAGACTGGACACTCAAAAGACTCTGCAAGAAAGAACACAGCACTGTACAGCTCATTGGTTACACAGAAATACCTCCTTTCAGTCAATCCAGAACCAGTCTGTGAAGCTGTGAATTCTACAAACCTTCCCATTAAAGACAGCTTTAGTGTACACACACTTTGCAAGCAGACACAAAATCCTCTGACCATGAACTTAGCTGTTAAGGGAAGAGAGGGGAACGTGGTACCCACTGAAAGACAGGGCTGACAGCCACAGGAAATAGTGAAAAGAATGTGACCTCTAAAGCCAGACTCACACATAATCCAAGGCTGCTGTGTACAAAGTGTACTACTTTTAGGAAAGTTATCTAATTGCTTTTAACTTCTAGTTCACAATTAGACAATGAGTCAAATACCTACCCCATCTGGTTATCTTCAAAACCAATGAAATTTTGTGCAAAGAACCTAACACAAAACCATCACTCAAAACCTGGTAACTATATAATACACAGATTATGAGGGAATGTTCACCAATAGTTTCCTGATTTTCTGAACTATAACTACCCTACAATCGCAAACACCAAAGACCTATAATTATTATTTTAAATACACTTTCAAAAAACAGAGTAAGAATGGCTCAAATGGAATCATAATCTCTTCAATCTTACCAGCTTCTAATTTATTCCAATCTTACCACTGTGCCTTGAACACTAATGTTCAATTTTATACTTAACAGATTATTATCTCTATCTCCAAACTGAAAGCAGTCACAATGCTGGGGCAGAAGAATTCTAAGTAAGAGGGCAGCCGGGGTTACATAGCAAAACCTAGACTCAAAAGAAAAAGTTCTTAATTTTCTTTCTTCTAGGAAAATCTAAGATAGTTCTTTGCACCAAAAGAAAACTACTGTAATGTGTGTACTAATAAACATGAGTAGGTAATATGTGCTTCACAAGAGAGCATCTCAAGATTACAAGGATCTCTGGGAAGTAATCCCTTTAATGACATGGATTTTAAAAAATAATTCAAAGAGAGCAAAAGAGTGAAACATATTTCTAATTAAAATACTAGCACTATGTAGGTCATGTCCTCATTTCTGCAAAAGAGATATTCAAATTACTAACAAGTACAAGAGAAGATGTTCAAATCACTAGAAAAGGAAATAAAACCATGGTGACATATCATTTCACATCACCCAAGTATCTATAGACAAAAAGATAGGACTAGAGTGTCAAAGGAAACAAGCAATCAGAGCCTTCCCCATACTGCATTGGACTGTAACCTGGTAAAGCTGGCCGACTACAGCACACATTCAGCAGTTCCTCAGGGAATTCAACATACAGTTACCATACAAACCAACAATTCCACTCCTCTATTCACTCACAAAGAATGAAACTACAACACTGCACAAAACTTTATACAGAATGTCTACAGCAACAATGTCCTAAGGACTAAAAATATAAACATACAGATGACCAAGAATTGTCCAACATGTAAACAAAGTGTAGGATACCTACACAATGGAATGCTAGTTACTTATAAAAAGGAGTGAAGTGCCAGTACATGCTGTGGTATAAATAATTATTTAAAATATGCCAAACAGAAGCAGCAAGATGCAGTAGACTGTGTATTCCATCATTTTATTACTGTGCTATGTCTCTCTCATATGGCAAACCTACAGGTTAGTATTCAACTGGGTTAGAGGTCAGGGAAAACTGAGACAAACAGTGTCTTCTGGACATAACAGGAGCACCGCACTCATGCACTCTCAGCAGTTGTCACTGCCTGCATATGACTTTAACAGACATAACATCAGTCAACATTGTAGCAGGGAGCGGAAGTGTCACGGGCTCCCACGCCTGAGGAGCTGTGATCACTAAATGGCTTCTAGGGAAGAGAGAGTTAGTTTCAATCCCACTGCAGTGGATGCCCCACACCCAGGAGTTATAGGCAGCATAAACTGGAGTCAGTGAGCCATTAAAAATAAATAAAATATCAGAAAGACAGCATAAAATTGGGGTTGTAAGGGGATGAGTGGGTATTTTTTTTTAAAGTCTTAATGTTTTCCTTAGTTTGGTACTTAATTTTGTTACAGAAATATTCAAAAGCTATCAATAATATTTCACAATTTTGATGAGTGCAAACTTAAGTGTATTAGAGCAGAAATGAGTGTCTTTATGAGTTATATTGAAACTTTGCAATTCCTTATTGCTTAAAGAGTTTTTCAATTGCTTTAGCATATACCACCATGAATAATACATCAATCAAAAAGTAGTTTTCCTGTCACTATGGCATGACCCAGTGAAAATAGCAACACTATCTCTTGCTTGCTACACTGTATTTAAAAGAGGACAATATACCAAAATTTTTACAAATACAATGTGGAGGTGAGTAGCTATTACAGGAAAATATGAATCATATGTAAATTGCTCAAATAGACTGATATATAGCAGTTCACTCTCCACTCTGCATGCCTTCAAAATATAATGAACCTACTATTTAAATTAAGGTCACTCTGAGCTACAAAAACCTGACTCAAATTAAGAGAAACGGGAGCTGGGAAGATATCTGAGCCAGGAAAGTGCTTGTCACACAAGCATGAGCATCTGATTTCAACTCTCAGTTACTACAATTGTGATCCCAGGACCAGGGAAGCAGAAATGGAGGACTGTTGAGACTGCTGACCAGCCAGTCTGTCTAACCAGGTAAGCCAGGCCCAGGTCCCAGTAAAAACCCAGTCTCAAAAAAAACCAAATGGCCAGCTGCTGGGAAATGGCAGCTGAGGGCCACCTGTCTCCTCCTACACTTACTTAATATGTAATAGATGGAAATTTTTTAAGGGCAGCTCCAGCACTGAACCACAAATCTTTTCTCACTGTCTAAATTTGTCAGTTTGCTTTCTTTTGCTGTAATAAGACAGCAAATTGGGAGGGTTATATTTGAGCTTAAAGCTTACCATCTATCATGAAGGAAAATCAGGGTTAAGACTCAACCTAAACATGGGAACAAAAGCAGAGGTCACAAAGAAATGCTACTTACTGGCTTGTTCCTGGCTGGCTCACTTGCTTTTTTGTACTACCTAGGACCACCTGCTCAAAGGTGACACCACCCACAGTGGGCTGGACCATCTCACATCAATCATCAACTAAGAAAATGCCTCAAGGATTTCGTTTTTTTCTAATAGAATCCATCTTCCCAGATGATTAGGCAAGCTAACAAAAAAAAACAAAACAAAAAAACACCTATTAAGCAAGACTTAGCCAAAAATACTTGTTAAAAATACGATACACCACCCAGACAAAAACTAAAAAATGCAAAAAGAATTATGACACTGACTTAACTGAACAAGTCATTTGGAATCTTCTAATTTTTACATTTTTTATCTTATTCCTTCTTTCTGAATGGAAGTTTGCCTACAAGTATATCTATTCATGACTTGCATATCTAGAGAAGACCAGAAGCACAAGAGACCAGAAGAGGGTGTTGGATCCCCCAGAACTGGTAATGATCCCCTAGAACTGGTAACGAACCATCATATGGTTGCTGGGAATTGAACCTGGGTCCTCTGGAAAAGGAAATTGTGCTCTTGGACCTCTTAGTCATTTCTCCAGCTCCAGCCATTTGTAATTTTTATGTCTACAGTTTCAGAAATGACAATTCAACAATATTTATATTATACCATTAGAGAAAACTGTTATATTACCTAGCATATAACAGCAGTGTGTAGTATGTATGTGTATGTGGGTATGCATGCGTGTGAATGCCAAAAGCTAATGTGAGATGTTCATTCAATCATTCATTTTCAGTCACTCATTGTTTGCGTGTGTTGAAAGGAAGGGATAACACATGTGTGTGTGTGCATGTGCAAATTTGAAGGCCAGAGGGAGACGTTGGGTATCTTCCTCAATCTTGTTTGGTTTTGTTGTTTTTAAGACAAGGTCTCTCACTGAATCTGGAGCTCCCCGTTTCACCTGGACTACCTGACCATCAAGTCCCGGGATCTACCTGTCTCCGTCACAAACACCATCACTTGAGTAGTGGGGCTACAGATGGATACTGCTACATCTGGCTTTTCCGTGGGTTGTGGGACTCAAACCCCAGTCAAGCACTTTACCCTCTGAGCCATCTCTCCAGTCCCTCTACCTTTTGGTAGGGAAATGGGGGTACAGGGTCTCTTACTGAGTTAAGCTAGCCTGGCTGGCCAGAGAGCCCCTCAGCGATCCTCCTGCCTCTGCCTCCCAGCACTGAGAATACAGGAGTGCTGGGGAGCTGAACTCAGGTCCTTATGCTTACACTGCATTTCACCTACTGAGAAGTCTCCCTAACCCTGACACCAGCAATTTCTAGTCATTCAAGAATATTTTCATGTAATTCACAAAGGATTCCTGCTTTCCCTTTCAAAGTGCTTTGGGTTGTAGGGAGTGGGGGCAGGGAGGCATAAGGATGAAAAGAAAGCATATGAACTCCATCCCTTATCTTTCAAATATTCCTACACAGCACTCACAAAGGCATTAATAAAGGTTCACTATCAGGTCAATTTTCAGTGATTCTTGAGATCTATGGAGCACAAAGGAAAAGGAAAAAAAATCTTTGTAAAACAGTAACACCTTGGGAACCCAGCCACCGAAATTACTTATAAAACATTTACATAGCAACCCTGGTTTTAACATAAACACATCAGGTATTTAATCATGGTGTTATGTGCTCAATGTTTGTGGCACCCTCAAAATTCATGCTGAAATCTTAGCTTTCCAAAGTGATAGTATTAGGTGAATACTTTGGGAGGTATTTAAGAGTAAGGGTCTTCATAAATGGGATTTTTATAAATATCCTTTTAAAAGAGGTTAAATAAAGGACAACCTCCCCATCCCTCCTCATGTGAAGGTATAAACGGTGTCATCTATAATCAGAGAGCAGGTTATCACCAGACACAGAATCAGCTACCACCTTCATATTGAACGTCCCCAGCAGAACTGCGAGAAATCAATCACTGTTTTTATACACTTTCCAGTCTAAGATATTTTGTTATAGCAGCCCAAACAGACTAACAGAATTTTACAAATGTAGCTCAAGGGGATGAAGAAAGAGGAAGAATAGGGCATTTGCTGAAGGTTTATGATGAACTAGAAGGAGTTCTTTGTAGAAACATTACTTCTGCTGGTTTTAGGATGTGGGTTGTATCCAAATGAGGGAAACCAAAGGACAAAAGCCACATCACATTCTCCCATCAGCATAATTTCCCATGTAACATTTTAAAATGGCTCTTGTATTAAAGATATTTGGATGTCAATGGACATTCTCAAGTCATTTTGGTGTGTTTATTGTCAGTCAATCTGCAAGCATTTTGCAGAAAGTCATGCTTAAGAGAAAAAAATATAAATACAAAGCACCAACACAGACAGGGTGGATAGTGCTGTGTTTATCCATATTAAATCAGAAATCTACCACAGCACCAGCAAGTGATCTGGCTAAGCAATAATCTCTTTGAGCCCCGGGTTTCCTATTTATAAATGTCCACAGCATCTCTCACTCTTCTCCCATATGATGCTAACGAAATAAATCTCTACATTGCAGTACATATATAGGGAATTATTTTCCGTTTGGAAAGATGATTGTAGTGAATTGGTATTCCACAGACAATAATAACGTGGCACAATTGAGAAATACAGTCCAGCAGCAGCAGGAGGCAGCCCACGGGCTAGTGGGACCTCCTCAGAGGAAGCCTTTGGGACAGCAGCAGGTGCAGCTTGGGGAGCAATTTTCTGGCTGCTTTCTAAGAAGTCCCAAACTCTTGGAGTTAGCTACTGACTCTAACCTGTTTCTCTGAGCAGGACTGCAAACCTGAGCAGAGAGAAGGTGCTAATAAGGTACAGAGGCAAGGACACTGAGGTAAGAGGCTCTCAGGTGAGAGAGGCCTTCGTTTTGCACCTGAGGCCTCAACTAAACATGTGTAAAATGGAAAGGAAAAATTTTGTTCACCTCCTTGTTTCCCTGTGAAAAATAAAGCCCGAATCAGGGTTCATGGGAAGTGTGGTAAAGCCCTGGAGGAAAAGATGCTCAAAGTGATTAACTGCCAAATACAGGCAAGCAGCGGCTCCTGCGGACCCTGCACCCCGCAGTAGAGGCATTCAAGCCTCGACTGCGCCCTAGAGACTGCCTCTTGCCCCGCCCCGGCCCCGGCCCCGGCCCCGACCCCGCCCCCGAGCCCCGGCCCCACCTGAGCTCCCAGTCCCACGACCCTCACTGCCCCGGGGCGAGCTCGACCCTCCCCACCCCGGCCCGGCCTCCTCAGTCGACCTCGCGGCTCCCCTCCCCGGTCACACGCCCAGGTGAGGGAGGAGGTGGAAGGGTTTCCGCCGCCATCTTGTCCCTCAGACCTACAACACAGGTTGCCCGCGCACCTCCTGGGCCCGGCCGGTTCGAGGCGACGCGCGCCCCTCGCGGACACTTACCCGGGGGCTGAGCGTACTTTGGGGCGGCTCCCAGCGTCCCCACCGGAAAGGGGCGGGGTGGGGCGGGGCGGCCGCGGAGGACCCGGAGGGGCGGATGGCCGGCGCACCACGTGATGCCAGCCGAAGCCTAGCCACGCCTCCTAGGCGGTCCTGGGCCATTCGCGCAGGCGCAGGTAGGCTCATTCCTGCGGCTCTAGCAGAAAGTGAAGAGTTTGTTCTGTGCCGATGAATGTCTACTTCTCCAGTTCTGTTCTCTTCCTTGAACTGACGGTCTACCTCGGCTTTGACCGCACCGGTCCCTTTTTCGGATTCAGCTTGCTTCCGGCCTGTCTTATCACCACAAGCCACAGAGTAAAGAAATGTGTGTGTGATAATCTTTCACAAAAACTCCTGGGACTTAGCCAAGCGGAGTTTAGTCTTCACCTAAAGGCTTGTTTCAAAAGTCGTGTCCCAGGCTTGGAAAGATCCAACTACAAAGACCTAACAGGTAGGGTTAAGCTACTTCAAAGACAGCAATAAGCTCAAGAGGTGTAGATATTTAAATCACAGTTCTGAACTAAATGGGAAAGAGTCTATGACCATCACGGTATAATATCAAGGGAGTATTCCCTGCTGCTTTTCGTCCAGATGACTCTGGGATTCTAACTTGGCTCACCCTTCTTACAACAGGTGGGAAACTAATAGGTCATTGAACTCTGCCTCAGTCTGAGGAATGTAAGAAACAATTAGTACACTGTACTTAAGTCTGTAAATTCCAACTTGCTAATTATCTCTAACATTTTGCTTCTGTAAGACTGCTGTTAATTCTTCATAGTCAACTTTACCACAGGAAAAGCAATATTATTTACTCATATTGACAAACAGGATTCATAACAATTACCTAATTTTTTGGTATATTGATATTTGTTACATATTTTGTTTGTCTTGAGTTGCTATTTAAAATTCTAGCCAGTCACTTAACATTGTTCCAATGGAGATATTTATAGAAATGTAGCTGAAATATTTTTAAATACCTCATACAGAACTATTTCTTGTGTTACAAAACATTTCCCTTAAAAAAAAAAAAAGTCATATTTATTTGAACTAATTAGAGGCAAGCAAGAACTCTGAGCATCCTTAGGAGACACTTACTGTTCGTAGGCTTCAGGTCTGGTTTTGACAGTCTGTTGTTTCTAGCAGAGCGTCACAGCACACACACTGTTGTGCTGTGCTGGCCCACACTACTGAACTGGACGGAAGACTGAATAAACTCTATAGCCTCAGCACCTCCTTGGCCACAGTCCTCCTGAGAGACGCTGCAGTGAGGACAATGGATTGGTGGTTGAGGAAACTGTTGCCTCAGCCAGCGAAGTCCACCTACTCCACAGTCAGTCCAAACCACACAGTGCAGCCTCTCCCACTCTTGAAGACCTCTTTGACTTAAAGGCTGTCAAATCTTTTTTCCAATTATTTATTTATTCATTCATTCATTTTACATTCCAATCACTAACCCGACTCCTGGTCCCCACATATGCACAGTTCCTCTCCCCACGGTCCTCTGCTTCTCTGTGCCCCTCCTGGGATCCCCCAAACCTGGCACATCAAGTCTCTGCAGGGTTAGACACATGCTCTCCCACTGAGGCCAGACAAGACAGCACAGTTGGGGAATGGATTCCACAGTCCAGCAACAGCTTTAGGGATAGCCTCCGCTCCATTTGTTGGAGGGCCTGCATGAAGACTGAGCTGGACATCTGTTACATATGTGCCAGGGCCTTGGTCCAGCCCATGTATGCTCTTTGATGGCTCAGTTTCTGAGAGCCCCTTTATGACTCTGTTGGTCTTCCTATGGAGTTCCTATCCCTTTGGGACCCTTAATCCTTCCTCCAACTCTTCTATAAGACTTTCCAAGTTCCATCCAATGTTTGGCTGTGGGTCTCTGAATCTGTTTCAGTCAGCTGCTGGATGGAACCTCTCTGGGGACAGTTATGCTAGGCTCCTGTCTGCAAGCATAACAGCATCATTAATAGTGTCAGAGATTGGTGCTTGCCCGTGGGATAGGTAACCACAAGGACCTTCATTTGAGTCCCCAGAACCCATGCAAAACTAGGATAATAGTGCATATCTGTAAAACCCCAGCAGAAGAAGTAGAGATTGAAGAATCCCCTGGCATGCAGTAGGTAAGGATAATATCAAACAAAAGTGGAAAGAGGGGACCAACATCTGAGGTTGTTCTCTGACTGGTGCAAGTGCATGACTGTACTCATCTCCTGTACCTCACTTCTCTCTCTCTTTCTTGCTCTCTCTCTCTTTCTCTCTCTCTCTCTCTCTCTCTCTCTCTCTCTCTCTTTCTCTTCTGTCCCAATGTGTAAGTGGAATGTCATCTACCATTAAAAATTGAAGGAACAGAGAAGAGAACTGAGTTTACTTGCTGGAAGTGAGCAGCTACAGCACACCAATGGAAAAGAGCTGCCTATATGGAAAGAGAAGGAAGTTCATTACTTGTGAATTTATAAATTTAGAGATTTGCACTTGCTTCTGTGGCCAAGCTGGTTCAAGTCATTATTCTGCCTTGGGGTTTTGAGTATGCAAAACTACTTGAGGATTCAGTATCAGACCCAGCTCTCAATATCTTTCTAAGCCTTATATATGAAATAATGAAGTACCATTCCATCCACACAATGATACAGGGCAAGTGACTACACCACAGTTCCTTATGAATGAAGTGGGAGATGGATTCATCATGATTTACTTCCTCTGTGAAGGCTGGTGGGGCCTGTGTTGTCAGTGAACATGACACTTCCTGAATACATAGAATGAGACAGGTGTTCAGAAATTTTCAGCAATTCCCAGCAGCTTCATTCAGGCCTTTATATTGCATTGCCACTGAAAATTGTTATTTCACATCGCATATTCATTTGTCGGAAGTGTGTGTGAGATTTAAGAGACTAGAACTATCTCTTTTGGGCCCCATCTATATCCTAAGGATGGCTCTCTGTATTATCAGGATGTGACACAAGATTGGTGTAATGGTTTGTGTATACTTGGCCCAGGGAGCGGCACTATTTAGGAGGTGTGGTGTAACGGCCCAGTCGGTCCGTTCTGCCCCACATTTGGGGGCCACTTTGTTCCCACCCAGAGCTGCTGCCTCAGTCTGCGGGTCAGGGTCTAGCAAGAGAGAGAGTGGGGATGGAAGGGCAAGAGATGTAAAGAATGGAAACAAGACAGAGTCTGTTCAAGTCCTGTTTATTGAAAGGAAATCATGGGTGTTTATAAGCACAAGCAGCAGAATGCAGCTGAAGACACTTTACCATGTGCACCTTGCAGCTGGGGCACTAAACAGCAAAACAAGATATGGGAGAAAAACATGATGTTTATCAGAGTGTGCTCAGCTGTTGTAGGCTGTTGAAAACAAGTCTCTTGACAGGGTATATGGCCTGAGATGGCTGCAAAGATGATAGCTGCTTTCTGCTCAGAACTGGCTCCCAACAGTGTGGCCCTGTTGGAGTAGGTATGTCACTGTGGGCCTGGACTTTAAGATCACCCTAGCTGCCTGGCAGCCAGTATTCTGCTAGTATCCTTCAGATGGAAATGTAAAACTCTCAGCTCCTCCTGCACCATGGGAACAAGCAAGTCCATATAAAGACCTCACAGAATAATTAGTAAAATTAAGGTCAGTGCCTTATTTCCATGTTCACAAGTTAAAAGAAAGCCTAAGATTTAAAAAGGAAACAGTGCACATGGTTTTCATGCTTTGAGAGCGGGTAGTGGTAGTGTACACTTTCAATCCCAGCACTCAGAAGGGAGAGGCAGGCGATAGAAGGCCAGCCTGGTCTACAGAATGAGTTCCAGGACAGCAAGGGCTAAACAGAGAAACCCTGTCTCAAAACAACAAACAAACAAGCAAGCAAAACAAACAAATGAAGAAAGCCCAAACAAATGCAACATAATAAGAATGGTGATCTGGGAAAGAAAGACATTCAAGTGCCCGTTGCCAGTGCTGCCTGCCCAGAGCTAAGATGGGCGAATGTGATGGAGAGTGGGAAAGATGGAAATATGCAGTGAGAGATGGGAGAGAAAGCAAAGATGAGAGGTTCATATACTGTGAAGAAAGGTAGAACTGAAGATTCGATGGTGAGAGGAATAAGCAGATATGAAGAGCCTGCACAAACACCTGAGGCCATGGTGAGGTCTCAGTCCTGGCTGCTGCCGAGAGCTATGTCTAGGTCTATGGTCCTGCTACAGCTGAAGTCTATGTCAATGTCTGTGGCCCAAGTTACTACCACAGGCCAATCAGATGTCCGTGGTCTGGGGCTACACTGGAAAACCCATGTGGATGTCCGAGGGCCATGCTGCCTGGACAGCAAGGCAGGTAAAGCTGACTAAGTGGCCTACACTGACACCTGAGGGCCATGATGACATTTCAGCCCGTTTCCTTGCTGCCCGGGAACATGTCTGCGTCTGTGATCCCTATTGCAGCTGGGGTCTGTGTTGTCCTAGGCCCATGTTACCACCAAAGGTCATGCAGATGTCCCTGGTCTGGATTGCCTCCTGAGGCACTATGCTGAGCTGGTCTCACCAGCCACCACACTAGGGAAAACTGACCTGGCCCCTCATCCCCATGGGGTGGCCTGGGTAAGTGAGAGATGTCCCCCCACTCTTCTCCAGTCTCCACCTATGGCAGGCAGGAAGGCTGGGCCAGAGGTCTTGAGAGCAGAAGAGCTAGCCACACCCCTACTGGCTGCAGCATTCAGGAGAGCAGGCCCTGCACCTAACCTGAGCAGTGGAGTAGAGCTGACCCTGATGGCAGTAGTGCAGATGAGCTGGGACTGAGAGCATGAGAACGGGAGAGCTGACCTGCCTCTTGCATCTAAAGCATTGGGTGAGCTAGCTGGACAGTGCTGGAGAGCTCAGCCTGGTGGTGTGGGTGCAAGAGAGCTGGCAGGCTGACAAACTCAGCTACTACCCAGACCCAGATCCAGGGCTTTGAGTTGGCCCACTCCAACATCTACCCCATCTATGATCAGCTGGAGCACATGAAAGGGCTGGTACTGCAGAACTGAAGCTGCAGGATCTCTATGACACAGGGCAACAACAGAATACCTAAGAGGAGTCCTATGTGAGCAGCCAGTATTGATAGTGTAGCAGAAGCCAGAGGCCTTGAACCAAACCAAACAATGAACATTTGCAAGTAAAGATGTGTGGCCAAAAGATTTGTGTCCCAAAAGTGGGACACACTGTGACACACTACAGCTTGCATGACAAGATGTTTTGTCTTTTCATTCTATCTTATTTTATTTTCTCTTGGTTGCAAGGACTGAGGGCAGATACGAAGGGATGGGGAGAGATTGGGGTTGGAGTGCATGATGGGGAATTCTGAAAGAATGAATCAAGTTTAAAAAAAAGAAAAGAAAAACAATGTTGACATGGGTCTAAAATGGACCTAATTGCCTTACATGCACACTATTTCCAATACATAGCCCTGCCTTTCTTATGATGGAGTAAGAAAGGAAAGGATGTGTTTTTTATGAAGGTATCTTCTGTCTTAGTTAGGGTTTCTATTGCTGTGATGACCATGGGTGTCTTACAAAGGAAAAACATTTCACTGAGACTGGCTTACAGTTTCAGAGGTTTAGTCTATTATCATGGTGAGAAGCATGGCAGTGTACAGGCAGAAATGATGCTGGAGACGGAGCTGCGAGCTCTACATTCTGATCCACAGGCAGCAGGAGACTGACTTGAGCTTGCTGGGGCATAGCTTGAGCATGCAAGACTTCCAAGCCCACCTCCACAGTGACATACTTCCTCTAAAAGGCCACACCTCCTAATAATGCCACTCCCTATGGGCTAAACATTCAAAGACATGAGTCTATGGGGGATATTCCTATTCAAACCACCACAGTGTCATATTTTTATTTTGTCTTAAAGGGACAAAATACTATAGAGTGGTTAACATATAATGAGCAGACACATACTGGCTCACAGTTTTGAAAAGCTGTAAGTCCAAAGTGGAGGGCATAGCATCTGGTTAGGTCGCCTTAGGATGTCTTAATAAGAAATTCAGACTCTCATGTCCCAGTGTCTTTCCTTCAAATGAATCTGTATTGCCAACCACAAAAGTGATAATTAAATGGATGGAACTAGAAAATATCATCCTGAGTGAAGTAACCCAATCACAAAAGAACATACATGGTATTCACTCACTGATTATTGGATTTTAGCCAGAAGCCTGAAGTACCCAAGATTCAACTCTCAGACCACATAAAGCTCATGAAGAATGATGACCAAGTAGGGGGGAGCTTCAGTCCTTCTTAGAAGGAGTAACAAATACTCAAGGGAGCAAATATGGAGACACAGTGCAGGACAGAAACTGAAGGAGGGGGCTGTCTACAGACCATTCCACCTGGATATCCATCCTATGTGCAGTCACCAAAGGTAGAGGTTGATGTGGATGTCAGGATGTACATGCTGACAGGAGCCTGATATAGCTGTCTTCTTAGAAGTCTGCAAGAGTCTGACATACTCAGAGGCAGATGCTCACAGCTAACCATTAAAACTGATCGTGGGGTTCCCAATGGAGAAGATAGAGTGAAGGCTGAAGGAGTTGAGAGGATTCGTGGACACCATGAGGAAAGCAACAATCCCAACCAACCAGAGCCCCCAGGGGACTAAACACAGCCTGGGAAGCACTTAGGGGGGGACCCATGGCTCCAGCTATATATGCATAGGGAGCTATATATAAGTGGGAGAAGAGATCCTTGGTCCCATGAAGGCCGGACGTCGTGGGAAGGTGGAAGTATGGGGGAGGGTGGGGTGGGGTACACCAACGTGGAGGCAGGAGGATGGGGGAAGGGATAGTGAGTTCCTGGGAGGGAGGGGGGAAATGGGGTAAGGAGAGAACATCTGAAAGTAAATAAAATTTCAATAAAAAAAAAAAGAAAGAAAGAAAGAAAAAAAGTGATAATATTTGTGCAAAATTTGAAAATCTTATTAAAACATTACCCAAAAAAGTGGGAACTCCTATCTCAAGTCACTATCAAAATGACAACAGGTAGGTACCATAAATGAACAATTTTTTCTTGCTTTTTACAAAAGCTTTTCTGTATATTAATATAATACATATAGGCACATGTAAATATCAGCATGTGCCTGTTGTCTTGGACCAGCTACTGGCCCTATGCCATGTCAGTCTGAAAGAGGTACCCATGTGCCACAGACCCTGTAATCCTGCCTCTATCACACCTCCCTGGCCATAAATGCCCATCCCCCTCTAGTCTGGACCTGAGACACCTACCAGACTGTTGACCTGTGAAGCACTATATTTGGCCTATGACCACAAGGGATGTCCCAGATTGCAAAGTTCTACTCTCTATACTCCAAGCAGCTGAGATATACCAGGTCAGCAGGGGGTGGACCCTGGACAGGTTGGGGCTGACAGAGGCAGTCAATGCTAAGTCACAGCTAAGAGCTGTGGATACTGTCATTTAAACCCTAGGTCTATAGATGAAAGAACTGAAGCATAAATATTTGGAGGTACACACTGATAAGATGGAACTAATAACTCAATGAAATTGAATAAGACAAAAATGTCAATTACTGAGCAGGGTACCTGGTACCAGGTTCTGCCAAATGGTCACACTGCCATACTTTCACACACTGGCCTTCAGGGAAAAGCAGTGTTTTGCCTTTCAGCTAACTGGTGTGTGGCCTTAATTACATTCTCATTCCCTCTCTGGACTCTGTGCTATATGTAAGGAGAGCAAGCAGATGAGCCAGAGAAACATAGGGACTAGCACTGCTTCTAAGTCCCCATAACAGAACCATCTGAAAGGACACTGGGAACCGAGCAAGGTATTGTGTTGTCAATTTTTCAAGGGCTGGGCTGTATTATAAATGAGTCTAAAGAGTGTTTCCCTCAGATGTCTGTTGCCCGCAGTCCTCCCTACAGACACCAGAGTCATCCTCCAGGTATCCAGGGGCAGGTAAAGGCCAATGATAGATATTGGCTGTCCCTCACAAGAGGCTGCACAAACTTGCTGTTATAGATGGACCTTCTGCCTTCCTTCCCCTTCCCATACTTTCTCCAATTAGAATACCTGGATAGCCTTCCATTAGTTATATCTGCTCTGTCTAGACGACAGGTGACCCTGCCCCCGGGTCAATTAAGAAACAGAGTCCTATCTTAATAAAAAACTGAGGATCTGTCTTAGTCAGGGTTTCTAATCCTGCACAAACATCATGATCAAGAAGGAAGTTGGGGCTGGGCAGTGGTGGCGCACACGTTTAATCCCAGAACTTGGGAAGCAGAGGCAGGCGGATTTCTGAGTTCAAGGCCAGCCTGGTCTACAGAGTGAGTTCCAGGACAGCCAGGGCTACACAGAGAAACCCTGTCTCGAAAAACAAAAAAGAAGAAGAAGGAGAAGAAGCAGCAGCAGCAGCAGCAAGTTGGGGAGGAAAGGGTTCATTCTGCTTACACTTCCACATTGCTGTTGATCACCAAGTAAGTCAGGACTGGAACTCAAGCAGGTCAGGAAGCAGGAGCTAATACAGAGGCCATGGGAGGATGTTACTTACTGGTTTGCTTCCCCTGGCTTGCTCAGTTTGCTTTTTTATAGAACCCAAGACTACCAGCCTAGGGATGGTACCACTAATGGGTACACTTGATCACTAATTGAGAAAATGCCTTATAGCTGGATCTCATGGAGGCATTTCCTCAAGGAGGCTCCTTTCTCTGTGATAACTCCAGCTTGTGTCAAGTTGACACACACTATCAGCCAGTACAGGATCGATGATTCAGATATACTCACTGAGAAGTCTATTGACTGCTGAATGGCTGAGGCTGGCCTGGAACCTAGAAACCTGCCCATGGCCCCTGTCAACTGTACTCACCACTCACCCACCCAGGCCACTGCCTTGGATAGCAATTCTATGATTCAGAACCTAAATCAAAGCAAAGGTCCTGAGTGACACAAGAGCCTCCTGTGACTTCAAGAAAAGCAGCAGTGGCTAGGAGAGCCTCAGGGAGACTTCTAGATACAAGCTACTCTTCTGGAGGCACTGTCTCACACACTGCAGTCACCTTACCTTTTGTCAGTCATTCCACAAACACTTAAGGAAAGCATTTGTGAACCACAATACTCTCAAAGACAAAACACAAAATTCTTGCCCTCTTGCAGCTGGCAGCCAGTGAGGGAGACAGGCAGTAGGTAAGACCAGCAGTTAAAAACTGCTGGGTAGAATGGGTAGAAATGCGTTCTAGGTAGAACAAATGAAATCCAGAAGGAACTGGCGGCCACGATGTCTTAGAGGGACTAGTCTGACCAAAGAAAGCCTCTCAGGATTTATGGTGTTTGCGTAAAGGCCTGAAGGAGATAAGGATTATGTCTTGGGGTTTTACTGCTGTGAACAGACGCCATGACCAAGGCAACTCTTATAAAGAACAACATTTAATTGGGGCTGGCTTACAGGTTCAGAGGTTCAGTCCATTATCATCAAGGTGGAAGGATCCAGGCAGGCATGCTGCAAGTAGAGCTGAGAGTTATACATCATCTGAAGGCTGCTAGTGGAAGACTGACTTTCAGGCAGCTAGGGTGAGGGTCTTAAGCCCACGTCCACAGTGACACACCTACTCAAACAAGGCCACACCTCCTAATAGTGCCACTCCCTGCTCCAAGCATATACAAACCATCACAGACTATTTAGATTCAGAGTAGAAGGACACAGAGAAGAGCAAGACTGTGAGGTAGGGTAGGAGTTGGTTCAGGCAGCAGGATATTCTGGTCCCATGGAGAATATTAGGAAGCATGTATATAGCAGCACAGGATAGGGTGGCAGTGTAAGAGCATAGAAAGTCACCAAAAATGCCTCTGCAGTTGGTGTAAAAACATGGAAGCTTCTAAATTTTGTTTTAATATAAAATATTTACATGTTTTAATCTTAGTGGTTTTTATGTTAGTCAGGGTTGTGCAGCCACCACCACCACTAAGCTTAGAATGTTTATATGATTCCCCAAAGAAACTCTGTGCCCATTAGCAAGCATTCCACAATGACTTTTATCAAGGTGCTTAGTGAAGTAGCCTACTTTACTTAGAGGAGACCTGAGGTGTTCATGTCATCCCCAAGCTGTATTCTTACATCAGGACCTGGGGTGCATGGGTAAGGTGAGTTGGAAAAAATGTATATGTGAGCCATATGTACTTTACAATGTACCACTATTAAGGGAACCAGGTCCCAAATTATAAGAATTTGAAAAATAATGTTCTACTGAACTCCACTTTGTATCCTAGACACTGGCTGAGGTCAAGGTCCTGTCCTGAGAACAGATCAAGTGATAATGGACTTCTGGCAGCTATCACTGTGGAAACCTTTGGGAAAGGCTGTGTTGTTCCCGTTCTTCATTAGAGATCAAGTCATTAGCCCTGAAACCGAGGACTACTGGTACAAAACAAGGAAGGGACTACTTTACAACAAATGCCTTCAGGAATTCACTGCCATATTGATGTGAGTGGCCTATGCTGCCAACCTGAAGCCATGGTGATATTTGGGTCCATGCTGCTACTGAGGGCCATGTCTGAGTCTTAGACTCTACTTCAGCCGTGGTCAGTGTTGATGTACATGGCACATAGTATCACAGGAGGCCATGTGGATGTCTACGGTCTGTGCTGAAGCCTGAAGCTATGTTGATGTCCTTGGGCTGGGCTGACACAGAGGGCCATGTTCATGTGAGTGGCCTGCACTGCTGCCTGAGGTCATCTTGATGTCCTTCTCTGTACTGCCACTGAGGGCTGTGATGGTCTATGGCTTGTGCAGAGGCAGAGGGCCAGGTTGATGTCCATGGCCTGTACTGCCACAGGAAACCATGCTGAGGTCAGTGGCTTGTCCATGGTTCATGCTGTCACCAGAAACCCGTGTAAGATCATGGTCCATGTTCCTGCTAACTCTAAAGGGAAGGGAAGCCACTTTTCCATGGCATTGATGACTGTAAACTCACAGCTGAGAAAGAGGGACACAGGAGGTTTCTGTGACAACTCTGACCCCTGCCCCCCCATAAGTAACAGCCTAGACAGAAAGCCATTAAAGAGAACTTTTTAAATTTGTGATAAGGATGCTGAAGTGTAGCTCTCCAGAACTGTTGATGGCTTCTGTCCGGGGTGTGGGAGGGGAAGGGCTCAGTTTTCCTTAAGGAGCAGGATGCCAGGAGTTTGACCATGCTCCACTGAGTATATGAGCAACACAAATTGAACTTACTTTTTCTTCTTTTTGTTGGGGGGAAGTCGTGAGAGTTGGGGGGATGAACCTGGAAGTACTGGAAAGTAAAGGTGCTTGGGGTTCATGATGGGAAATTCCCAAATAATAAAAATATTTTGGGAAAAAAAAAGAAACCAATACATTAGTGCTGAACAGAAAGGTAGACGGAGTGCCTGGTGTTGTTACACAGCTACCAAGAAGGCAGAGAGAGAGGCTAAGAATATTTCTGTCTCTAATTCTGGCCCAGTTTTAAATAAATTTATTTTTTATTTAAAAAAGTATATAAATCTTAGGAGCTCCCGATCCCGACCCACGGGTACAGATCCAGTGTCCACTCCTGCCCCGGGGCTAACACATTAAAGGCGGCCATGATGTTGAAGAGCTGAAAGTGAGGGGAAGGCCAGGGTGGTCCTGAAGCCTACCGGCCCCAAGCAGACAGTGCTGAAGCATTGGCCCAGGAAGCTCCAGCAGGCTATGCAATTGGACCTGCAAGGTGGAACCACTTGGGCTGGTGCTGGAACAGAGAGGTAAGGGAACATGTGACCCACGCCCTGCTGGTTATCTCTGTGTTCTCCAGGACTGGCCTTAGTGGTGTCTTCTTCGGGCTTTCAGGGATGGTATCTTCTGAGCCAGAGTGTGGCTTTCTGGCTCTTTTGTGTCGTTCCTTTTTTTTCTGTTAAGGACAGACTTCTGCCCTCAGTGTCATAGACACCTAGAAAAGGAACAGAGATATCAAAATCTCTAGACCTCAAAGTTGCACCTCAAAGCCGCCCATCAGGGTAGCTTGCTTGCTGGAGAACATCAGACAGCACCTGCAGTGTCGCAGCATCACAGACAGCCCTTCCTCACACGGGAACAGACCATCGAGAGCTTGCTGAAAAGACACACTCCTTTCCAAGGGCCACCAAGCTCCATCTGATGAGGACACAGCTCAAGGGAAGCTGCTTGGGAACAGCAGCAGGAGGAACGGAGCCCTTCAAGCCAAGAAACAAAGGCTGGCTGCAAAGCCCTACCACTCAGCAGGTTAAACTGAGACATGGAGAAAGATGACAATCACACAGTGGAAGCCGTCCATCATCTTCCTGCCATGAAACCCACAGGCAAGGGCCAGAACAATAAAGAGATTACTCCCAAAACCTGTTTTTGAATGGAGAACAAGTCAAAAGGCAACAAGGGAAGCACAGAAATTTAGAAGAGATAAAGGGGCAACCCTCTAGAAGCTTCCATAAGTGAGGGAGAGAGTGTGGTCTTCAAATCTAGAGAGAAGCAGGCAGCTTAACTCCCAGGCTCAGATTCCCAGCAAGCAGGCAGCCCAAGGAAAGGGACATGACTTCTCTAGGTCCCAGAGATTAAGGGCATAAAGAGGGGACCAGCTGAGTCCCTGAGTGACCCTGGGCTACCCACATTCAACAGAACACCAATGCTGGCATTTTAGCTCCGCACAAATGAAAATATGAGACCAGCAATATGGGACAAGCCAGACCTCAAGTTCCATGATAGTACTTTATCTGAGAACTGTTCCATTCCAAACTAAAAGAAACCTATGTCAAAGCATCCAGTTGGGGAAGGTATTGGATTCTAGCACTCTGGGAATGGTTAGGCAGAGACTAGGTGGTAGGAATGTGGGGCTGCAGGCAGCAGAGATTGTATTGAGGGCCAAGTGTCACACACCCAATTCCCCAAAACAGAAAAGGCCCGCACCTCAGAATATTGCAATATTTTTGTGTCCTCTAGGACATTCAATAAATAAATAATAAAAATGTTAAAAAGTGAGCTGCAAAGCTGCCCACACCCTTCCACGATCCTGCCATCCACCTCCATCCACTGCCCCTCCATTGTGGGCACTCCTGCAGGCCTGACATACATTTGATATTTTAAAATCATGGTGCCATTTCCAGGATCTTGGGGAATACAGGAGGAACAGTCACTTATATGTTTTTAGTTGTGAGCTTAACCTTTAATGGCTAAGCCATGTCTCCAGCTGGGAACAGTCAATTCCTGATATTCCTGTTGTCCTCCTGTGCACATGAGGAGAAACAACAGGGACTCTGAATCTGCATTCAGACTCTGAATCTGGAAACAGAAATCAATTTAGTCAAGAGACAGAGATGAAGTTTTGACCAAGTTCTCATCACTGTTCCCTGGAAAGATCAAAGTGACCACCAACATGCCTTCTTCCCATCTATCCCCATGTTTGGGGAAAGTTTCTGCTGGTTTTGATCCTTTCCCTGTGTCTATTCTCATGCTGGGAATAACACTTCTCAGGGCATTGAACTCCTCCCTCTTGGTACAGTTCTCCTGCTTGAACAGCTGGTCATCAGCAACCTTCATATCTGCTCTCCAGTAAAAGGAGCAACTGAGGTGGCATACTAAGGCTCAAATGGCTGTCTCCCTAGGAATATTCCTATGACATGCTCACTTCTGTCTTCTCACCATTGGGCTCAAGTCTGTGTGAGCAGCTTTGTAAGGGAGTCAAGTAGGGCCATAATTCATGAGGCACAAGGTACTCTGACAGAGAGATAGTGGGTAAGTGAAGAACTATTAATAAAACACTCAGTTCTGTGGCTGGTGGGACTAGGGACACAAGGTCAGGAGCAAGGTAACAGGTGAAAAAGATCCCTGAGTCTCCTTATACTGCCAGGCAGAGAACCTAGTGCCAACATAGCCTAAGGAAACAGAAGTAAGAGGGGGCTCTGGGTAAGAGATAATCAGAGAAAGAGTGATTTCAGGATGTGGCCAAGGAAGCAGGTTTTGGGAGCTGGGCAGGACACACAACAGAGACTCAGTGCATGGACAATGAGAGATCACACTTTATAATAAGCAAAGGCTATGACATTACCACCAAGACTTCTGGGAAGGCAATGGAGGAAAGAATACTTAGCTTACAAACTAGTGCCTACAGAACTGAAGAAACACCTCAGTTCTCTCTCAAGTGGAACACACAGAAACTCCAGATATCTGGGGACAACCAGAGGTCTCAGGTTGTTGGGAGCCAACTCTTAGCTGAAAGCAGCTATCATCTTTACAGCCATCTCGAGCCATATACCCTGACAAGAGACTTGTTTTCAACAGCTGAGCACACTCTGATAAACATCTTGTTTTGCTGTTTAGTGCCACCAGCAGCTAGGTGCATGTGGTCTCCACGCTGCTAGGCGCATGACGTAGTGCCTTCAGTTGAGCTTGCCCACAAGGGCAAGGCACGTGGCAAAGGGTATAAATACCCAGGATTTCCTTTCAATAAGCAAGACTTGATCAGACTCTGTCTTGTCTTCATTTTTCACGTTTCTCACCCCTCCATCCCACTCTCTCTCTTGCTAGATCCTGACCTGGGACCAGAGCAGCAGAATGGGCCATTACAAAGTGGTGCTCAACACGCAGCACCAAGAACAAGAGACCCAGTGAAGGATGTTACTGGAAGAAAGGTCAAATGAAAGTTCAGAAGTGAAACAGAGGTGATTGCCATGGGAAACTGCTGTGTGGAGACCAGTAGGTCATAGTAATGATAATGGGGCAAAAAATAAGTCAGCCTGAACTCAACTCTCTGTTTTTGTTTTTGTTGTTTGCTGTTTACGTGTGTCAATTGTCTGCTTTTGTTTCGCTGTTTAAATGCTGTCTTTCATGTCCAAAAGAAAAAAGAAACACATAGAATCCAAAATACGATGAAAGGTTGAAGTAATCAATTTGTCAGAGCTAGATTGTGCTGACCTAGAGGAAGAGGCAGCCAATATTTCGACCCTGAATGGCCTTCTTCCCGAAGGCCCTCTCCCTGTGCTCCTCCACCTCCAGATGCTCCTGCTATGGAGATGGCGGTTGTAGATCCCAGAAAGGAGTTACAGGACAAAATTTCTCTCCTTAAACAACAAATAGAGTTAGAAAAAGAGTATCAGGACTTAATTAATCAGCTACAAAAATTAAAGACAGGGAAGAGGTCTTGAGAGGGCAAAGAAAATCACCCAGGTCCTCGAGTCCCTCAACCTGGAGTCCAAAGGCAGCCCCTGTCCTCTGGTTTTAATTCAGCCACAGATCAGCCAGAGGAGGGAGCGGCTGAGGTTTTCCCTGTATCAGAGACTAGAGACGCTCAAGGGGTTGTGTGGAGACATCACACAGGGTTTAATTTTCAAATTATTAAAGAATTAAAAAATTCAGTGTCACAATATGGTGTCACTGCTCCCTTTACTCTTGCAATCTTAGAATCTGTTGCAGAGGAGTGGCTGACTCCTGGTGACTGGGATACTCTAGTGAGAGCAGTTCTTAGTGGTGGTGACCAAATTATTTGGAAATCAGAGTATTATGAGAATTGTAAAGAGACAGCTAGGAGAAACATTCAGGTAGGTAATGGTTGGTCCTTTGATGCCTTAGAAGGAGAAGGGCAATTTGCTTCTAGTGATAACCAGATGTAGTATGACCCAGGCTTATTCGCTCAAATTCAAAATGTGGCCATGAAGGCTTGGCGCAAACTCCCGGTAAAGGGAGACCCTGGTGCATCTTTGACCTCAGTCAGACAAGGGCCTGATGAAAGATTTTCTGATTTTGTTCATCGATTAATGACAACAGCAGGGAGGATTTTTGGTAATGCAGAGGCAGGTGTAGATTATGTAAAACAACTTGCATATGAAAATGCCAATCCTGCCTTCCAAGTGTCCATAGACCCTATAGGATAAAGACAGACCTTACTGGGTATATCAGACTCTGTTCTGACATAGGGCCCTCCTACCAACAGGGCTTAGCTATGGCAGCCGCCATGCAAGGACAATCAGGAAGAGATTTTTTTGGGCAAGTAGAGACAAAAAGGCCTGTTTTAAATGTGGCAAGCCTGGACACTTTGCAAAATATTGCAAAGCAGAAAATGAGTTAACCCAGAGATAGCCCAGAAAACAGCCTGGGCTATGCTCACGTTGCAAACGTGGAAGGCTTTGGGCTAGTGAATGTAGGTCCAAGACAGATGCACAAGGAAACACCCTTTCCCATAATCAGGGAAACAAGAACAGGGGCCATCCACAGGCCCCAAACCAACACAAGCAAAAACAAGCTTATGGGGCAGGCAGTTTCATACCAGCAAACAACAACCCCTTTCAGAATTTAGTCCAGCAACACCAGGAAGTGCAGGACTGGACCTCAGTTCTGCCACCCACACAGTATTAACCCTAGAAATGGGACCTCAGGCTTCACCCACTAGAGTGTTTGGACCACTCTATCCAAATGTGTTTGGCCTGATAGTGGGAAGAAGCAGTGCTACTATGCAGGGACTACAAATTTTTCCTGGAGTTATAGACAATGATTATCAAGGTGAGATTAAGGTAATGGCCAAAGCAATACAGAATATAGTCACCATTCCTACAGGAAGGAGAATAGCTCAACAATTGTTACTTCCATTGATTCCTACTAATCACAAATATAAGAGTCCTAAGAGAGGGGATCAAGGCTTTGGTTCCTCTGATGCATACTGAGTACAGCCTATCGTTAAACAAAAACCTATGATGACAATATTGCTTATGGGAAGGCATTCCGAGGCTTGGTTGATACAGGAGCTGATGTGACAATCATCAAACAAAGTGATTGGCCGGCCACCTGGCCTCTGACCCCAACCTTAACCAATTTAAGGGATATTGGCCAAAGCCAAAATCCACAGCAAAGTTCTAAGGTGCTGACATGGAAAGATAAAGAAGGAAATACAGGGAATATACAACCCTATGTCATCCCAGGCCTTCCCATTAATCTCTGGGGTAGAGATCTATTATCCCAATTGCAATTGATTATGTGCAGCCCTAATGAAGTATTCATGGCTCAAATGATAAACTCTGGATTTTTCCCAGGGAAAGGATTAGGAAAAAGTGAAAATGGGATTACTCATCCTATTGAGATCCATGGTAATTCTGGAAGAAGAGGTGTGGGGTATTTTTGATGGCGGCTATTGATTCAGCTGCACCCCTAGGGTGTTGTGCCGATCCCATTACCTGGAAGGGGGACTTGCTGGTCTGGGTGGATCAGTGGTCCCTAACCACTGAAAAATTACAAGCTGCTCAATTGCTAGTGCAGGAGCAATTACAGGCAGGGCATTTAGAAGAGAGTAACTCTCCCTGGAATACCCCAATATTTGTCATTAGAAAGGTCAGGAAAGTGGAGATTGTTGCAAGACTTGAGGGCTGTTAATGCAACCATGATTCTGATGGGAGCCTTACAACCTTGGCTGCCCACACCAGTGGCCATGCCTTTAGGCTATTATAAAATAGTTATAGATTTAAAAGACTGTTTCTTTACTATCCCCTTACATCCTAACGATAGAAAGCACTTTGCTTTTAGTGTTCCTGCTATAAACTTTAGAGAACCTATGAAAAGATATCAATGGAAGGTCTTGCCTCAGGGTATGGCTGACAGTCCTACCTTGTGCCAAAAGTTTGTGGCTTCCGCCATAGAGGGTATTAGAAACATGTGGAAGCAAATCTACATGATTCATTTCATGGATGATATTTTAATAGCAGGAAAGGATGGAAAACAGGTACTCCAGTGCTTTGATGATCTTAAAACAGCTTTACAGACTGAGGGGTTACAAATAGCACCAAAACGGTACAATTACAAGATCCATATACTTATTTAGGATTTCAGATTAATGGTCCACGTATTATTAACATTAAGGCCACCTTGAGGACTGATTTCCTTAAGACACTGAATGATTTTCAAAAAACTATTGGGAGACATTAATTGGCTACAACCATATTTGAAACTTACAACAGGAGAGATGAAACCTTTGTTTGACATTCTCAAAGGAGATCCTGACCCTAAGTCTGGCAGGGCTCTAACAGAGGAGGGTGGAAAAGCCTTACGGAAGGTTGAGAGTGCTATTTCATCTCAATTTGTAACTCATTAATTATTCTAAACCTTTACATTTTCTTATTTTTAACACTAAATTAACTCCTACTTCATTTTTTTGGCAAACTGCACCCATATTATGGGTTCATCTTCCCTCATCTCCTAAGAAGGTTCTTTATCCATACTATGCAGCTGTAGCGGATATGATTATGTTAGGCAGAGATAACAGTCAAAAATATTTTGGAAAAGACCCTGATGTCATAGTACAACTCTATACAAGGCATCAGGTTAAGTGGCTTATGCAGAGTTCTAAAGTTTGGCCTATCGAATGTGCCTCATTTGCTGGCCATCTAGATAATCATTATCCGCCAGGCAAATTGGTTCAATTTTGTAATCACCATGCATTTGTTTTTCCACCTCGTACTGTGCAGGCACCTATAAAGGAAGCATTGCTAGTTTTCACTGATGGTTCCTCATCAGGAACAGCTGCTTATGCCTTTAAGGATCAAGTAATCTCCTTCGCTACATCATCTGTGTCAGCTCAATTGGTTGAATTACATGCTGTTATTGCTGTGTTTCAAGCATTTCCGAACCAAATCATTAATATTTACACAGATAGCTCATATATAGCTCAATCTATCCCTCTGCTAGAAACTGCTGTGCAAATAAAGCATTCCTCAGAAGCAGCCGATTTGTTTTTACAGTGCCAACAATTAATTTTGAGGAGAAACTGTAAATTCTTTATAGGACACCTGAGAGCCCACACTGGGCTACCAGGTCCTCTCGCTGAAGGAAACACCAAGGCAGATCTAGCCACTCATGTAGCTGCAGTGACTTTATCAGATCTGCCATCTAACTTAGATCAGGCCACAAAGGCTCATGAGTTACATCACCTTAATTCTCAAACTTTAAAAGTCATGTTTAAAATTACCAGAGACCAAGTTAGACAAATTGTCAAACAATGTCAATCATGTGCTACACTTTTACCAGTTCCTCATTTGGGTGTAAATCCAAAGGGACTGATACCAAACAGTCTCTGGAAAATGGATGTTACCCATTATAATGAATTTGGAAATCAAAAATATATACATGTATGTGTAGGTACATATAGTGGTTTCATTTATGTGACATTACAAATTGGAGAAGCAAGCAAACATGTGATCACTCATATGCTTGCTACAATCGTTGAATTGGGTGTGCCAAAACAGATCAAGACTGACAATGGCCCAGTTTCCACCAATTTTTTGAAATATTGGGTATACGACATAAAACTGGTATTCCATATAATCCACAGGGCCAAGGTATGGTAAAAAGGGCACATCAAACTATTAAATGTCAATTTGAAAAAAATTAAAAATGGGGAATGGTACCCTACCAAGGGATCCCCCAGAAATATCCTTCATCACACCCTCTTTATTTTAAACTTTTTAACTTCGGATTCTGAAGGAAAATCTGTTTCAGATAGATTCTGGCATCCTGATACCAAAAAGAATTTTGCAACAGTCTTCTGGAAAGACCCATTAACTGGAACCTGGAATGGGCCAGATCCAGTGATTATCTGGGGAAGAGGTTCTGTCTGCATATATTCCCAAACAGCAGATGCTGCACGCTGGCTGCCAGAGAGACTTATTAAACAAATAGACAACAATAACAAATCCAGGGAGGAGAAATCCCCTGGGAAGCATATTTTTTCTTTGCAGGAAACATGAAGATGCTTCACAGTTGTCTTCAAACTGGAGCAGATCAACCAGTATACCTGACTTGGGAAGTTCTCAGTGCAGAAGAAGACATCACCACCCACACCTCCAGGGTGGCTCTATTAGACTCTTGGTTCCCTGATTTATGATTTAGTGGGATACATTGTTTAAACCCAAGAGAGAACCCATTACCACAATTACTGTAGTTGTTTTTTTGGGTTTGAGATTGATTGGGGCAGAGACAGGAATTTTCTTACTTGATTTTTTAAGATCAAAGCTATGATCAGTTCTGTACTTATATAGATTTAGATTCAGAAAATAGTGCTACAGAATAGAAGAGGCTTATACTTTTTACTCCTCCAACAGAGGGAGTTGTGTGCTACCCTTAAAAAGAGTGTCGCTCTGAGGCAGAATGGTTTACACCAACCATTGAGACACTGTTAAGTCTCTTGTCTCTTGGGTCCATGCTGTTCAACAGACTGATGGCTTTTATACACCAACAGATAGACGCTATTCAAATGAAACCCATACAGGTCCGTTATTACAGGCTGGAAGTAGGGGACTCTAAAACCTCTGTCATCAAGACTGACAAAGATTAACCCCTAACTTACGTGCTAAGCTGGATAGTCAATGACATGTAAGAGAACACCTCAAGACCCTTGCCCCTAACTGGGAGGCCTCACCATCCTAAGACAGGAGCTCAACCAAACGGCTGTTGAGTATCCAGAGACGGGAAAGGGAGGCTGGGTTCCTTTCTTCCAAACTAAAACAGGCACGGGTTCTGTAAGTTTTCCTAGGCTTCCCTTTTGAAAACAAATTTTAAAAGGGGGGCCTGTTGGGAGCCGACTCTTAGCCAAAAGCAGCCATCTCAAGCCGTAAACCCTGACAAGAGACTTGTTTTCAACAACCTGCAACAGCTGAGCACACTCTGATAAACATCTTGTTTTGCTGTTTAGTGCCACCAGCAGCTAGGTGCACATGGTCTCCACACTGCTAGGCGCATGACGTAGAGCCCTCAGCTGAGCTTGCCCACGTGGGCAAGGCATGTGGTAAAGGGTATAAATACCCAGAATTTCCTTTCAATAAACAAGACTTGATCAGACTCTGTCTTGTCTCCATTTTTCACGTCTCTCACCCCTCCATCCCCACTCTCTCTCTTGCTAGACCCTGACCTGGGGACCAGAGCAGCAGAATGGGCTGTTACAAAGTAGCAGACCAGGCTGTTACATCAGGTAGCCATGACAACATGACAGTAGAAGATAGGGGTAGGAAAGTGAGGTTTGGATATGTGTGAGTCTATGGCCCCAGAGATTCAAATATCTGGTGGCCAAGTGTCCAGGTATTTTAGCTCTAGTAAATACCTGCCATAGTTGTGGGGAGGACTCCACAGTCCTCTTCATCTTATGTACTCAAAAAAGAATATTTGAAAAACAGGACAAACAGGACTCAAAGGCCATATCCCTCATTACTAGGTGTGAGACTCCCAAATGGACAGGCCACCCTGTAACCCCCCTTGCCTGGCACCCCTACAAGCCCCTCAAGTGTGCAGAGCACCAGCTGTAAATGAAGTGCAAGTTCTGTGCTCACCTCCCAGATGACACAGTGAGCAAAGAGTACTCTGCTCTTGCTCCAGGTGTGTCCTATAAAGTGGGACTAAAGGGACCAAAAGGAGAGAAAGAAACTTGCATGTGGTTCTACGTGTATGGACAGAGAAGAATGAGGTCTGCTTGTCTTGTACTGGTGTGTCCAATCTGTAAGATTCATGTCTCCAGGTTTGTGCCAAGTGACTATGAGAGAGTTGTGTCCCTCAAGGCAGATTCCCTCTGTCGCAGGTCAGTTTCTCAAAGTCAAACTATTATGGATACAATTGACTAGAGTTTTATTAAGCACAACAAAGGAAACAGGAGGAAGTAGGTGTGCTGGCAAAGATCATGTTTAAATGGCAGAGCAACCAACAGACACAGCAGAATCCACAGACAGCACTGCTCAATGTTATACCTTGCAAAGGAAAAGCTCTCGCCCCTCCACATGTCCCACCACAATCTCGGCTCCCTCAGCCTCTGAAACACAAGGGGTGACCTGGCTGCTCCTGGGTCCTCTCAGTGTATCCCACAGGGATGCTTTGACTTTACCTCATTCTCTTCCTGCCTCTATAGGGTAGTTTTATTCCAATGTCCTAGAACTGCTGTATTGGAAAAAAAGAACAGAGGCTGGCTCTCTCATTCCTGCTTGTGCCAGGTGAAGTCATCCTGGTTCCCACAAGATCAACTTCAGTTTTCCTGTCTTGGACTTTTCAAAATATCAATGTCAAGCAATTTAAAGATAGTCTGTAGCTCAGCAGTTTAGGCCTGTGTTGAGCTCTTCAGGTATTTGACAAACACCTATAATCTCAGCTCATGTGGATCCATCACCTAGTTCTGACCTTCAGGCACCACATACATCTGGCGTGCACTCACACAGATGCACACACACATACATCTTACAAAACAGTGGAAACATTCAAAATGTACTCAAGTATTTCTCACATTGAAAGGCCCCTGGGGAGGGGAGACCCCAACTCAAGCCACGAGAGATCACCGCCACCCAAATGACTCACGAGACACCGATCTTGATGCAACCAGCAAGAGGTATATTTCAATCAGTGCCCTGAGGCCGAGTCCCATAGGCCACACAGGGGTTAAGGAGCTCGACCTTATTCAACCATATCATCATCTATCTTGTAGTCAGCCAGGTTTCTGGAACACAAAGCCCCAGAGCTAGCTGACCTCCTCTCCCAGCTCTATTTTGCTGCTAGACTGTTGGAAGTGAAATTTCTATTAATCCTTCATTCCCCACTTCTTTTGTACAAAGTTCTAATCTTAGAACTAGTTTTCAGTATCATTATAATCTAAATTCTCTTGGCCCTGTAAAACACAGTATTGTTGGTGTAGCATCAGAATCTGAACAGCACTTATTTCTCTAACAAAGGTGACTAATCTGTTTAAAATACATGGTCCTGTAGTTAGGAACAGGAGCAAAATCAAAAGAGGTCACATAAGGGAAGATATCAGAGTAGTCATCCATGGTGACTTATTAAACCAGGTCTTGAACCATCCCTATTGAGTTTCCCTGTCTCTCTGTCTCTTGTCTAGTCCCTCCCTCTCAATTTATTCATGGAGTCTCTAATTACCCCTGAATGGTCAACAAAAAGCAGCATTCTTCTCTGAGGGTGGTGCACAACCCTTTGTCTTTCAAAAACAGCAAATCTAATCCCCTTCTATTTTGTAAGACTACCTCTGATAGGGAAGTTAAGGACTCCTCAAGTTCGGATATGGACTGTTCTAGTGTCCTCAGATCTTCATCCATAGCTGACCTTAATTGATGGAAGTACTGAGGGGTCTGTACTAGGGCAGCGGTTCCTGTCCCCACTCCTGCTGCTACCCCTAGTCCTAGGATAACAGCCAAAATCAAGGAGATAGGTTCTCTCTGGAAACATCTCAGGCATACATCAAATTCATCTTCAAGGGTGTTAGCTGGATGATAATAGACCCGGGGGACCATCTGTATAAGCACACAATAGTATTTGGCATTGTTAAAGACAGAAGTTGACACATATGGAGTTAATCCTGAACTACAAGCCCACCATTTATCTATCTCAGGCACTAAATATCTGCTACCAGATGTTCTCAGGCTCTTAAGGGTCTCATTACATAGATGTTTATAAGCCGCTGGTGGGTTTCCTATACAGGTTTCTTTTCCTGAGACTTCAGTGAGTGTCAGTCTTTTCTTATTGTCCCAGGCACAAGCATCATGGCTAGTGGTATTATTAAATGTCCCAGATACTGCAATACCTTCTTAATAAGTGTGTCCTGAGGCAAGGTAAAGCCAACAAGATTCTGTCATATTAGGATTGGACCCATTAAGCACAGTAAAAGCTCCCTGGATTAAGTTCAACAACCCTGTCCAGTTGATGGTTGGGGCAAAGGAGGAGTACTCCCTGGTCAGGGCAAGTTATCAAGCACGGGAGCATTTGTAACTTCAGAATCTTTCTCGGATGGAGGTGGGACAGGGCCCGGGGTGGGGGGGAGGGCTGTTCAGGCAACACTTTATTAGGGCCTACTGACTGAGCTGGGGGGCTCTCTGTTTTGAGCCTAATGGTGAACACTATCCCAAGGTCTGGTCCAGTCACATATAATCTCAGGCCCCACTGTCTTCCCTTCACCCAATCTCGGTATTCTTTTCCTTTCTTTGTAAAAGTGATGTTGAGTGGATTGCACCATCCCGACTTTTCACATTGCTGTAGGTTAGTCATACCATCAGAGTGGCCCTTTTTTCCTACAAAGATATAGTCCCAAGCAGGGCCAGGGTGTATCCAGTATATTGTACCGCCCCCCCCCCCCCCCCCGTTTCACATCCCCATTCTTTACAATAAAATGACTCCAGCCCCCTGCATGTTCTTGCTTTGTTCAAATATCTCCCATCTCAGGGACAAATATAAAAAGGGGCCCCAGCAATCTCGGCACACGCTCTAGGGTAGGAGCATCCTGGCCCATCTATCCGGGGAATCCACACAGAATCTCCGTAGGGGTTCTCGGATCCTACTTGTTCAGACTGAGTGTAGGTCAGTCGGGGAATATCCCAGTGTTCAAGACCAGCAGCCAGCTGGCAAAAGTCAGGTTCCAGAGCAGGCCACCAGGTGTATGGGGTGTGTATCTCTTGGATACTCCAAACAACATGTCCAGTTTGAGACAAGACCTGCCAAGTCAGTTTTTGGGGGGTATGGGGATTGTTACCATCACCTGAAGGGTGCTTGTGGTGCAGGCGCAGCTTAAGAGGCTCAGTAGTCTTTTCCAGTCCCCATTCATCTTCAGATGGCTCAGGAGCTTTCTTCATGTGGGAGACACGAATCCAAGTAGAAATGCCTTCTACTTTTATCGTTGTAGGGGTGGTCAGGAGTACTAGGTACGGTCCTTTCCAACTCGGCTCAAGGTTACCAGTGTGGTGACATCTGACCAGGACAGTGTCTCCCACTTGAAATTGATGCGGCACTCTCTGGTCTCCGGTCTTGCAGGCCCCCTTCAGCTGCTCCCAGACTTTTCGCCGGACCACCTCAAGTGGTGAACAAGGATTTAGAAAGAACAGCATCAGGATTGTATACTCCACCTGCCTCCGTATGTGGCGGTGGCCCCCACACAGACTCTCAAAGGGTGTAAGCTTAAATTGCCCTGGAGTGTTCCGAACTTGGAACAAGGCATAAGGAAGGAGAGCTGTCCAGTCATTACCACAGGTCTCCAATGCTAATTTAGTTAAGGTCTCCTTAATGGTTCTATTCATCCTCTCTACCTGTCCTTAGCTCTGGGGTCTGTAATTTCCAATTAATCCCCAGCTGTGAGGCCAATCCCTGACTTACCTGGGCAACAAAGGTTGGTCCATTATTGGACCCAATTACCTTGGGTATTCCAGGCCTTGGAAAAATTTCTTCCAGAATCTTCTTAGCCACCACATTGGCAGTCTCATTTTTAGTGGGGAAGGCTTCGCCCCTTCCTAAAAAGGTATCTATAAAAACTAAAGATATTTGCTTCCATATTTTGTCAGTTTTACTTCTGTAAAGTCCACCTCCCAGTAAGTTCCAGGGCAGTCGCCTCTCAGTCTTTTTCCCATGGTATACATGGAAGGTCTCATATTGGTCAAGGCACAAGTCTTGCATTTTTTACCACGGCTTCTGCTAAGTCAGATAGTCTTAATAACAAAATATTTAGAGGATCTTACCACATCTCTTAACTTCTTAGCTCCCAGATGGGTCAGATAGTGAAGGTTGGTGACATATTTCTTAGTTCTTCTTGTGGAGGATTAGTTTACCATCTTTGGATTCTACTACCCCATAAGAGGTCTCAGAGTGAAATCTCAATTTGTCCATCACTTGATAATCATCAGCAGTGTACCTGAAACTGGTATCTTGAGTGTCAAAATAGTTTCTGGAACCCTTGGCTGCCAGAATCATTGTTCCCTGGGCAGCTTTCTTGGCAGTTAAATCTGTGATCTGATTTCTTTTAGCGACAGCATCCTGAGTTTTCTGGTGTCCAGGGCAGTGGATGATAGCCACTCTCTTAGGTAAATGGATAGCCTCCAGGAGGCTCAGTATTTCTTCTTTATTTTTGATATCTCTGCCTGCTGATGTCAGCAGTCCCCTTTGTCTATAAATCTCACCATGTACATGGGCAGTAGCAAAGGCATATCTGCTGTCAGTGAAGATATTAATAGATTTCCCTTCTGCCATCCGTAAAGCTTGTGTCAGAGCAATAAGTTCTGCTTCTGAGCAGAAGTTCCTTCTGGCAGGCTTCTTGCCAAGATTACTTGTTTTCCATCTACCACCACAGCTCCTGCCATCTACTTACCTTCAACCACGAAGCTGCTGCCATTCGTAAACCAGTTCGGACTTCCTGGCCAGGGCTGGTCCTTCAGGTCACCTCAAGTACTTACTTCTTCTGCCAGGATATCAGCACAACGATGGACTGGAGAGGAGTCATCAGTCTCAGGCAGCAAGGTGGCAGGATTCAGGATGGCTGGGGTGGGAGGGGTTGGGGCAAAGATTACCCTTTCAGTCAGCAACAGGCTCTGGTAGTGCATCATGTGGGCATTAGTCATCCATCGGTCAGGGGGCTGTCAAATAATACTTTCAAGAGAGTGACATGCCACAACTGTTATCTGTTGACCCAGAGTCAATTTATCAACTGGGTCAGTTTCTTGGATAAATATGTTACTGGTCAGCACAACACCAATGAGCAGGATAGCCAGTGACACCCTCAACATGATCATAGGAATGTTTGGAGGTTTGGGGCAGTCTGGGAGTAGATAAAATAATCTTTAGAAGCTGCCACAATGAGTATTTCACTGTAAGCAGGCTTTTCAACCCCTCACTGAGATGCAGGGGTTGACCCAGAGCACAGGACACTGGACAGTTCTTCTCCTGCTAAGCTGCATGCCCATCTCATGGAATGGAAAGACCTTCCTCATAGGATTTTCTATTCAAATATTTTCTATAGAAATAAACGCTGATACCTTCTTTTAAAAAAAAAATGTTACTGGTCTTTTCCACGGCCCGAGGGACTCCTCGAGCGACCCCAGCCCTCTCATCCATGTATAGAGTGAAGGGCTTGGTCAAGTCTGGTAGGGCTAACGCTGGCGCCATGAATGAGCAGGGTCCTTTTAATGTCTTCAACCGTCTTCTGATGTTCAGGTGTCCGAATAAACTCCCCTCCCTCTTTTGTGAGGGTATATAGGGGGGCTGCCAAAGTAGCTGGAATCCATAGCCTACAAAAGCCAGAAGTGCTCAAAAGCTCTCACCTGACGTGGGGTGGTAGGGACAAGGATCTGGGTGACAGTCTTTTTCCTGGCTTCCATCAGACCATCATTTTTCATTTTTCAGCGTATATCCCAGATAAGTGACCTCAGTTTTGCACAACTTGAGCTTTTTAGCAGAAGTTCGATATCCCAACTCACCCAGTTCTGCCAGCAGTCTCTCCCTTTTTCTTTACAGTAGGCACACTGATCCTTGTCTAGTAGGTGTCTCTGTATCCCTTTTCTTCTGCCTGGCTTTGGCCCAGGTTTCCTGTCTGTCTGAATCAATTTTCTACCACTGTGGCCAAAATCTTACTCCTCTCACCTTGGCCAAATTGGTGGGACATTTGTCCCACGGAGACCTGCTACTAGAGCCCAGTGGTAGATTGCCAGCTTCTCCCTACCTGCAGCTGTAAATTGGGCTAGGGGTTGAAGCCAGTGCCCTCTTCGACTGGCTCCCCACCGATGTAGCTAGGGGTGGACAGGGCAAAGGCACCAAACTGTCCCAGCTCTCCTGCTGTCTAGGGGCCATCCCAGCCCTTGTCACCACTGCTGCAGCTGGCTGGAGAGGGCATGGGGCTCCCACCCTGGGAAGAGGCCAGCATGGGCCCAAAGATTACAGTCAATTCCGGCCCCTCAGGACTCGTTCCTCTTTTGCTCCAGGTTCCCGAGGCCGGCCCTCCCCTCCCCGTGCCCCAGGGAGGCGGACTGTGGCACCTGCCTGCCAGAGGACCTGCTTCTCTGCTCTGCATCAGCTCTCTCTCTTTCTCTGCCAGTGGCCATGTTACTTCCTTTTTAACACAGTATACTCAGTCCAAAATAAATAACAGTCAGTCAGTCAAAGTTCACATCGAATGACAACCAACAGACACAATTCGCCAAGAAACAACAACAACAACAACAACAACAACAAACACAGACAGATGCATAAACCAGATGACACAATCAAGACATAAAAAAACTGCCAGTGGGAGAACCCAATAACAAGATGATGTGGCCAGCCTATGCTGGGCCTAATCTAACAGATTCAGATGACTTGGCCAGCCTACACTGGACCAAATCTAACAGATTCCTAACACCACCAGCAATGAACAATACAGAATTAGACACGAACACACAGCCATGAGAGCTTCAACAGACGCTGCCCCAAGCGGTGGTCCAGGGTCCCTGACCCTATCCCAGGGTCGCAAATGTTCTCCGTGGCTTGTCCAATTCCCCGCTCCTGCCACGAGCACAGAAACCTCACATACACAGTACACAGTCCGTTGTCCCTGACACAAATAACACAAAATATAGACAAAACAAACACATAAAGAGACTAATAGTCTCAATCACGAGTGAGTGCCTGCAAACTCAAAGTGCACTTTTCAGAAACCAAGTAATCAGACAAGCAGACGGGCCCACAAAGACAGAACAAAGCAAGTGAAATCCTACCTCCAAGTGGGTTCTTGGAGACTAGGTGGTCGCAATTTCCCAGTCAATGCACCAAAATGAAAGGCCCCTGAGGAGGGGAGACCCCCACTCAAGCCACGAGAGATCATGGCCACCCAAATGATTCACGAGACACCGATCTTGATGCAACCAGCAAGAGGTGTATTTCAATCAGCGCGCTGAGGCTGAGTCCCATAGCCCACACAGGGGTTGAGGAACTTGACCTTATTCAACCATATCATCATCTATCTTGTAGTCAGCCAGCGTTCTGGAACACAAAGCCCGAGAGCTAGCTGACCTGCTCTCTTAGCTCTATTTTGCTGCTAGACTGTTAGAAGTGAAATTTCTATTAATTCTCCATTATCATGTTGTGTGCTCAACTTTGATGTCTCTATGATGAGTTGGGGTTTTGATGACTCTTGCTAAAGTTGCTACCCTTGAGCTCCTGGCTTCATTCACAGAGGTCAAACTCCTGAAGCTGCTGATGACTGGCATTATAAACTGCTGCCCATCATGTACATCAACATGAAATTTTTTAGGGCTGAACTCAAATCCTCACAAGCACCTGACTAGCTGAGCTATCTTCCCGATGCTAAAAGGGACATTGGAGGCTTGGTGACCCCTGACTTACATAAAGACTGTAGTTCCTACATCTGATGTCTATGCCATCAGACATACAAAATTAGTTTTAAGACTTTACAATAGTTTCAAAATAGATTCTATATATGACTCTCCACAAAAGAAAACATAGAAGAAATAACTAAATTTCTTATAAATGCGAGTACAGGGAGACAGGAAAGCAAACTGACTTTAGTTTGATGATAACAAACTACTTTAAAAATTTGGGCAGATGACACAGGCATTATTACTGTCTCCCTGGGTTACACTAGCTCCTTTTGTCAAAGGATGATAAAGAGCAGAGTATTAACTGAGAAACTGAATACTTGTGTTTATTCTTAGACAACACAGTATGTGATATGAAGTGGTCCCTCTCTCTGAGCACCTAAACTCAGTACTCTGCTGGATAATACCTCTGCAAGCACGCTTCTGTGCACCTTCAAACCTTTTTGAGCTGACTTTCTGACTCCGTTTGCTACCCTGAAAGAAGCCATGACCTCACCACTCCTGGGTCCCTTCCCATTGAATCCAATTAAGAATGCATTACTTACTATATGTTGTTTCTGAACTTTCAATGCTTGTATTAGGGGAGTCATCCTGGGTGTCACTCTGATAACAAGAACTCTCTGTAATAAAGTCAGTACAGAAAATAACTTACACTCAAAGTATAGTCTCTAGTAGATGAAGCCACACTGCTTTGTGAAAGGACCACCTCAGCTGTCCTTTGATACATGTCATTCAATGAGAGTTACAATACATTTTTATTTTAAATCCTGTTTTTAAACTTCTCCTGATATCTAAGTAATCAACACTTCATAAATATTGCAAGATATCATATCATATTCTTAATCTTTAAGATGCTCAATAACCTGTGAGTATTCTAAAAGACTCAGAGTAATTATAGAAATTATCTTGGATGAGAAAAATACTGCAATATGTGTTATAGTTAAAGGACAGATTTCTATTACTTCTTCAGACTATTTCAAACCAGGAAAACAGACAATATTTCTAAAACTCAGTCAAACATCTTTTCTCCACCTCAGATCATATGTGTGTGTGTGTACTGTATTTCCTAATCTCATATGACTATTTTAATTCCTTTATATTTTAATATATTTATTACTGTGCATGTGAATGAAATATGTGTTAGAGTATATGTCATTCCACATGTGTGGGGGTCTAAAGACAACTTGGAAGAGATGGGTCTCTCCTTTCACCTTTATGTAGGTTCCAGGAACTAGGGTTTGCTAACACAGTTCCACAGACATTAGTGAGCATTACAGTGCTACAAGAAATCATTCCTCATCAACTTATTTCGTCACAGCAATGAAAAGAAATTAAACACAGCGAACTGTAGTAGATTCTGGTCATCACTTCTGTCCATTTGGAAGACCCTTGAATTGACTTTCTTTCTTCCTCTGCCCTCCAAGCAGAAGGAATAACCTGATTACTGCTGGACGATTTGTGTGGTTTGAATATGTTTGGTCCAGGGAGTGGCACTTTGGAGGCTTAGCCTTGGAATGGGTGTATCACTGTTGGTGTGGGCTTTAAGACCCCCTTTCTAGTTGCCTGGAAGCTAGTCTTTTCCTGTTTTCCTTGGGATGGAGATGGAGAACTCTCAGCTCCTGCTGCACCATGCCTGGCTGAATACTGCCATGCTCCTGTCTTGATGATAATGGACTGACCTCTGAACCTGTAAGCCAGCCCCAGTGAATTGTTGCTTTTATAAGAGCTGCCTTGACCATGGTGCCTGTTCACAGAAGTAAAACCCAAACTAAGACATTGTTCATTGTATCTGACCAGGAACACCATTACCTACCAGTATCCAATGAAAAGCAGTGTACCTTCGTCTCCTTACCCAAATGATTCACAATATCATCATCATCCAAATCATCAATATCTGGAAAAAAGTCAGGGAAGAATTGGATGTGACCAGGAATACCATTACCATACCACCACCAACGTCATCACTTTAGAGTCTGTTCCTTCTACCTAAGTCATTTTCAGTGCTTTCTTCAAATGTATCAACATCTGGAAGAAAATAGATGGAGACAGTGAGTGACTCACACTGTGGTGACCATAGTAGGTGAAGCTACCCTGCCTCACATGAGAACAAGCTCAACTTCCTTTGGGTCACATCATTCACTGAGAATCATAATAGACATTCTACTAATGACACAGAGTAACTCCTTACATATTAAAAATACTGGAAAACATCTTAATTCTTTTAACATAGAGATACAATCTCACTTACAGCTCCTATTATTAATAGTAAAGTAGGAACTTGAGAGATGGCCATATAGTTAACAGCACAGCTCTTCCAGAGGACTAGGGCTTGATTCCCAGAACCTCCATGGTATTGAAGTTTGGTCTTTTGCTATGTATTATTCTGCTAAATACTGGCCTCCGAGGCCTAGTTGCCCCCAAGGACAAGAGAATCTGCACACAGACCCAAGTGACACTATGCAAACTTGCCCTCCAAGTTACCCCTGATTGGTGAGTAAATATGCCTGCAGCCTATAGGTATAGCATATAGCTGGTGACTGTAGCCTGTAGCCCTCTGGGCAGAATTGAGAGAGGCAGGACTTGGGGTTTCCCAGACTTGGGGTGAGAGAAGAACCACGAGGAGAGGGAGAAGAAGGTGGAGAAAGGAAGAAGCTGCCAAGGGATAGATGAACCATAAAGACATAACCATGGGGGTAGCCAATTGGGAGTTAAGAGCTGCCCGGATGGAACATGTTAAGTTATAACTTGGGGTTATAGATGAGGAAATAGATTCTAATAGCTTAGAGGGTAGATCTATGTCCAGCTTTAGTGCTGATTCAGGCTTATTATAAATATAAAGGTTATGTTTCTTTTATTCAGGAACTGAATGGCCAAAGGCAGTGTAGAAGCCCTGGATTGAGACGAAATATTTCTACAGGAGCATGGTGGTTCGCAACCATGTGTTACTCCAATTCTAGGGGATACTATGCCCTCTTCTCACCTCCACTGGTACTATGCAAAATGTAGTGCACCCACACATACTTGCATGCAAAGCCCACAAAAAGTTAATGGATTAATTTTAAGAATTCAAACATTATTGAATTTTCACAGTACCATCTTGAGTACCACAGGCCTTTTCGGCTGTAATCACAGTCTTTGTTTGAAGTGTACCGTTGTTTTCATGATGCTGGGAACACACAAGCCCCAGTCTTTTCAATATGGCAGAAACTGGAATGCATTCACAACAAAAACAGGTTAGCTGAATCACATAAAAGGAAGGCTAACCAATGGTCTGTGCTTAAATATTTAATCTCATTACTGATTTTCTAGTACAATTGTTTGATTCCCAAAGTCACTTCTGTAAGATCAAGGACATGAGTGAACACTTAAAGCCCACGTGACATGGTCAGTGTAGATAAGATCTCAATCTGTGTGGATGAGATGAGATGAGCTGGACAGAAGAGCATTTGACTGAGTGTGCAGGATGGCCAACATCCAAATGATGATAAAAGCCATGTGAATCCAGTGAAATTTGGGCAATTCCTCACTTCTCTGTTCTTGAAACTACATGACACTACATCTTCCTAAGGCTCCCATTAAGCCTAACGAGTCTGAAGGAGTAAATGAATGTCAAGCCCTAAAGAAAATCACTAACACTGAAAAAGGAGATCTGTGGTGTTGCCAAAGGCCAGAAAAATCAGCAAGAGGCCACAGTTAGATTCAGAGACAGTATATGTATGTTGCCACGATGAGGTTTTACAGTTTGTGTACAACATATACTATCGCCAAAAGGGAAGGGCATTATTAAGGGACCATTTCTACTTCCTACTTTGTGTGAGGGCACTGTAATAGTTACCTTAATAGTATGGACCAAGTTATCTGACAGAAAAAAGAAAACAGAAACAATGATGTTTCTCTTTTCCAGCCCTGATTTTGAATGGCCTTCAGAAAAATGGCCATTTCCTTTTGAAGCAGTGATATGAGGAACCAGGTTAGTTCAAATGTGTAGTATTTGTTCACCACTGTGTTAGCCTTCTCTGTGGCCTCTCAGTGTAACCTCCTAATGATCAGGCAACCACACTAGGAGAGGACCTCATGATGATTCTGGTTCCAAGTTAGTTTAACCCAAGTGTCTCATAATGGCTGAACAAAAAAGATATTTCCCCCTTCAATCAACAAAGCCTGGGTAAGTCCTCAGTCTAAACAGAAAAACCAAGAATTCTAATGATTTACTGGACTAGACCTGTTCCTATTACTTACTGGGTAGCAATAGCCTTTAGTACTGTCTATGTAGCCTTGACTAAATACACCTAAGAGAAGGGAGTGGCTTTACTAGTTCAAAGTATGCACCTAACCTTGCTTACTCCTTGCTCAGAGTTCAGCTCTACAAACTCTTCTGTCCATACTGTATCCATGAGCAAGACATATAGTCCCAGTCCCTTAACCGAAGCCCTTCATTCCCTAAGGCCTCAGTATATAGACACACCTTGAGGAAAAGGGCATCTTCAAAATGATGACACTCCAAGGCTAACTGCATGGATTCATTGACTTCAAGGACTCCCCATGATCTTACTTACTATCCAACATGAAGACTGACCATCATTGATTACAAGTACTCTTGAGGGACAATCTAGATTTACCTGAAACATTTATGGTCAAAAGAATGGCTGAGACCAGATTAATAACTTCAGGGTTGACTGGAGTTATTAGTGTTGAGCCCTGAACTGTGGATTTTGGACTAACTGCAACAGGTTCTATTATGATGAAGTGTTCCATCAGTTCTCTCTAGAACCAGTCATGGCACAGATCCAGTGCATTCTGACAAATAGTTTCCTACTGTTGGAGAGCTGTGACTTACAAGAAATAAACTTTTTCTTTTGTTTTTTGTTGAGGTGATGTTAATTGCTCTTTTTGGGCAGGGTCTGTATCACAACCTGGGCCATTTGGAAAATGCCTGACACTGAAGATGACATTAAATTCCTGACCATCCTGAATCTCCTTTTGGAATGCTAGGATTACAAAGCTATGTGCTAACAACCTAGTTTCTGCAGTGTTGAGTATCAATCTCTAGGCCTCACACATGACAGCCTGGTATTCCAATAGCTGAGCTAAAACAAAACAAAACACCCTATATCAGTACACCTGAGATATCTGCTGTAACCTGAGGCATAAAAGATACCTTTAACTTTTGACTACTGGAACAGCCACAGTACTGTTTGGGTTCTCTGGAGGTAAGGCTTGCTCCAGGTATATGCTGGAAAGCTGAGATTTCTACATAATTTCTATATATATATCTTTATAGAATGAGAGGCAGAGGTTATAAACTAAAATGTGATATGAATCCCATATGTCTGCTCTTGTACTCCCTAGCAATTCACCTTTGTCACTTATCTCCCTGTCCCAGTTGGTTCTTCTGTAACATGGTTTGCTAAGAAATTCATCTACCATATGTGGCTAGGATGAGCTCTGACCTAATTAATTCAGCAAATGGGTGAACTCTGATTTCTTTCATTGACAAAACTGACACTGGAAGTTGGTTTAGAAAGTTAAGAGAACACACAGAGTCATTTCATTATACACAAAAGCCCAAGGCAGCTAAGGGAACGAGGTAACTCTAGACTCACGACCATGATTTGTCACTTCGAATATCAATTGTGATCTTAAACAATACTGTAAGTCCTCCTTGCCAGCAGGTTGCTCTGAAAACACTGGGGAACTATACAAAGACAAAAAGTAAGTGCACAGATCTTATCTACAGCGTGTCCTAAGAAACCCATCCCATAATACGTACGGCAACGCCATTTTCGTGACATGACCTGCAATTTAGAGAAAAACACTCTTAGGCCCACATCATACTGAGTTATGTCTGCACAGGTCTTTGGTTCTCTTGTTTTATTGGAGAACTAATAAATCAAAGAAAATGTATTGTTCTGTTTGATACTGTCACAAAACACCTGAGTCTAGGTAATGTGTAAAGAAAACAAGTATTTTCTTACCTTTGCCTATCAAGCACGATCAAGCAAACCTATGTCTTTGTCCTCTACAAAGGGGATTTCTAAAAGCTACATTAAAACTTGGCAGAGAAGCATGTTGACAACCTGATCTTGTGAGATGAATTTCTTCAAAGGAGTTCCTCTTTCTCCTAATTACCTACTCTAACTTAGTGCTTTAAAGAACTCACCACCTCAATGTCCCTTAATGGATGTCAAAAACTTTTACCACATCCACATTTAGGGAAACTCATTCCAAGTGTGCTAACCTTAGAAGTCTCCAGAGGAAAGTCAAGAGAATAGATGGAGAAAGAAAGAAACTTGTCATATACCATAGGCCTGTCAGCTCTTCTACATGTTTTAATCTAAACAGGTAAGTGTTTGACAGAAGAGCTTCCTGACACTCTCTGTGGAACCTGACACAATTCACAGTCTTCTCTCATGCTGTGTCATGCCATGGGTGACTTGGCATAATTCCCTCTCTTCCTAGGAATATCTGCTGTTTAAGTTGTCAGTGTTATTATTTGAATGTGGTATCTATAAATAAATAAAGGAATCATGGTATTAATTTTCCTACCTTAGGAAAGGAGGAGGCCATCTTACCTTTACCAGGGTCGGTCTGTCACCATCTTCTTGTGAGGCTATCATTTGGTTCTGCTCACACATCTCTAGAAGACACAAAATGTCCCTGAGCTCATGGTACTACTTGATACATATCAAGTGTTCTTAGATTGATATGGACAGTGGTATATGGATTGAGTCCATATGCCTAGTTGTACACATAATATTATTGTGCATTGTGTAATGATTATCCTTATATTCTTCAACTACTGATATCTCTGCCCTTATATCTGGTTACAATCTGGACATGGTATTATAATGCTTATTCTAAGAATCTCCTGTCTCAATGTTGCATAACCATTGCTCCCCAATTATCCCCAGATTGGCCAATAAAAAGCTGATCATCCAGTGACTAAGCAGAGGAGAGAATAGAGCTGGACTTCTGATCACAGTGGGGAGGGGGGAGAGAGAAGAGGAGAGAATTTGTCTCTAGGAGAGAGTCCAGAAAACACCATGAGAACAAACACGGAGCAGAGAAAGCCAGATCTATACTAAAATGAACGTCTCTTGGGCATATTGGCTGGGAAGTAGCCAGATTACCTTAGAGTATTAGATTAATAACTTCTCAGTTACTGTACCATAAAGCTTATTAAGTAAATCTAATAGTCTGTGTCTCAGTAATTTGGGAGCTAGTGGGTTAAAGAAAATCTGCTACTTATATGTTTGTACTAGCACCTAGCCTTGATGAATATACTAAAGAAACAAAGTTAGGCTTCTCCTATACTATCCCACAGATGAAAAAGGCAAAGCAAAGGAAGAATCAATGAGGAAAAACAGCATTTTTCCACAAAGTAAGATAAAATAATCCATCTTGGATTGGTAAACTGAAATCAATGTTAAGATTAAGTGATAGAGTTCTATCATTTATTTCTTCAGGCCATTTTAAAGTCATGAAAATTAACATTTCTAGAGATCCAGATTTTTTTTTTTATCCACCACGGATCAAGACTAGCATACTGCATTCATTAATAACATATAGTTTTTAATGACTATCAATTATTGTTGTCATTATACTTGTGCATGTACATGAAGTGTGTGTTAGAGTACATGCCATGCCACATGTGTGGGGGTCTCAAGACAACTCGGAGGAGATGGTTCTCTCCTTTCACCTCTATGTAGGTTCCAGGAATCAAGTTCAGGTCATCAGGTCACAGTTATAAAAGGCAAGCACATTTACCAATGGAGCTATCTCACCAGACCAAACAGACAATTTCAATCTTGATAGAGTAACATTGTTCTAGAAAAGGGAGTGTAGTATGAAGCACATGATATAAGGATGCTGAAGCATTCACTCTTTGTTGTACAGTAATAGCTTATTGGTTGGAGACACTTAGAATTTTCCTTTACGATGGCACCAACTGTATTTACTGTGTAAAGCATCTGTCCAGGTTCAAACCAGCAAACTGATTTCAAGTGAGGGAGAGCAGTGATTTGGCCCCTGCTGAAGACTGAGGTTTGCTAACGCGGTTCCTGGTCACTTTCATGTCATTCTCACTATAAAAGAATGATCTCCTTGAGTTGGAAGCCAATATGGTTGGAAGCCTGATATGATCCTTCATATCAGGTTATCACCTCAAAAAATAAAAGCCACTGAAATAGGATGATTTCATGATAAGATCTCATCATCTTCTGCCCACTGGGGAGTCTCCTGGGTTGGCTTTCTCTTTCTCTGCCTCTCCAGCAGAAGAAACAGCATGGTCACTCCTCTACTCTGCCATTGAATCTGACCAGAAATGCCACTGCTTGCCATGAATGCTTGCTTACTTTTCTCACCAGTCAGGTGGCCTTCGATGTTGCTGTCCACGCCATCGATATCTGGAAGACAGTCAGTAGAGAGAGAGACTCACACATTGGTGCCTATAGTAGGTGAAGCCATGCTGCCTCACACAAGAACACTTGTCATCCAGTGAGGACCACAATAGATGTAAATTGCAGTTCTACAGATGAGTGGGGGAAAACTAACATGTCATGTTAAAAATACTGCAAAACCCAGGAGGGGTATAGCTGGGTCCTCAGGTAACACTATGTTCAATTTTCTGAGGTATCGCCAGACTGCTTTCCATAGTGGTTGTACCAGCTTGCAATCCCACCAACAATGGAGGAGTGTTCCTCTTTCTCCACATCCTCGCCAACATCTGCTGTCACCTGTGTTTTGGATCTTAGCCAATCTGACTGGTGTGAGGTGGAATCTCAGTGTTGTTTTCATTTGCATTTCCCTGATGACTAGGGATGCTGAACACTTCTTTAGATGTTTCTCAATCATTCGAGTTTCCTCAGTTGAGAGTTCTTTGTTCAACTCTCTACCCCATTTTTTAATAGGGTTATTTGACTACACAGATCTACCTCCATGGGCTGGACCTAGGCCTCCCTGCACATATGTTGTAAATGTGCAGCTTGGTTTTCATGCAGGTCTCAAACATCTGGAGTGGGGGCTATCCCAAAACATGCAGCCTGTATATGGAGTATGGTCTTCTAGCTGGGTGCCTCATCTGGCCTCAATGGGAGAGGAAGCACCTAGCCTCTCAGAGACTTAAAGTGGCAGGGTGGGGGATACAGGAGGAGGGGGTACTCAGAAAAGAAGAGATGGGGAAGGATTGTGGGAGGGGGTGACTGGGACGGGTTATAAAGTGAATAAGCAAAAAAATAAAATTAAAAAAAAAAAAAATAAATAAATAAAATAAATAAAAATACTGCAAAACATGCTCATTCTTTTCCCAGAGGAGATGCAGTATAAACCTACAACTATCCTGTAGAACTCAGACTAAGACTGAATTTCCACTGTGCTGCAGGCCTTTTCTGCCATATAAAGGACTCTTATTTCAGGTCCTTTCTGGGACTTGATCTCTTCCATACTGAGTCTTCTCGGGCTTGCAGAAATGTAATGCATTTGCAACAACAACAAAATACTAGGTCAGCTGAACTGCATTAAAAGATAGGAAGCCTAATAATAGCTGTGTTTAAACACTACACTTATCTGATTCAGAATTCTTAAAGATGACAGGCACCAATGATCACTTACTGTACGTAGGACTGGCCAGTCCTTACGTAGGTAAGCTCTCCACTCATGTGCACGAGATGATGTTAACAGAAGGGTAGTATAGTAGGGTGATCAGCCCACAGATCGCTTTAGAAGTCATGTGAACACAGTGAAATGCGGGCTATTCCTTGGTTCTGCATTCTTAATGATATGGCACTACAATTTCCTAAGCACTCACAGTTAGGTTAATGACTCTAAAAACGTAAATGAATATTCTAAATTAGCTATCATGAGAGGGCTGGAAAAAATAAAGTCCCTTCCCTTCAGTTGGCACATCCTGCTTAAGACACCAGACAAAGAGGATTTAGTGAACTGTGCCTGTGCATACACACTATTGGTGACAACTGCCCTCAAGACTGTCTGTGATGCCTAAACAAAACAAACAAGGAGCAGAAGCTTCACTAACCCGAGGTTTGCACCTTGTCTGGTATACTGGCTGGTTTTGTGTGTCAACTTGACACAAGTTAGACTCACCAGAGAAGGAGGAGCCTCAATTAATGATCAATGGCAGGGAAAGGGGCAGGCATGTGGGCGGTGCCATCCCTGGCCTGGTCATCCTGGGTTACGCCAGTAGGCAGCCTCTGCATCAGCTCCTGCCTCCGTGTTCCAGCCCTGCCTGAATTCCTGTCCTGACTTCCTCCAATGATGGACTAGGTATGATCCAGAAGAGTATGCCAAATAAACCCTTTCCTCCTCAACTTGCTTTTTTGTCATGATAATTTATGGCAGCAAATAGACACCCTAATACAACATCTAGCCACTGCTTCCTCAACAAAGTCCAGTTAGCACTCTCAAATTCTCTTCTCCACAGGCCATCCAATGGCAGGGTACACACAGTCCTACCTCCCTGAATTAATAACCTCCTTGGCCTGTACACACAGACAGACATATCCTGAGCCACGACCATTTAAGAAATGATCATATCTACTGCTGACTGGATAATCCACTGAGTGCATAGATTCCCTGCATTCTCACTCATCAGTCAATGTGGCAACTAACCAGAAGTGAGGGCAAGTACTTTTGAAGGACAGAGTCTAATTCATCTGGAAAAGGTAAAAAATGACTGAGACCAGTGTTGACTGGAGTTCTTAGTGGATAGCATCCCTACGCCAGTGTGTAGGTTTTGGAGTCAGAGAAATAGTTTCTAATTATGTTAAAGCATTTCACCATTCTTTTGGGATTCAGCCATGTTGAAGGGAAACCAAATTATGATACATATTCACTATGTTTCTGATGTTGAATATCTGATTTTCAGAATGATATGGCTCAGAACAGGTGAGCTTTTTCCTTTATTTTCTGCTGTTGATGGAATTAGGGTGGTGGTGGTGGTGGTGGTATGGCAATAATAATGTTTTCAGGCACTGTCTCATGGCACAGGCTGGTCGGGAAATGCCCAAGACTAAAGATGACATTAAACTCAACTACCTCGCTTCCCTTCTGGAAAGCTAGGACTACAAACCTACATGCCAACACCCTTGTTTCTCCAGTATTGAGCATCAAACCTTGCCCATGACAGTCTGGTGTTCCAATAACTGAGCTAAAAACAAACAGAAAGCAACCAGGAAACCCAGCACACCTGAGCTTCCTCTGTCTTTCTCAGTTGTGAATATCTGCAGCCTGATACGTAGAAGCTACCTTCAGGTTCTATCACTGGAGCAGCTGTGGTGTTCCTTGAGTTCTCCATAGGCTAGCCTTATTTGGGGCTTATTATAAAGAGCTAGGACTCTTCTGTATTGACTACCTCTGTCTTGATGAGTTGATAGATGGAAATTTTAACTAGGACTGTCACTTTTATGCCATATGTCTGGGAACACAATTATCTGTCCACCTTAATCAGGGTTGGCTCTTCTGTAGCAGGGTATACTGAGAAATGGCTCCACCATACACGGCTATGATGAGCTTTGACTAAATAATGTAGGTAAAGCATGGTCTCTCATTTTTGTGCATTTACAAAGTTGGCTGAAAATTGGATTAAGCAATTGGGTTATCTTTGGGGAGTAAACACATAAATCAAATCTCACAGCAGCTAGGGTAAATGAGGGAGTGACACACAAATGACCATGGGGTATCTCTTGGGGTATCACTGGTGGTTTTAAGCTAAATTCACAATCTTATTGCCAGAAGGATGCTTTGAAATAGTAGAGAACAAGACAAAGACGAGTGTGTGTGCACTGTTCTTATCTACAGTGTGTCCTAACGGCCATTCCAGAATACACACTGCATCTGCGTCTTCTCGACTGCACCTGAAATGTAGAGAAAACCACTCTTAGGCCCAGATCATAATGAGTCATATTTGCACAGGTCTTTTAGTTTTCCCAGTGTCTCAGGGAAGTGGGAAACAGGATTGGGAAGAAGAGCCAAGTCCAAGATTCTATATTAGTCTGTTGTGTGACATTCTTATAAAATGCCCGAGGCTGGGTACTGTGTGAAGAAAATAAGTATTTTTTACACTTTTGCCCATTTAGCCCAGATCAGGCAAACTTAGTCCCTTTGTCCCCTGCTAAGAGTTCCCTCAGAGCTACTTTGAACACAGTAGAGGAAGATTGTGACAATCTGGTGCTGTGAGATGAATCCCTTCTAAGGAGTGTATCTGCAGCCCAATTAGCTACTCTAACTTCATCCTTTAAAAGTCTCACTGCCTCAATGTCCCTTAATGGACGTCGGAATCTTCTGCCACATCAATATTTGGGGAAACTCATTCCACCTGTGTCAACCTTAGGAGACCCCTGGCAGAAAGACAAGAGGACAGTTGTAGAAGAAACAGGAACTTTTCCTATACAATAGCCTGTCAACTTCTTACACGTTTCCATCAAAACAGGAAAATGTTTGCAGAAGAACAGCTTCCCAACATGCACTGTGGAACCGGACATGATTTATACTTTCCTTTCATGCTGTGTCTTATCATGGGTGACTTTTTTCCTCTTCCTATGTAAATATTCTAATACCCATAGTGTGTGAGCAGCTTTATTACTGAGACATGATAGTCATAAAAATAAAGTATCATGAGAGTAAGCTTTCTATCTGAGGATAAAGAAAGCCATCTTACCTCAGGCAATGGTGGTGTTGCCTCTCTTCCTGAGGGCGTCATTTGTTCTTTGTGCAATTCTATAGGAACAGAAAGAACTTTCAGCTCATGGCAACACTTGTCACAGTCAAGAGTTATTAACTTGATATGCATAATGGACTATGGCTGTGGTCTATACTAGAACAACTATGGCTGTCCTTCTAAACAATGGAAATTAAAGCACTATCAAATTGAATTGATATTGAATTGGATCAGTATTAAGGTTGATTTTAATCCCTGCTCGGCAACAAATTAGAATCACATGAACAGCCGGGCGGTGGTGGCGCACGCCTTTAATCCCAGCACTTGGGAGGCAGAGGCAGGCGGATTTCTGAGTTCGAGGCCAGCCTGGTCTACAGAGTGAGTTCCAGGACAGCCCAAGCTACACAGAGAAACCCTGTCTCGAAAAACCAAAAAAAAAAAAAAAAAAGAATCACATGAACAGGAAGCCTTACCTAAAGAATTGTCTCGATTGCCTTAATTAATGCCAGAAGATGCACCCAGCATTATGAGAGTGCCTCTTCTGATAGCAGACTAAATAAAAAGGCGGATGGCAGGAGGAAGGTACCTTGCAGTGTGCTGGCGGCATGGCTTCTCCGTTGCCACCATGTGGATGTGGCCCATTATGCTGCTATTCATTCCCTCCCTGATAATAGAACCAGTGATTCCAGGCCTCTATCTATGATAAAGGATGAATGACTTTCTAGGAACTTTCATATGAATATGTATATATGAAAATGAAGTCATGTTTTACATGTATACATATTATATACAACAAACATCGTGGTACCACGAGTGGCTTGGAGAAAGAGAAACTGTAAAAATTAATTTCTCTACCAGGCTTGGTGGTAGCTGTAGCTGGTTGTCCCACTAGAGAGAACCAACAGTTTCTAAAGACTCCTTTGGTAGTGTGGAGAAGCAAGCCAGTAAGCATGGTCTTCCATGCTCTCTGCTTCAGTTCCTGCCTCCTGATCCCTGTTTGAACTCCAGCCATGAGTTCCCTGTATGATGAACCTAGAAGTGTAAGCTAAATAAACCTTTTTCTCACCAAGTTGCTTTTGGCATTGGTGGAAAAAAAAACCTATGACAACTGGGTAAACACTGCAATAAATGTCATGTTAAATTATAGATTTCTATCACTTCTTCAGATCATTTTTTTAAAAAAAATAGTCACTATTTTCTATGTATCCACCAAATGTATTTTAACCACCACAAACCAATGTTAATATGTCCTATATTCATTAATCATATATGTCTTTAGGTTTTAAATTACTTTTAAATGGGGACTGGAGATATGGCTTAAAAATCAAGAGCACTGACTGCTCTCCCAGAGGTCCTGAGTTCAGTTCCCAGCAACCACATAGTGGGTTACAACCATCTGTAGTGGGATCCGATGCCCTCTTCTGCTACTACTGAAAACAGATACAGTGTACTCATATGTATCATATGAGTTTAAGAGTCAGAGAAGAACTTTGGGAGTTGTTTCTTTCCTTCAATTTTTATATGGATTCTTGGAATCAAACTGAGGTGATCATCCTTGAAAAGCAAACATGTTTACCCAGTCAGCCATCTTGCCAACCTTAGCACATAGGATCGTAATTTTAGCATACACATTGTTCAAGGTATATGAGTGTATCATCCAGGAGATGCAATGATACATAAGTATTCACTCCTTGATACACAATAACTTATTGAGTAGTGCAACTACTGATTTCGTTACATTTTGAAAGTAAATACATAGCACATCATTTCTTTTTTCCCTCTGTTTTCCCTTTACTGTGTCATGACTTGGATTCATTGTGTGAAGCAGCTGCCCAGGTTCATCTGGCCAGCTCACACTAAGTGGGGGAAGGATACTGATGTGGCACCTAGGCCACCGAGGATTGATAAGGGAGATCCCCATGAGACTTTCCACAAGAGTGAGCCATCAGTTAACACTGAACTGACTCTCTGAGTGTTCAGTTCACAGAGGTACAAAAACTTGTAAGGTCATGGTTACACTGTCTTTGAATATGACTAAAGGGTGTCTCCATTCCTAAAGAGTTTTAGGGCAGGGGAAAGGAGTGACGCAGTACTCAATGTGAGCATCACAAATGGTGAGATTTATCTCACTTGGTTAATCCTATGGGCTTTGAACATCATGACAGTGGTGAACTGGGACATTTCAGTAGCGACATGTGCCCTGGGCTAGGTTGCTTTGGATTCACTTTATCATATGTATTTCTGTAGGTTTCAGAAATTTACACATAAATGACCTGTCTGGAATAGTGGCTAATGACCACAAAGCCTGAATTATAGGCACAGGTCAAGTTTAGAACTTGAGGATTAAGAGCCACATGCTGATCCCCAGCTTGGTCCTTTTACCTAAAAGCATCAAGAGCTTGGGTATGTGTCTATCTCTGGTTGACTCCAGGTGGGGCATGCATGTCATGACTGAAGGACCTGTGTCTGTGATGTTACTGTGTGATCTAATGAGCACAGGAGTGTGGTGTGAGTGCTTAGAGCACTGCAGTGATTGGTATTCCATGAATTATCTCTGCTTATCTTGGAAAATACTAATTTTAGTGTCACATAGATTCAGGTTTGGCAGAATTAGATAAAAGTTTAAAAATGACTCCTGCTTTGGCAAGGGTGTCTATTCTTAAAGTCAGTCTAGCACTGTTCCAACAGAAGTTCTAGTTGCCTAAGGTCCACAGATTTCTTTTTGAGTGAAATGAACTTCAGAACATAGGATGGATTAACATTATATTATGATTTCCAGTATTGTGAGATAAAGAAAACTTCTGGCT